>CM068708.1:34714240-35060688 GCA_035079005.1 Fraxinus americana
GTCCAGTGGCATCACCCCTTTAGTTGAAGTTGCTCCCCCGTTGAAACTTGTGAGAATAACTTTTGTTGGTTGCTCCATTGTCGATGAGCAGTTTTGCCACTGGTATACCATTGACTAAGGCCTTCACGTATAATGGCCTCAATTGTTTGGTTAATTTCATAGTTGGTCTCTTAAAGATGACCTTTTCAGCCGCATCTATTTCCACTTCCTGTTTATCCTCCATTGAATTACCTCATTGTAATAAGACCACATGCAATACTTCACATTGAGTTTCTACTGCTTGGATTTCTTCATTTCTTTCTTCTAATGCTTTTTCTTCAGTTATCCAACCTGCATGGAGAAGTAATATTCTCCGAGGTGACCCGCACTTCTCAGAGCGAGACACTCTCACCTTTCTCTTGAACATCCCATATAATACATAATAGTCAAAAGAACGCTCAGATAGTTGCTGATAAGTGCATTTTTGTACACTTATTCGGGGCTATTTTACCAAGCTTTTGTGTAGTTCTATTATTGCATTTTACTTAACTTAGGTTATTTTTATCTTATTTAAGTTTTGGACATGTTTCGAAGCAATTGGAAAAGAAAGAATGATAAATGGGCTAATTGATGGAATTTTGGTGACCAACATGCATTTGGGGAAAAGTTGAAGCATTACAATTGAAGTAATTTGATGAGAAAGACTAAGATGGAAGAAAAAATGGAGAAAAGGGACGAAAAAGAAAAGTAGCGAAAATTTAGACTGGGCAACCGCCCATATATTATGCCTAGGTAGCCACCCAACCTTAAAACTATCAACAGAAGCAAAAAAAAATTAGTCTGGCGACCACCCCATTTTGTATTGGGCGCTCGCCCAGGCCATTTCGGAAAATAAATTCTGGTTTCCTAATTCGACTACAACTCTTATGGAAACGAATATTGGGGTATTTTAAAACCTTAGGGCCATCGAAAAAGAGGGAGGAGACATTACAACACAAAGAGAACCCAAAATACATCAAAAAGAAGATTTTGGGGCAAGGATTTGAAGAAAAACTACAAGAATTCTTGGATTTGAAGCAAAACTGTGAGTTTGTTGATGTCTTCTCTTACTTTGATTTTGTATTTTCTTAGTTTCTCCATGTTAGGCTAGATCTATTTGTGCTAGGATATCGATGAACTTTACTATGTAACTTTGGATTTTAGTTTTACAATTATTGACAATTAAAACATGTTTTGATGTTTAAATGACTTTTATGCACTTAATTGTTTCCTCAATAATTATGCAAGTGATTGTGTGAGTGTACTGGTCTATTTTGTGCATTGGAGAGAAGGGGAATAGACTTGACGAGGTATTAGTCATCGTAAGGTCCGATAGGGGATAGAGATATACTTCTATACTTTGGGTAAATCTTTAAGTGATCATAAAAATACATGCATTCTTGTGAATTTACATTCGTCATAGAGATATAGTCGGGTGGTTTACATGAATAGATCCAGCAATTCTCGAGAGAGATTGTTAGATAAGTTAGGATCATTGATTTTTCAAAATGTCAAGTATGTTGTCAATATTGTAGAACTAGATTCAAGGCGAACATTGTAAGGGGATTCGTGATCCTAGTACTCGTTTGTTATTCATAAAAAACATTCACTTCGCATTCGAACTTTTAATTGCATTTAGTTAGTTGGTAAAATTTAGTTAAGTTGCATATATAATCTTTGTTTAGTTACAAATCTTTATAATCATCTCAAAAAAATCTATAGATTCGATTAAGGTTTCGGTAATTAGAATAAAACGAATTCAATCTCTGTGGGAACGATATCTGAAATTCTCAATTCTACTTTATTACTTGTTACGAACCGTACACTTACGGTGATTTAAAACAAACAATTATTTTTCGGGAACAAGTTTTTGGTATAGTTGTCGGGGAACGATTTTAGTTTGATTTTATTTACTTTGACACTAATTCGAACTTTTCTTCTATTTTGTTATTTTATTTTATTTTTTTGCTAACCCCGTACTATGAATCTATTTTGTATTTGTACTCTCTCTTTATACTTTTTCAAATAATTGCACGATTCTAACTTGGTGAGGTAATGAAACTTTTACAATGAATAATCTCTACATAAATTATGAAGATATGCTTGCAGGATACCCGAGTTGTGATAATTGCTATGCGATGCATTGTATTGAGCAATGTTTGTTTTCGTACTCTAGTTTACACACGCCGAAACTTATGAGGTTTAGAGAATATTTAAGGTGTCGGAAGCAAGCAATTGACAAAAATGATGAAGGATACATGCTCGTTGGAGATTTTATACCTTGCAATTGGGATGATGATATCAAACTTGTAGGAGATGGTCCTCCTCTATTAGAAGAAAAGGTAATTGTAAAGTATTTTGAAAAATGGTCAAGTTGGATGAAAGCGAGATGCTTTTAGGAGATGGGATGTACTTGGAGGAATTTCAACATTGGGTGTACAATCCACTTGAAAGGGTTGTCGGGACCGACTTCTCATTGTCCGTGGATTTAGATTGCGGACCAATCATTCTACCCGATGAGAGTTCAACAATTGAAGAAGAGCAAAAAATGAGTGAAAATTTAATCACAATGGAGCTAGACGAGGATGAGGCGATCAATAAGGAGGAAATAACCTCACATTTTTCTGACTTTATTGATTGTCCAAAAATTGATTTTGTAATTAAGCCTGGTGATAAGATACAAATCTATATAGTTGAAGTTGAGTCGGATGTAATAGACAAGTCTTATTTTGTTGAAAATGGCAAAGAAGATGTGTGGTTATCAAATGAAAAGTGGATCAAAACAAAAAGAAGAAAAATGGACAAGGCATCAAAAGCCTTCTTTAGGTGCCCGTGATCAGCCACCACATGGTATAGTGGAGCTATCGACTATAAACTAGCCCTGGATGGGAGGCAACCCATCAGTTCAACCCTTTTATTTATTTTGCCTTAAGTATTCGATTGGTAATTTCTTCTTCAAGTTTTTCTTTTTATAATTTTTAATAAGATTACTTTTTCATTGTCTCTACAGGTAATAAAAGAGCATATGCATCGTCCACACTTCTTTTTCCTCCACCTTCTTCACATTTGCATCCCCATCGATCAGGGAAGTATTCATCACCCTTTGTTCTTTATCTTCTATGAATTTGTTCTTAATTTTATGCGCTGCTAAGTTTGCATTTTATTATTCTTTATACATTAAGAACAATGTTCTGTATATATTTGGGGGTGAGAATATTTCATTCATCACGTTACCGCAGTTTTTGTGTGATTGTGTGAAAAAAAATTAATTTCAGCTTTCATTCTTTGCTGGGCTATTCTTAGTTTTACGCATTTCTAGAAGTAGTTTAGAATTTTGTGTGGTTGCATGGGTTTGACAATACTGCCAACCATGGTGACTTTTATTTGGCTATATGTGGACTATGAATGGTGAAAGCCTTGCATCATTAAATTGATCAAAACATATTAATGTGAAACTTGATTTACTTTGCGCACGACACTCATGTTTGCATATTGGGCTAATGGGTTGACTCATTACTTAGAAATAGGTGAACTTAGAAAATCCTGAAAAAACCTTTATTGTGCTAAACCATGACCAATTTTTAGAATAATTTGGAGGTGGGGGTTCCGTGCATGATGTTATGTGTGGATTGTCTAAAACAAACAAGATGAAAATGAAGTGAAAGTTTCAAGTTAGGGTGCAGTTTTAGAAACTGGGTGTCTAAAAGAAAAAGGGCATTGCACTAATCATTAAATAAACAAAGACATATGTTCGAGCCTACATAGCTGGAGTGATTAGGCTTGCAAAGGTTTAAAACTTGGTGCCTTATGGTCATTTGACTTGAGAGTCATCGGCTTAAAGCACGCTACAAGGGTTATATAGAAAGCAAATAAAATATGTTACATAAAAGAAAAGAGAAAAAGAAAAAAAATGGTATCTATCTATTGATGAAGTACATACGTACTCTTATGTATGAAATGCATTGACTAGCCCCAGACACTCAGTTGGTAAGACTATATCTCTAATGCAAGGCAACTAGCTTAGTTTAATCTCAAGGATTGAAGAAATCAAAAATTGGAGAACCTCTTTTTATTAAAGTGTGAAATTGTGATAGTATGATTCATCCGAACTGAGAGAAGGAAATGAATAGATATAAATGAGTTCAACATTAGAACACACCCATTGATAATTGAGTAAAAAGAATAAGTTTGGGGGAATGTGTATCTTTCGAGCGATGAGAGCGAAATTTTTTTACTACATTGGATTGGGTATGAGTCAGCCATTATCTTGATATGCTGATATGAGTTTTCACACACTTAAGTCGAGTTTTGCATATGACATGTGGAGATTGATTATATTTTGCACGACTATAATTGTTCATGTGGTCTCTTACTGAACTCCAATTTTAAGATACGGCAGGTTGTTAAACTATATTTTGTGTAGATTAAGCCACATCTTGTTTTGTTCGAGGACGAACAAAAGCTTTAACTTGGGGGTGTTTGATAAATGCATTTTTGTACACTTATTCAGGGCCATTTTATTAAGCTTTTGTGTCATTTTATTATTGCATTTTACTTAACTTATGTTATTTTTATTTGATTTCAGTTTTGAACCTATTTCGAAGCAATTGGAATAGAAAGAAGGATAAATGGGCTAATTGATGGAATTTTGGTGACCAACATGCATTTGGGGAAAAGTTGAAGAATTACAATTGAAATAATTTGATGAGGAAGACCAAGATGGAAGAAAGAATGAAGAAAATGGCGAAAAAGAAAAGTCGCGAAAAGTTAACCTGGGTAACCACCCATATATTTTGCCTGGGCAGCCGTCCAACCTTAAAACTATCAACATAAGCAAAAAAATTAGTCTAGGCGATCACCCCATTTTGTACTGGGCGCTCGCCCAGGCTATTTCGAGAAAAAAATTCTGGTTCCTAATTCGACTACAACTCTTATAGAAACGAATCTTGGGGGTTATTTTAAAATCCTACGGCCATCCAAAAAGAGGGTGGAGACATTACAACACAAAGAGAACCCAAGAATACATCAAAAAGAAGATTTTAGGGCAAGGATTTGAAGAAAAACTACAAGAATTCTTGGATTTAAATCAAAACTGTGATTTTGGTGATGTCTTCTCTTACTTTAATTTTGTATTTTCTTAGTTTCTCCATTTTAGGCTAGATCTATTTGTGCTAGGAGATCGATGAACTTTTCCATGTAATTTGGAATTTTAGTTTTACAATTATTGACAATTAAAACATGTTTTGAGGTATCAATATTGTAGAACTAGATTTCAAGGCGAACATTGTAAGGGGATTTGTGATCCTAGTACTCGTTTGTTATTCATAAGAAACATTCACTTTGCATTCTAACTTTTAATTGCATTTACTTAGTTGGTAAAATTTAGTTAAGTTGCATATATAATCTTTAATCATCTCAAAAAAATCTATAGATTCGGTTAAGGTTTCGGTAATTAGAATAAAACGAATTCAATCTCTGTGGAAACGATATCTGGAATTCTCAATTCCACTTTATTACTTGTTACGAAATGTACACATGCGGTGATTTAAAACGAACAATTATTTTTCGAGAACAGTTGCCCCAACAAATCCACCTCGCGGACACCTTTCGGATGTAGTTGATTTAATAAATTGTTGCATGATACTCCTCTTCTTTTTCTCTCTAGTTATAAATCAATTTCCTCTTCAATATCAGTCATGTCGTCGTCCTTTTCTTCATCATATACCTTTTGAGATGTTTGGTCTTCTTTACATTCTAGCATACATGCCTCTTCCTCATTATCTTCCCTTTCTTTCTCTTCATTTTCCTTACTTTTGAATTCGCTGGCTAGTAAATAATTATTAGCCATAACAGGAGGTAATGTACCAAATTGAACAGTAAGGGGTCGCTCTGGATCTTCTTCGTCTTTCTTTCCACAATTAAATTTTAATCTCCCCAAAGAACTTTCCGGTAATTCTTCCATTGATTTGCCCATACCAGCCTCTACATTATCTTTGAGAACATTTTTGTTAGCCACCTCGAGCAATTTAGGTGCATTAGGACGTGACGGTCCCTGCTGCTGCCTCATCATTCGTCCATAGTTCCGTTAAAAATGACTTTGTTGGATTCTGGTCATTTCATTGAAGGGTCCAACCCTTCCTGCATTATACTGGAACGAATATCATACATTTGGTTGGCGAGGTTGCGGCCTGAACGTTCTCCCATTGTTTTCCATAGAATGACATACTCCCATCTGAACTGCCTCTTAAAAGGCAGTTTTCCATAGAATGACATACTACATCCTCCACTTGGCTAGAAATTTGGGACAACATCAGGATGATGGTGATATCGCTACGTTCCTGGTCTTTCCATATTTACATTCACTTCTCCCTTGCATCTAGCACACAAGATTCCTTTGTTTTATCTGGGATCCTTTCCTTTGATACGTTCAAAAACACTGGAATGTGACTCAGAATCTTCTTCTCCATCATCTACGACCAACTTGAATCTTGGCAATTTATTTTTGAAACCAGTTGTCACCATGTTCACCCCAAGTAGCTGTGGGAAAGGATTTTCATCCACTGTCATTTTTTTCTTAGCTTCAAATGTGATTCACCTTGACTCAATAGCATCCTATAACACATGATGAAATACCAAGCAATTATTAGTCATATGTGACCATGCATTGTACTATTTACAATATTTTTTACCCTTAACTTGTCACCCAATTTTATCTGCTTATCCTAATACAATTTATCAAATATAAGGTCAACCTTGATTACATCAAATGAGAATATCCTAGCCTTTCTGTTTTCATTTTTTACAGGCCCATCCTTACCCGATGTTCTAAATTTTGCCATTATAGGACAAGTATATGCATCTCCCTTAATTAATTCGGCCAAACACACTTTTGTCTGATCGTAATATTCGTCATTAATAGCATGAAATATTGAAATTTGGGTCTCTATAATAAGTCCATTTGCTAGAGTTTTTCATGTGTTTTTCTTCTCTTATCAAACTTTCATATCTAATCATGTTAGCCCTCAGTTGAAAAAAGGTTAGGAAATTCTCTGTCTTGAAATTTCTTTTTTAAATCAAAACTCAAGCAATTTTGAGCGATTTTGACAAATTCTTTTTTGGGCAGAGGTACAAAACATTTGCTCATAACTGTCTTAAACCTCTTAAGGAAACTTTCTGCATTCGTTTGGCATTTGACGTAAATTCGCCAAGTTAGCCAAAGTAACTTCAGATTCAGTTTTGTAAAATTGAGCGTGGAACAATTGTTCTAGTTATTGCCATGTTTGGACAGAATTTGCTGGCAAATTAATAAACCATGAGAAAGCTACTCCTGTTAACAAACTAGAGAACAATCTCATTTTATGATAATTAGTCACTTCACCATTTGTAGTGTGCCTTTATGTTCCAGAGTAGAAACTTCTCCCAGATCGGTAAATAATGAAAATTCTAGTACTTTGTACCCTATAGGCCATAGATATGCTTGATCTAACCAATCAGGATATGGTTTTGTGTAAGTCGGCCTAATAAAAGGACGTATCCCAAAGTCATTTGATCATGTACTATCTCCATAATTTGATTCCTCAACACAACGTTGGAATGATATGGAACTCCTATAGGTTGATTCATTGGTATAATTACTAGAGGCCTAATGTTTGGTCCTTGGTTTGCGGCAAAAACGTCGTTATTTAAACCATTGTTACCATTAGCCTGAGTATTTTCACCATCATTAACACGCGGGGTGTTTTGTCCATTAGTTTGAACATTGTCTTTTGCACTTGGGTTACCCCCTAGGTTTGATATTCCATAATCACTATTCAAATTTGTCATTCCACTACCTGCTGGTTTGAAGTAGATGGTCCAAAAAGCGGTTCTACTCCTTAATTCGGACGCAGGACTAGAGAATTATGTCCCATAATCGTCGTGGCTTGAAAATGGTTCCCTATATTTGGCATAACTGGTTGACAAATTTGGCCTACTAACTTATTCATGATTTCATTCAAAGTGTTCAGCTGTTTGGCCATGTTGTCACAGTGTACATTTCCATTTTGAGCAAACCTTTCCATATTATGAACATTCTGTAAATTTACCTGTTCAACGACATCTTGTGTGAGTTCTCCAAGCAATGCACGCATGGTTCGAGGACTCAATTTTGTCATTGGCTCGTAATGACTTAGACTCTGTTCCTCTGTTCATGAAGCACTTTACTGCTCTTCATATCGTTCGATCACAGACTGTACTATTCATTGGCTTTCTGGCTCTTTATCACAGACTGAACCAACTAAAATCAGCGAGAATACCAGTACTACTACTAATGCAGGTAGAATGTGGAGAGGCTCAAGTTACAATTTCTCAAACGACGCCATTATGAGGGATGCTATGAGCAATAAGGATTTCGATTTTGTGATTGAGATGTAACTTTTTATGGCATTTGTTTACGGTGTGCATAATGTTTCACGCTTACCAAAAAATTGTGATGTGCAAAAAGTTGATTGTTTTTTGGAATAGCTAAATTGTTCATCAAAGAAGCAAACTTCGATATGGATGGATTATTTTGTAAAAATTTAATCGGTTATTTTTGGAATAATTGTATGTAACTTTTTGATTGCTAATGATGTTCTTAGTAATTATTTAGATTAACTCTACATTTTGGCATACTAGGTAGGATCTCATTCAATATTTTTGTTAACTGAAATTATGGAAAATATGATTATGTATGTGTTGATATATTAATTCTATTCTTTAATTATTTTAAGTTTGGTGGTAATCAAGTAAATAATTGAATTACATAAAGTATTTACGACATACATTTTGGTCATGCCGTAAAATTTGAATATTTATGGCGTGCATCGCAAGCATCCATATAGATTGATAAACAAAATATTTGCGATTTTTAAACATTTTTTAAAAAATGAACTATTTACAACGTGCGTTAATGTGTACCGTAAAAAAATTTATGTCATAAATATTGTACGTCATAAAAATATAAGAAAAGAAGGAGGTTTTTACGGAATGCATTTCTGCATGCCGTAAAAAAAATTACTACGTGTTTTTCTTTTCATTTTCTTTCTTTTTTCTATTCATTTTCCTTCAGCCTAACGGTTCTCTTTTCCCCTTTCCTGGTCCAAATCCTTTTCCCATTCCCCGTTCATTTAATCATAATTAAGGTTTTCTTGCCACATCAACAGTTTTTATCGTTCCCACTGGGACTGAAGAGGAGGCCTGTATCAATCAATAGTATAATCTAAACGTGTTTTCTGTTCATGAAATGATGGAATTGCCTATATTTGGTTTCTAGAAGTCAGAAAAATCAATAGAATTTGATTGGCATGCATAGTTGAATTAGGTTGACCTCCTTATTGCTATATATGTCTTCGAGGCATCTTGATTGCTAAGGTAGCTGTGATGCTCACTGGTGGGATAGGGCTACCCACGTGGGTTTTCGTTCTTCCTCTCCCGAATATTCCTTGAATATTTGACATTTAAATTCTCACATTTATATAGTTAGATGAAGCTAAATTCTTGTAAGGCATAGAAGTAGTCAAATAATGCCGATTCTTACTGAATTCTACACTAAATAATGTAAATATCTATAACTAATTTTTTTTTCTTTTCAGTTATTAAAAGCATAAGATGTATAAATATAAAATTGAAAACAAGTTTTTAGTGCTGACTATTTTTATTTAATATTGATTTAAATTATTTCTTGCTTTTGTTTGATTTTTTTTTCCTTTTCTTTTTCAGCAAATCTACTTATATTTCTTTGTTTCATTGACAAGGAACGAAAAAGAAGCAACATAGCAGCAAAAATATACAATGATTGATCCTCACTTAGATGATGGTAATATGCTATTTGGAGAATTACTCTCCAAATAACAAATTAAAAAGTGGGGATATAATCTACCTATTGTATTGGATAGGGATGGCTTGTTGGAGGGATTAAATATCAAATTATTGTTTATGAGGAGATTAAATCGACTCATGAATGCTATGGTGCATGACATCATACTAAAACTTGCTTGTTATTGGCAACTCCAGAGGAAGTAATTAAGAAAAACTATTTTTCATGATCCATATGAAGAAGTTGATGATAGTGGTGATTTTATTGTAGGAGATATTATCATACGAAAATATAAAAGGATTGAGGATCAAATAATTTCGGATGAGCCAAGTAACATGTTTATAGAAGATCTCTTTGTTGTTAAACCCAAGGAACCAATAACTAGAGGAGAAGAACATGTAGAAATCGAGGAATCAATCATAAAGGAGCCAAACAAATCAGTAGAATTCAGAGAAGATGGGATTCACATTTAAAACTCCAACTTCATTGATTTTGTGATTAAAGCCGATGATAAAATTGAAGTATTCTTAGTTGAGTTCGAATAGGGTAGAGGTGTCAATCCGGGTGGTCCGGGCCGGGTCGGCCAGCCAACATGTGAGCCCGGTAACGGCCCGCGTGAAAAAAAGCCCGCCCGCTGCGGGTTCCGGGCCGGTTACGGGTCGGCCCACAATTTTGGACTACAACCCAGGCCCGCCCGCTGACCCATCCGGGTCGAGCCCATCTGAGTCACGGGTCGCGGTCTTGTGGTCGCGGTTCGTTCCGATTTTGGCCCGTATGATTGTATAAATAAAATTATAAAAATATAGAATTTTTCATATTTATAGTAAAATATATATTTTTTTATTAAATGTAAACTAAGAATTGAACAAAATGATAAATTCATAATTATATCAAGAAATTTTTACATAGAATTCAAATTTAATGTTACATGAATTATTTATAACTTTGCAAACTTCTACAACATTATTATCTTCTAAATTTATTGGAGAGCAACTATTATTGAAAATAGGATTTTGAGAAAAAGAATCGTGAGAATCTATAATATAGTAGGATTAAAAAATTTAGTAGTGACTAGTGAGAATCGAGAAGAAAGAAATATAATCAAGATGATGATGATATTTGCAATTGAATAATTGTAATTGTAGTAAGGTAGTAACAAGTATGAACTATAAAGTATAAATGTATAATAACTAATGAGAGGGTATTGTAAAAATAATCTCTCCCTTTTTTTTTTTAATTTTTTTTTTATTTTTTTTAATTTTTTTTTACGGGCCGCGGGTTAACCGCGGCCCGTGGGGGTGCAACCCGCGAAGCCCGCGGGTTACACCTCCTTGGCCCGTGAACCGCCCGCACGGGTCACGGGTCGGCCCGCGGTCCCGGTTTCACGGGCCGGTTTTTACGGGTCATGGCCGGCCCGCCCATCTTGACACCTCTAGAATAGGGTAATTTAGGTACGTTATTCCATATTCAAGAGGGCAAAGCAGTATCTCAGAGGACATGAAACAAGGTGCAAAGACAATTTAATTAAGTTAGACAAGACCTACGAAGTTCTATTCAAAATTTCATGAAAAAATCATTGCCCAAAGTTGAGGTTGAGACTATAAATCAAGAACTAATGGGAGACAACACAGTTTTCTAACCTTAAACTTTTAAATTTTTATTGTTATGCACTGCATATAAAATTTAGGCTTACATTTTAAATGTTGGCATATTTTTTTTTCCAGTTTGCCTAAAAAAGAAAAAAAAAATTAAAAAAGTATATAAATGGTACAGTTGACCGTGATGGGCAATCAACCCTTTATGCTGCAGATGATCCGCGGATTTACAACCCGTGGTCACCCCGTCCCCGAGGATGACTGAGTAATTTAAAAAAAAAAAATGGAAACAGAAAAAGCACTATCATCTCCCCTCCCCATTTTCACTAACCAAAAATGTTAAAAAAAAAAGCTCGAAGTTTTTCCAAGAATCAAAAGTCTACATCTATAGGAAGCATTAAGGAGGAATCTGACATTACATATCTTCATTGTATTCATTCAATACATGAAGTCATGACATGAAATTTGAGAATATGATTGCATTGATTGATTGGAGTTGAATGTTGTCCATTATTTGCCAAAAATTTGGGAGGAAAAAAAAGAAAAGAAAAGGGTATCCTTATAATTTTCTCTTTAAAACCGAAATTGACATTCACCTTTGGGAACCTTGGAAATTTGAATTTTTTTTTTTTTTTTGGGGCATCATTTTGTTATTAATTGATGGAGTTTGGGACAGGTTTAGATGATGGTTTATGGGTTGTGGATTGTGTGCAAAAATTTGGATGAAAACACTTCAAAAATATGTAGAAATCAAAGGGATTATTTTCATGAATACAAGGTGTTCGATGAAATTCCCTAACGAACTAAACGTTGACATTTTTGCATCAAATTCGTATGACACATTCCTATGTAGACATAAAACATACTTCTGTGAAAAAAATCTTCACTTGCAGTGAAATTGGAATGATTTTGACATGAACGTAACATTGGAAATGGATGTTGTTCCATCCGTACCTACGTCCCTTTCCTTAGTCCCCTGCGTCCGTGTTGTGGGGCTGCGTCCCACTGTTGCATCTCTCCTTATTCTTATTTTCATTTTATTTTAAGTCATAACTAGTTTACAATCATCATTCCTAATTAAATTAGGATAAAGTCACAGGTGGATATTTTTTTTTCATGTTTGTTTTATGGTATAATGGAAATATTTTAGAAAATGAGCAAGGAAATGATATTGAAGGAAAATAAAAGATCAAGTGTTGAATGAGAAACAACATTTACACAACGAGTATTACTAATCCTTTTTTAAGCCTATTTTATGCACACATTGAGGACAGTGTGTATTTTAAATTTGGGGGTGTAGATTAGTTATTGAGTTATATTTCCTTGTTTGTGTGATATTTATGAAAACAAAAATTTGAAAAAACTTGAAATTTTTAAAAATATATAGATTTTTTCTTATGTGCCTTTTTGTGAGTAAGATAGCCTTCCCGGCTAATTGAAATTGTTTTTGTCTCATAAATTGCGAATATGTGATGTGATATTTTCGCTAACTCAATACTTGTTTATATGAGATCGTATTATGTTGAGCACAATAGTCGTGATAATTATTATGTATTTTTGAATTTGGTTACAATGATGGAATAGGTTGAATGAACTTAGGTCTTTATAAACCAAGATCATAATATATAGTACAACCACTTAACATATTTAAAGGATAAGTTTGGGGGTGGTTGATAGGTTGTTGAGAGCTATTTAGTATGTGTTGATTCCGTACATGTTGAATATTTGCTGGCAAGTAGAGACTAGGTGGTAACCATTTACTAGAGGTTTACTTTAAAAAATATAAGGTATTACACTATCCATGGCACGTAAAAAAAGTTACCTACATTGTTGTGTAAAACTAGTATTGAGTAATTTGTCCTTATTCATCACCAATATTTAGGAGATGATATACTGGAAAAGAAGGTTGCCTGCAATATAGAGTGAAAACTACCTTTGAAAATCAATGAAAAGATCCCAAAAATAGAAGAAGGGACATAAAGAAAAATACACCAAAGTGTGTTGAGACGGTGGTGAAACAACTATAAGCATTGTTTCTATTTGGTAAAGCCTTGGATATTTAATTTGGAATTTAGACTTTTGATGAGGTTTATTATCCTAGTTGAAGCTTAGAGGTTGAGACATTCAAACTCAAGGAGAATCATCACGTAGTAAGGTAGTGATTTTCATTGGTGAAACCCAACCAAGCTTCATCAAGAAAGAAAAAGAGAGTTGTGTAATCAACCTTATAATATACACCCGGGTATATGATTGAAAAACAGTATTCGGGGTGTGCTCCCCACGAGAGAGTAAAGAAATTTTTGATTATTAAGGGTCGAGAAATAACTAATTTTGAAATTCATCATAATTTGATCGACCATGCGCACACATACATCGATCAAGTATTGTAACGACCCGAGTAATTTTCTCTGGCCGTTAACATATACGTACTGTCCGCTATAGGGAGTAATTTTCTCCCTACACAGCTTTCTGGACGCGTCCCACAGGATTCGAACCTAAGACCTCCAACTCATATGGGAGACTTAAGGGGGCCTATAGAGTATCATTACACACATACATTCATGCCAAAGTCTTGAGGATTGTACATATATTATTCAAGCCAAAAGGACGCAAAAATAAAGAAATCAATGAACAAGCTAGGATTTCAAGATTTCGAAGGCGGAATCTTGGTGCAAGATCTTCATCTTTTTCCCATTTTTCCTTAAACCCAGCGTTGTACTTTAATTCCTTGCATTTTTATTCTCCCGTGACGTGTAATTAATTAGTAATTAGTTAGGATGACTGATTGTAACCTAGTTTTGAACGTTAATTTTAGTCAAAAAGTTTTAAATCTCCAATTGATTTTGTGAACTATTTTTATTTCTATTCTTAGTACTTAAATTGATTGACCACTATTTTATTGATTTTGTGAGTAACAATTACATAGAGATGCGAATTATTTGTTTAGACCGCATAGTAAAAATTGGGAACTAGTGTAAAGTGTAGAGATACATTTTCAAGTTAATGCGGTCTTTACATGTATTCTTAGAATATAATGTGTTTAACTAAGGTGTATCCGAATTCACATAGAGATATCACGACTTAGTTAAATGGAATCAATTTGAACTTTAGAACGGTAAGTTGAACATGTTAGAAGAATTCGATTGGGTAAACATAATCAATTGTTAAAAAGTTTGATGATTGAGATTAAGGGGATAGCTACAATGAACTCATGAATCCTAACGCTTAAAACATCATATAAGAAAAATCATTTTTATTATTTTTCTGTATTTAAAATAAAAAAATAAAAGAAACATCTTCTATTTGTTTTCAATCGAATTGAAGTTAACCAATTATTAAATTAAAGTTTTCGTGGGAACAATATCCGGATTCTTAGATCCACTTTATTACTTGTTACAATAAATACACTTGCACGATACATGAAACAAATTAGACAACAAGTTTCTTTCGATAGGAACTATGTACTAATAAACCAACAATGAGTATCTCCTAATAATAATAGGAAGTACATGGTTTTTGGAGCTTATCCAAATAAACAACATATTTAGTAGTGTATTTGGAATGTTAGCTAAATCATAAGCTACTCAATTACCATTTTTTTCGAGTCCTCAAATAGTTATTTGGCACAAAACATTCCTATCCTTTGCCTTCATTGTGCAACGTTCATATCTTTTCAATTTTGACATTTTGGCACTCAAATTGACCTTTCTTGCATAAAAGGTCCTTACGGTTGGTTTTTTCCATTAAAACATTGTAAAATGATGAATTTACCCTTCTCTTTTAATAATAAAATAGAAAAGAAAAAAATAATTTAAAAATTTGCATGTAGAGTTTCAAACTTTTTAAAAAGTACAATCTAGTCTTACGTAAAACAATTTAAAATATTCAAACAATGGAAAAATATATTATCTTCCCAATTAATCCACCTACCCCTATGCCCATCCTCTACCCCTCACCACTACCACCAAATTAATTGAAACAGAATTAAAAGTATAAAAAACTACAAAAAGAATTTAAAATAGAAAAAAAAAAATGGTTTTTCATTCTCATCCAATTTCGCACCATGCCCTCGGCCGCCATCACCATCACCATCCATTCTCCCTATTCTACCGTGGCACCATCTAGAAATTACAAGAGTTTTTATAGGCGTTTTAACTATTTTTAGAAAATTCTTATTTCTATGTTCTTGTTGCCATTACATACACATATATATACATATATATTCACTGTATTAGCTTTTGAATAATTTTCCAATTAAGTTAAAGAATAGATAAATTTATATATATAAGGCAAAAGCAACCTGGATGAGGAAAAGACATTATTTTTTTCTCTTACTTTTTTTTCGATACTTTTAAGAGAAATGCTACATGTACACAAATGTTCGACAATTTTTTGATAGATCACTATCTGGCAAAGCATTTATTAGATGTTGGACAAAAAGTTTAATTTAGTGTTACCACCGCATCATGTGTAATGCTTTCTATAATTTTCATCCATACAAACAGCTTTATTCTACTTTTAATTCTCTTTTTAATTATTTTGGTGGTATTGGTGGTGGTAGAAGGTAGGGGATGGCGTAGGGGTAGTGGATTAACTGGAAAGATAAAATATTTTTCTTTTGTTAGAATATTTTAAATTATTTTATTTGAGACTCGTTTGTATTTTTAGAAACTTGAAATCCTAGATGCAATTTTTTCATATTATTTCTTTCTTTTCTAATTGTTTATCTAAAGAGTAGTGTAAATTAGCCATTTTACAATGCTTAAATAGAGAAAATAGACGGTGAGGATCTTTTGCAGAAGAAAGGTCGATTTAGGTGCAAAAATGTCAAAATTGAAACGATAGGGACGATTTGCGAATTGAAAGCAAATGATAGGGACTATTTCACTAATTACCTTTGCATTGCTTCTTTTGATCACGTGTTTAGTATCTTCTACAAATTGTCACACCCTTAATGTGTCATGTTTTTGATCTCTGTCTATAGAGCGCACACACAAAGATGCGCATACAAAAAAATCAAGCATTTGGGGTAAAAAAAAATTAATTATAATCTACAGCTTAAAGCATTCTGGGGTAAATGTTTTGCTGGAAAAGATCTCGAGCATGTTTTGCTTGAAGGTGAGAGTTTCATATTCCACTTACAGTAACGACCCAAAACTTAGCCTTTGAGTCGTTAAATATGTTTCTTAAAAATAAAACTTTCATAAAAGAATCTATATATGTGTGTGTGTGTTTACTTATTTAGGAAAGAATCTTCCTTTTCACATATAAGGAAATTTACATAATTTTCACAATCAATCATAATCATATATAATTATACACACACACACATATATAGATGTATGTAGTTATAGTAATCATATAATGTAAATCAATCAATTATAATTATACATACATAGGTGCACATAATTATAGTGATACTATAATTTATCATAATTGTGCTCAAGTTCTAGTCTTGATTCTCGTTGTAATCATCTTACTAAGATAGCTCTTTTATGACTCCACTACCTAGTCCATTTTGTTCAACTTAATCTCTCTTTCATCGGCATCTTTCCAGCTAAGGAATCCCAAAAATTTCTCCTTCCACATGAAGTCAATTTTCATTTCATCTACGAGAATCCATCTTTTTTCTTAATAATTTCTTCGTGGTTTGATCCAATAGAGCGTCATTAGGTAGGAAGTATTTGATAATTATCGATAACTACATGTCACAATATTAAATATTGGAACTTATTTGTTAGTTCATATTATATATATTTCCTTAGTGACGTTCAAATCTTATCAAGAAGCAAACTTCAATATGGATCGATTATTTTATAACATTTTACTCAGTTATTTTTCGAGTAACAATCTATACGTTAACTTTTCGACTCCTAATGATATTCTTAGTAATTATTTAAATTAACTCTACATTTTGTTTATTTTTGTTTATTGAAATTATGGAAGTATGATTGTTTATGTGACGATATATTAATTCTATTCTTTAATCATTATAACTTTGCTGGTTCAAAGAAATAAATATTTAAAATAACAAGATTGACATTTACGGTGTGCATTAAATGTATGCTGTAAAAAATATAATCTTTTTTACGGCATGTATAAGCCTTGAAAAGTGAATTAGCGTAGTTTTTTATGGTATGCATTGTATGCCATAAAAAAAATGAGTGTTTACGACATGAGTTCTCTCTTATCTCACATAGCAGTACCAAAAACGGCCAGATGATGCCGAGGGAGATCTGCGTTCCGTTTAATGATAACATGGTGGAGACGAAGTTCAAGGCTCAAAGATTATGTCCAACGCGGAACACACAAGGAGGTTCTAGTCTGTAGCTCCAACTCATCTTTCCGGAGAAAATCCAGTTTGCTTAGAACCAAAACCAAATCCCATTATTCGATCCATCAGATAAAAATCAGAAATCCTAGAATCATAGAACCATAAAATCTCAGTTTTTAGTTAAAGGAGGCGAAACTTATGAAGATGACCCATTTCTAGATGAAGATTTGCCAGAAAGTTACAAGAAAATGAGGTACAATGCACCTTCGATTTTTCAACTGTTGAGCTTGATTCTAATTATTGCAGCTTTAGTTTGTAGTTTATTAATCTGTGGAGGAAGAATGAAACTTTCGATTTCAATTATGGAAATTGGAATTGAAGGTTTTGGTTTTGATTTCTGGAAGGTTGGTTTAAGGGTGGGGGATTCGAATTCTTGTGTTCTACTTTGAGAGGAATATTTTGATACGAAAATGGGCTTTGTACTTTTTTTATGGCAGGAAAAACTCTATATATACATATAATATATACATAAATGCATGCAGTAAACTCGTAGTGGCTAGTGGCTGATTCTTGAATAATCAAATGGACTTACCTAGCAAAATAAAATGCAGTAAACTCGTAAAATAAAATGAATTTAAGACTGACCCTAATTTATTTTATTGAATGATCCCCATTAAAACAAAATTAACTTGATCAATAAATAACACACGTATACACTTACCAATTTTACATAAATTTACCATGAGAGAGAGAGAGAGTTCGTGACGGCAAGAAGGGGAGGAACGGTAACGATGGGTTGAGATAAAAGACAAGGGGGTGAGTGGGGATAAAGGAAAATGGACAGGGTGAGATGGGCGGCAGGGTAAGACACAAAAAAGAAAAAAAAATAGTTTACCACTACCCACAGTGTTATGAGATCAGGTCTGATGTCCTATAACATATATAGCATTATAGGTTTTTATTTCCTTTTAAACTCTAGCGTAGGTTACATATATGAAGATGAACCTCAATCGTGTCAAATGGACGTCATTTAAAGTGAACTTGACAGTGGGAGGAGTTGAATAAAAAACGAACCGACTTCTAACTTTAGTCTACAAAAAACACTTAGACTCCGTTTGATACACCATATATTCTCCGTTTTTCAACATTTGTAGTGTTTGATAGGCGAAATTTTCCGGAGAAAATGTTTTCTAACTTTCCAAATTTTTCACATTTTTGAGGAAAACAAATTCTTGATGTTTTGGTTGGTAAATACTTTTCAGGGTTTTTTCTGGCAATTGGAAAAAATTGTAGATACAATGGTAAAAAAATTTATCACTTTTATTGACAATTTTCATGCAAAACAAAGCCAAACAAATGGTATTCGGTATCGTAATTTTTTTTTCAATTTTTTTTTGGGAATTCGAACAAATTCTAGACCCAATGATAGAAAAATTTATCACTTTAATGGACAATTTCCATAAAAACGAAGCCAAACAGACACCAAACTTTCAACATTTTACATGAAAAATTATACCAATCAAACACAATTAATTACAATTCCCAATAAAATAATTTCTAAGCAAATCAAGTATCAGTAAAATATTTTCTTTCCACCCATTTTCCACATTTGCAATCAAACGGACCCTTAAAATTTACACAATTCAAAAGGATCATTTAAGGTAATAGTAATATGAGTCTAAAGGCATATTTTAGGTAATAATCTAATATAACATATTAATCTAAGATTACAAAATATGATGCAGGAAGAAAATCTCTATAATGATAATTATGTTAAGAAATATAGGGTTATTTTGTTTTATTGTTTATTAATGGTAGAATAGTCTTTTCAATTTCCTATATTTAGCATATATATAGTTTCTTTGTATCTAGGTTAAATTATCTTTTTGTATTCAATTGCATCTTGTACAATCAATGAAACCCTAGCCTCATCTTTTTTTTTTTTTTTAAAGAAAAAAGAAGACTTCGAGAGGGTTTTCATTCAGCTTCTGCAATCTGGTATTTCGTTTTCCTTCTCTCTTTTTTTTTTTTATTATAGTTACTGAAATAGATGATTCGCTTCAATTTGTGAGTGTGAGGTTGGATGGAAAGAATTATTTGTATTAAAGTTACGTGATGAGAAATTTTCTTAAGGGTAAAAAGATGTGGGGATATATTAGTGGAACTTCTGTGAAACCTAGGGATACCGATGAGGGTTATGCTGCTTTGATAGATGTCTCAGAAGAAAACAACGCAAAAATTATTACTTAGATTAATAATTCTATTGAGCATTCCATAAGTACAGAGTTGGCGAGGTATAAGACAGCAAAGGAGGTTTGCGATCATCTGTAAAGGTTATTCACTTAGTCAAATTTTGCAAAGTAGTATCAATTGGAGAATGACATACGAGCTCTTCAGTAGAAGAATATGAGTATTTAGGAGTTTTATTCTGCTATGACGGATCTTTGGGATCAATTGGCTCTTACAGAATAGAAAGAATTAAAGTCTTGTGGTGCCTATATTGCTCGTAGAGAGCAGCAATGGTTAGTATAGTTTTTAATGGCACTTCGCTGTGATTTTGAAGGACTTAGATGTTCAATTTTGTATCGTTTTCCACTTCCTTCATTAACTCAGTTGTCAGTGAGTTATGCCGGAAGAAATACGTCTTAAGTCTTATTTTGAAAAGAGAATTCTTTCTACTTCTAATCCTTCTATGTTGCAGTGCCTTCTAAGTCACTCTCTAATAATCAAAATAAGTTTTACTCAAGGGATGCCCCCGATGAGTGTAGTTTCTGTAAGCAGAAAGGTCATTGGAAATCTCAGTGTCCTAAGTTGAGACATAAGAATCAATCCCAATAGCAATCTCAGGCCTGAAAGCCTGGCAACCAGTCACAATCGAATGCTTTTAGACTATCTCAGGGTTATAAACCACCATAGTCTAATACTGCAACAGTAGTTTCATCAGGTCCTTTCACTGATCCTAGTACTCTGACTGAGCAATTTTAGAAGTTTCTCTCCTTACAGCCACAAGCTATGTCTACTTCTTCTTTCGTAGGTCAATTGCCTCATACTTCTTTAGGTATGTTATATTTTGTGTGGGTCTTGGATTCTGGTGCTTCACATCATATGTCTCTAGATACTTCATCCTTTGCTTCCGTGTTTCCTTCGTCTTCTATTCCAGTCATGACTACTAATGGTACTCCTATGCCTTTAGCAGGTGTTGGTTCTATTGTTACACCTCACTTGTCTCTCCCTAATGTTTATCATATTCCGAAACTCACATTACATCTTGCTTTTGTTGGTCAATTATGTGATTCTGGTAATTTACTCACATTTTCCTCTTCTTCTTGTTATCTGCAGAATCTGCAGTCTCAGAAGCTAATTGGGATAGGTCGTAGGAAGAGGGGACTATATATTTTAGATGAGTTAAAAGTGTCAGTTGCCATTACTGCTACTAGTGTTGATTTGTCTTCTTTTCGTTTGAGTCTTTTTTCTTCTAGTTTTTATTTATGGCATGTTTTGTCTTCTCGTTTGAGATTTTTAGCTTCTATAAGGGCTTTAGGAAATTTGTAACCTTATGTTATTTCTGATTGTAGTAGATGTAAATTGGTAAAATTTTCAGCCTTACCTTTTAATTGAAGTATTTCTGTTTCTTTCTCTCCATTTAATTTGATTCATTCTGATGTATGGGAGCCTTCTCCTGTTACCACAAAAGGAGGGTCTCGATATTATGTTTATTTTATTGATAATCAAACTCGTTATTGTTCGATTTATTTAATGAAATATCGCTCTGAATTCTTTGAGATATACACAGTCTTTCGTGCTCTTGTCAAAACTCAACATTCTACTGTTTTCAAATGTTTTAGGTGTAATTTGGATGAAAAATACACTTCTAATAAATTTTGTGAGCTGCTTGCCTTAGATGGAACTATTCACCAAACTTTATGTACAGATACTCCTGATCAAAATGGTGTTGCTGAAAGAAAACATAGGCACATTGTTGAGACTGCTTGCTCTCTATTGTTGTCTGCTTCTGTTCCTAGTGTGTTTTGGGGTGAAGCTGTTCTTACTGGTGTAGGTTTGATTAATACAATTACATCTTCTCATATTTCAGGTTTTTCTCCTTACGAAAGGTTATATGGGTATGCTCTTGATTATTCTTTCTTTAGAGTTTTTGGTTGTACTTGTTTCGTTCTTCGTCCTCACGTAGAACGGAGCAAGTTTTCATCTCGATATGTTATTTGCGTCTTTCTTGGTTATGGTGAAGGTAAAAAGGGGTATCGTTGTTTTGATCCAATAACTTAGAAACTTTATGTGTCTCATCATATTGTCTTTCTCGAGCAAATACCTTTCTTTTCTATTCTATCCACTACTCATAGTTTGACTACGTCTGATCTTATTCGTATAGATCCTTTTTCTTACGATTTTGATAGTTTATCATCTCAAGTTCCTAATACTTCAAATACCCATTCTCATGTTCTTACCCCATTACTTTACAACCAATTCATACTGATCATTCTGCATGTATTGACACTTTACTCTCTGGCACACCTGAAGCTTCCTCTTCTCATATGGTCCCTCAAGCTCTGTCTGAGACTGTGGATCCACCTCTACTTCAATCCATACGCATCCATAAGCCTACAAAGTGACCAAATTTTGCTTATTCTTGTTATTCTTCATCTTTTACTTTCTTTTTAACTTATATTCATTATCTCTCTAAGCCCTCTTCCAATAAAGAGGCAATTCTTGATCCTCTTTGACAGCAAGCTATGGATGATGAACTTTCTGCTTTACATAAGATTGGTACTTGGGATTTGGTTCCTCTACCTCCTGGTAAGAGTGTTGTTGGTTGTCGTTGGGTGTATAAAATCAAGACTAATTCTGATGGATCAATTGAACGATACGAAGCTATGTTGGTTGCAAAAGGGTATTCTCAACAGTATGGTATGGATTATGAGGAGACATTTGCTCCTATTACAAAAATGACTACTATTCGTACTCTTATTGCAGTAGCTTCGATTCATCAGTGGCATATCTCTCAACTTCATGTTAAAAATTCATTCTTAAATGGAGATCTTCAAGAAGAAGTTTATATGGCACCCCTCCTAGTGTTTCACATGATTCTAGATATGTTTGCAAGCTCAGGAAAGCATTATATGGTCCGTACCTTGTGCTTGGTCTGAGAAATTTTCTGTTGTGCTCTCTTCCCTTCGATTTGCTTATAATAGTCATGATTCTGCTCTTTTTGTTAAGTATACTGATGCAGGTCATATCATTCTATCTTTATATGTTGATGACATGATTATTACTGGTGATGTTATTGATGGTATTTCAGTTTTGAAAACAGAGTTAGCTAGACAGTTTGAAATGAAGGACTTGGGTTCTCTACGATATTTCTTAGGTATTGAGGTAGCCTACTCACCTAGAGGTTATCTTCTTTCTCAATAGAAATATGTTGCAGATATTATTAAGCGGGCTAGACTTACTAATAATAAAATGTTGATACTCCCATTGAGGTTAATGCAAAGTATTCTTCTTTTGATGGTTTACCTTTATCATATCCTACTTTATATCGTATTGTTGGGAGCTTAGTATATCTTACTATTACTCGTCCAGATATTGCATATGTTGTTCATGTTGTTAGTCTGTTTGTTGCTTCTCCTACTACAGTTCATTGAATAGCTGTTCTTCGTATTTTGCGGTATCTTTAGGGTACAGTCTTTCAGAGTCTTTTACTTGCATCCACATCTTTTTTGAAGCTGCGTGCATACTCTGATGCTGATCATGGTAATGATCCCACAGATCGCAAGTCTGTAACTAGTTTCTGTACCTTTTTGGGTGATTTTCTTATTTCTTAGAAGAGCAAGAAGCAATCTATTGTTTCTCAATCTTCAACCGAAACAGAATATCATGCTATGACATCTACTACCAAAGAGATTGTTTGGTTATGTTGGTTACATGTAGATATTGGAGTTTTTCTTTCTTATCCCACTCATGTGTATTGTGATAACCATAGTTCTATTCAAACTACTCACAACTAGGTTTTTCAGGAACGAACTAAGCACATTGAGATCGATTGTCACCTTACTTGTCATCATCTCAAGCATGTCACAATTACTTTGCCCTTTGTTTCTTCTTCTTTACAGCTTACAGATTTCTTTACCAAGTTGCATTCTATTTCCTGTTTTCATTTTCTAGTTGGCAAACTCTCAATGCTTGTAGCTGCCGCAACATGAGTTTGAGGGGGGATGTAAGAAATATAGGGTTATTTTGTTTTATTGTTTATTAAGGGTAGAATAGTATTTTCTGTTTCCTTTGTTTAGCCTATATATAGTCTCTTTGTACCTAGGTGAAATTATCTTTTTATATTCAATTGCATTATGCAAAATCAATGAAACTCTACCTCCTCTTCTTTTTCTTTATTTCTTTGGATTGTTTAACAGATTCCACCATCTTTTTAGAAGTTTTGCATAGTTGTGTTTTACTTCGATCTTAGGTGCTTCATTCATTCACCCCGTCTCACCCTACAGGCATTTAGGCATACCCTTATAGGTTCACTTGTGTAAACATTTGTATGTATTTTTCATTTTTTTTTTTGTTTGTATTTGTGGAAAAGCAACTCTTGTGGTTTTTAGACCATCAAATTCAATCTTTGTGGGGGTTAGGACATGGGCAGACCTGGGGGGTGGCCTGGGGGGCATGTGCCCCCTAGATTTTAAAGTTTTTTTTTTAATATAAAAAGTAAAGTAAAAATCTAAAACCTCTCATTTCCTGGTTACACTCTCCAGCTCGCTTAGCCTCTCACTCTCTACTCTCGCCTCAGTCTCTCCTCTCTCTTTCTGGTCTCCGTCTCTCCGACTCTTCCGTGGCGGCGATAGTCGCGAGCCAGGGACACCACCACCCTACCACTCCACCAAAAGTCCACAAAATCTAAGCTTCTCCTTCATTCCCGTTTTTCCTCTACTCTGTCGCCTCTTGGTCTCTCCCGTCCGCAGTCCTAGACGACCAGACCCATGATAGTGACTTCCAACTCCCGTCGCCCTACTCCTGTGATGTGATGAGGTAAGTTTCATTTTTCCTCTCAAAATTAAAGTAATGGAGATTTAAGGATTCTGTGTTTTCCATTTTTTGATTTAGGGATTTTGATAAAATTGACAGAGATTTCTAATTAGGGCTTTTAGGGATTTAGGGATTTTGATGAAACTGATAAGGATTTCTAATTTGTGACTGTGAACTGTGAATTTGTGTGACTGTGAACTTGCTAATTGTGTCTATGTTGTCTAATTTATGGATTTCTAATTAGGGATTTAGGGATTTTAACGTAACTGATAGGGATTTCTAAATTGTGTGGGTGTGAATTATGATTAAGAACCTTACTTGAGACCATTTATTGAGAAGGCAATTATGAACTTGCTAATTAATTGATTTATGAAGATTGAAACTTTCTTATCTAATGTGATTGATTTTTTTAATTGTATCAGTTATGGACAAATACTTCAAACGTAAATCTATAAATGTTGATGTTGATGCTGATGTTGAAAGGAATGTTCGAGACAAAAGTGATAAAATAAATGTTGATGTTGATGTTGGAGAAGTTGGGGATTTCGGAGGGGTCAACGATGTTGATGTTGTAAATCTCATCGCCAATCCGGATTGAGAGTTCCAATACATAATTATGAGGTTAATGATCGAGACGTGATTCGAAGACCATATATGCAAAGGGGTCCTTGTCAGCCTCGTAATCATATATTTCCACCCACAAGAATGGGTAATAAAGAGAGGCGATTTTGTGTTTCGTGGTATGATGAGCATCCTACCTATTTAGAATATAGTGTAGCCAAATATGGAATTTTTTGTTTTTACTGCTATCTTTTCAGTTTGAGTGGTGGTTCATTCCTTAACGATGGACTCTCAAATTGGAAGAAGAAAGAATGCCTTAGAAAAAATGTTGGGACATCAAGTAGTGCACACAATCAGTGTCGAGTTAAATATGAATAGTTCAAGAATCAATAGCAAAGTATTTGATCATGTCTCGTTAAGCAATCGCATTAAGCTCGAACAGATTATAGAATTTGATTGAATGTGTCAATTGATTGTGTTTGATTTCTTATACGACAAGGTATGACATTTCGTGGACATGATGAATCTGAAGATTCAAACAACGAAGGAAACTTTCTTGAACTATTACGTTGGTTGTGTGATCATAATGCTGAGATTAAGGCCGTTGCTTTAATGAATGCACCCGAGAATTTCAAATTAACATCACCATGAGTGCAAAAATATATTGTGAGTGCAATTGCTTCTGAATGTCTAATTGTGATTATGAAAGATGTTCGTGATAGTTTCTTTTCAATTTTAGTTGATAAATCTCGAGACATTTTAGTTAAGGAGCAAATGTCGGTTGTTATTCGGAAGAATGGGCATATATTGGAACTTTTTGTTGGTGTCCATCATGTTTCGAGTACCACAACTATCTCACTTGTAATTGATGAATTATTCTCTAAGCATAGCTTAAGTATATCTAATTTGAGAGGTCAAGGATATGAAAGAGCTAGTAACATGCGAAGTGAGTATAATGGCCTCAAAGCACTTATTTTGAAGGAAAACCCAAGTGCATACTATATTCAATGTTTTGCTCATCAACTTCAGTTAGCTCTTGTAGCTGTGATACATAAACATCCGAAGATTGAAACTTTCTTCACTACAGTACGCAAATTGGTGAATTCGATGAAACAGAGTGATCTTATTTGAGAGAATCAAAGGTTGGAAGTTCTTGAATTACTCAGGGTTGGTGAATTATCAAGTGGATGAGGTCTCAATTAAGAAACTACTCTTCAGCGTCCTGGTGATACACGTTAGGGCTCTCACTATAGATGTTTAATAAACTTGATTATCATGTTTTCAACTATACTCGACGTTGTTGAGATGATTGCTATGACACTTCAAGTAACGGAACAAGCGGTGATGCTTGTATTTTATTTGAGTTGATGTTAAAATTTGAATTTGCATTTCATCTACATCTCATGAAAAAGATTTTGGGGATTTTAAATGAATTGTGGAACATATTACAACGAAAAGATCAAGATATTGTCAATGTCATGAGATTGGTGCAATTATGTAAAGCACGATTCCAAATGATGAGGGATGACGGATGGGATTCTTTCTTTGGAATTGTTTGTTTGTTTTGTGAAGCTCACGAGATCAATGTTCTCAATATGGATGATATGTTCATAACTTTAGGTCGTTTACGGCGTGAGACAGTGACAAATTTGCATCATTATCGTGTTGAAATGTTTTATGATATCATTGATATGCAATTTCAGGAGTTGAATGATCGATTTTCTGAGATAAATAGTGACTTGCTCATTTGTGTTGCGTGTTTGTCTCCAAATAACTCATTCGATGCTTTTGACAAGGACAAATTGATTCGACTATGTCAGTATTATCCGGTTGATTTTGACACAGCATATATCTCAAAACTAGATGATCAATTAGATACATATGTTCTTGGCATGCGTGCATCTGAAGATTTTGAAAGATTACAGGGCATTAGTGATCTTGCACAAAAGTTGGTTGCGAAGAATAAACATGAAATATATTTATTAGTCTACAAGCTTGCGACATTAGCCTTAGTTCTTCCCGTGGCTACTGCTACAGTCGAGAGATCATTTTCTGCGATGACTTGTGTCAAAAATCGTCTGCGCAATCGAATCGGAGATCAATTGTTGAGTGATAGTTTGATTGCATATATTGAGAAAAATGTATTTGACAAGATTGAAAATGATGTAATTATGGAACGTTATCAAAATATGAGAACACGTATAGAACAATTGTAATAAAATACCTCTTAATTTAATTTTTTCGTCACTTTTTGAAAGTTTGATTGTGCCCCCAACATAAAAAGTATGCGTCAGCCCATGGGTTAGGATACCCGTAACAGAACTAATATATTGAAGTAATAAAGTTTTTTTTAGCTTAATTTTTCTAAATTCTTTCTTAATATGTTGTAACTTGGAAAGAAAAACAGAGTCCAACAGACATCACTCAGGGTAAACCATCCGACTCTGATCTATTTAAAAGGCTAAACTTCCACCGCCACATTTAAGCTGCTCAATCCCTATACAGAAACATTGATGGCAATGACGATTACAATGAAAGTTGAAGAACATAATTATTTCCAAAGGATTTTCCAGTCAAGAATTGCATTAGATTAGGAGGGAAATGTTTCATTGATTTTATTTGTTTTTTGTTTTTCTTCGATGTCCCTTTTAGAAACATTTTTTATAAAATTAAAGAGAACAGGAATAATAGATGTATATACTAAATAGAACTGGAACATGGCAGTCCCAAATCTTTTAGTCCCAAACCAGAGTCCAACTCAATCCCCATACAGAAACATTGACGGCAATGAGGATGATTAAAATGAAAGTTGAAGAACATAATTATTTCCAAAGGATTTTTCCAGTCAAGAATTGCATTAGATTAGGAGGGAAATGTTTAATTTCTTATATTTCTTTTCATGTTTCTTCGATGTCCCTTTTAGAAACAATTTTTATAGAATTAAGGAGAACAGGAATAATAGAACTTTTAGTTCACAAACCGAAACAATCAACACGAGAGTTTGACCTGAAACCTCACTGGCCAGGTCCTTTTATTTGAACATAACAAGTGCATGTTGAAACATGGCTTTCTCAGCCCACAAAAAAGAAGAAGAAAGGAAACAAACTAGAAGCAACATCTGTAACAGTGCATTATTCAGCATAACATTAAGGAAGCACTAGTTTTTATAAACATAATTAGCCGCTTCTTAGCCTTTTACGACGTTCTTCAGATTTCTCAACTTCTTTCTGCAACGGAATTACAGACTTCTTGCTGAGGAAATTCCTCCACCACACAGCTGAGCTTTTTGGCAACCTTGTAAAACGGCCATCTTCATAGTTTATGTAAATAATGCCAAATCTGACACTATATCCCGCAGCCCATTCAAAATTGTCAAACAAAGACCATATGAAATAACCCTTCACATTTACACCTTGACTAAAAAAGAAAAGAAAAATCATTAACACAAATTGAGTTAATAAATTATAGTAAATACATTCATAATTAAAATAATTTGAACAACAAATTAAATTATTTAATTACTCCATTGCTTGCTTAAGGTTGTAGAGATGTTCTTGGTGATAGTGAATCCTCATCTCATCAGAGAGAACCCGTGTAGAAGCTAGGGACTTATCATTCACTTCGTCCACCCCTGCACGTACATAAATCGTGGAGATACTATTTTCAGCAAATTAATATTAGTCAACATTATATACATGTCTTTCTATAAATTATAGTTGACATAATAAATTAAACTCAACCATTCTCTGTAATATAAATGATCGGATCATTGTATCTTTTCTTCATGTCAAGCATGAGCTTTTGAATTCCCCATGGAACTATATACAACCAATCTGAACCAGCCTGAATAAAAGAAAATTCTAATTACTTTACATACTGTTTTATAAGCATAATAAGCAATAAATAAACCAAAGGAAGTATTCATTTAGGCTGTTAAAATATAAACCAATATATTTTATTTTTGAGGAAATGGCAAGAGTTATAAGCATACCTTTGCACCAATTGGCACCTTATTACGTTCAGCTAAAAAAAAAACAGGAGTAAATAGTATCATGTTCCAGTAGTATCTAATTAACTTGTGATGACAAACGTTACAACTGTGCCCATAACAGGTCTTAATACTTACTTGATGGCGAAACGTGCGAATCGGTGAGATAACTATCAGTTGTTGGCTTTGTTGGATCATTGGCGGCATAATTGGCCGTGTAATAGTTTATACCTAAAAAGTCATATGATCCTTTCACTAGCTTCTCCTCTTTTTCTGTAAATTTTGGAAGACGGTCACCAACATTTGTTATCATACTTTCTGGATAGTCTCCAGTTACTATCGGTTCCACAAACCTTCAAAAGACAAAAAAGAAAAAAAGAAAAATTAGAGTTATAGTAGTTTGTGTTTGTTGAATACTGAATTTAATACAAAATTATATCTCGCTCTCTAATTGCTCAAACTTTTAGATGAAGTCATTCCACAAGATCAGCATAACAATTATAAAAAGAGTGCAATAATAAATTAAGAAGAAAGTAATTTGGGTGATTGTTGTCAGGATATTGAGTTACCATCCAAGCATAAAATCATTTCCTCTAGTGGCAGCATCTTGATCTTCTTGAGAGTCAGTAAGAGGCTCGTACCACTGAATGCAATTTGTCATCCCTATCTTACCTCCTTGACTTTCCTGTAAGGACTAATGTATCATTTGTGCAAACTATATATTTCTGAGTACGATATAAAAACGTATGTATGCATAAAATTACTGATGAAATTAATATGTGGAAACCTGATATTTTCTTCTATATATATCCACTGCATAAGCATGAGAAAGGATCAAATGATGAGCCACAATATATGGTTCTCGGCCGGGATCTCCGTATTTGCGAGCAATTAGAGATCTAAATGCACATCTATGAAGACAAGAATGCCTTTTAGCCTCTCCTGTAGTAGTTGGAGCTTTACCACGATTAGGGGGGAAAGTGCCAATCGCATATCCAGAAACACTAAACGACCATGGTTCATTCAGTGTGATCCAATGTTTCACTCGATCTCCGAACTCCCAGAAGCAAATCTCAGCAAATTCACAAAAATTCTTCCTATAATATAGATACACAAAATGGCAAAATATGGTAAAAATTGTTAAGCTGGTACTTTAATCTTTGGAAAAGGTGGTCCTTTGTTTTAATAAAACTATAATCCATTTTTTCTTTAAATGAAAATTATTCTTTTCTCTTCACGGATATTGGAGCAAATAAAAGATTTGCTTATAACTCTGGATTCAATTTGTAAATTTCTTAAACATCTTACTAGTAAATGTGCCATGTGAATTACTTACACAATTTTGTCGCTTAGGAAACCACCATACTCTTCTTCCAAACATTGGGGAACATCCCAGTGAAAGATAGTTGCATATGGCTCAATGCCTACACAAAAGAAATTGAAAGAATGTGAGATAAAGTAATAATATTTTCATTATATTAATATGTGAGATGAAAAATTATTGCAGAAAAACATATACATCAAATATTCCAGTTGCGAATTATGCAAATAAAAGCTGTTAAAGAAATAACAAATACAAGAATTATGTAATTGACGCATACCTGCTGCCAATAGTGCGTCAATGAGATCATTATAGAATTGAATTCCTTCTTTGCTAACTCCAGTACATAGACTTCCTCCTAATACACCAAGATAGAACGCAAATTAAAATAAACTCTTAACTCGCATTTATTAGTACATCAAAAGATGATGCACAAATTCAATCCTTTTAAAGTTTGAAGTAACGTGCCTGGCAAGATTCTAGGCCATGCAATTGAAAATCTGTATGAATTCAAACCCAATTTCTTCATCAAAGCCACATCTTCCTGCGAATTATTAAATATGATGGATACAATTTGCATGGAAATGTTCTAGAGTACAAAAAATTGTTATCCTCTGTTGTCTTATGAGCAAAAGGAATATGAAAAATATTGATATGGAAATTAACAAGTGGCAAACTTTTTATTTAACATAAGCAAAATGAAGGGAAAATTAGAACATCTTTGTCCATGTTTAGTACGAAGTGGCAATAAATTTTAGTAGACAATACAATGAAAAAGAGTTTTAACTCATTAATCTTTTCATTTACCCAAGCATTACAACGTAATAAAAATTGCTGAAGAATACCCGAAACATATTATAGTGATCAATAGCAACACAGCCATTGCTACCGTCAGAAATACCACCTGCCAATCCAATAAAAGTTTTATTAGCAATGAATATCTAACACACACAGATACACATATTATTTTGTGTCTATATTATAAATATATACACACAAGAAAACAGAAAAAGGGAAGAGACCAGGTTGTTTCCGTGTGAAAACATCCCAATTACTCATGCCTTTACTTCCTGCATTCCATCCACCTTCAATCTGCATAATTATATGAGACCCAGAAAACAAATTATGCAAAAGCAAGAACAGAATCAAATTACATGAGTAATTTTTCTTCTTCTTCTTCTTGTTTTTTTTGTTCTTCAACCGAAATCAAAAAAGTTTAATATTATTATGAATTCATAATATTAAAACTCAAATACTAGTACGCTAGCAAATAAATATGTCTGTGACACGTATACCTGATAAGCTGAAGTTGCAGCACCAAATGCAAAATCGTCGGGAAAATCAGAGCGCTTGATCTTGGTTTGGTTGTAACTGCCCACTTGACCATTGACGGGAGATTCATCGGCGCTAGTAATCATCAGTAAGTTGCTTTGGACATCCATTGCTACAAATGAAGATTTAGGTGCACTTTGGAGTGGTGTAAGTTGGCCTATTTATAGGGAATTCTGATCAGTTAAGGGTAAATGAAATAGTGAAATTGCTTCTTTTGTCATAAATTTTACCATGCAGTATGTTAGGTTTTTAGTTGGCAATTTTGTGGACAAAATGATCAATTTGTAACGTGTTTCAATTTTTATAACTTGGGTTATGAGGACTAAGGTTCTAGCATGAAAAGAGGAGAAACACGGCGCCGCATTTTCGCTAGCTTCTCGCCTAGTTGGCGCTCGAGCGACAAAAATAGAAAGCATGTCGCCCACCCGTCGCTGAGCTCTCGCTCGAGTGACAAAGTTTTGCTCGTCTGTCGTCAGCTTCTTGCTTGAGCGACATGTCAATCAGGAAAACACTATTTTGCCGTTTCGAAGTATTTTTGCGGTCCATTCAACTTAATTACCCTCTCCTATAAATACCCAAACCTATGCACGAAAATTTGTGTGGTTGTTCATTATGCTTATTCTCTAAACACATTCATATTATTCTTTGAAAATCTAAGAGCATATTCATACATTGATTCAATCATTTCTTCTTAAGATCATACAACCACATATTTGGGAAAAACATCAAACCCATTGAATCCGAAACACCACCTACTTCCTATTGGTCATATGAAGGTACTTTCTCAATTGGTAATCTGTGAACAGTTAATTAGTACCTAGTACGACACCCGATTTTTCAGAGTAGTTGGATAATCGTTTTCGCATGGGACCATTTCATTTTGTTTCCGTTGGTTTATCATTAAATTTTAATAATGTAGCATTTGAACTCTTTGTGTAACATAGTATATAGTGGTCCAATTTTTGAATAAGAATAGACTTGAAGATTGAAATTCAAGATAATTAGTACATAGCGGGCCAATCTTCAATGTATAGCACATTCCATTTCAGTTCTCAACCATTAATAGGATTACAGTATACAATTAGTGGAGATCCAATAAGGATAGAAGTTGATTGTGATATCCATTGTTGCAAATGAAGATTAAGGGGCACTTTCGATTAGTGTAAGTTGGCCTATTTACAGGGAATTTTGATAGGGAAAGGCCAAGTTCAAGAAGGAAATTATTCATTTAGCTTAAATTTTACCATTGAGTAGTTGGATAATAAATATTCACATGGGACGAATTCATTTTGTTTTGGTTGGTTTGATAATTAAATCTTGATGCGGAGCCATTTGAAGCAAACCTGGATCCTTCTGGGAGAGAAAACAGGGGACTCTAAAGTTAGAGTCGATTATTGTCTACGAAATTCACTTATTGTATTTAACTATGAAACTCCATGACAGTTTAAAAGCATGGATTAAAATGGATTGTCTAGTAAAAAATGATTTAGTGTTTAAAAATTATCTAAAGGAAATAACAAATCATGTAAAACTCCAAAACGTGTGAGAAGGAAACAATTCTACAATAAACGAATGGACTTGTATATTTTCATGGGAATAGAATTGAAGAAACATTCTTACTTCTGGTGGTTCTCAAGTAACAAGGATATTCGCAAGATCTCTTACTGGGGAGAAGTGAAAAACTCTTAATATACTGAGAGGTTTTTTTTTTTCATTATTCTTCAAATTGAATTGAACAAAAGGTCTCGATTTTATTCTTCTTTTGCATTTATTTAATTTTTTTGGAAATCTAAATGATTAATTATGATTTCTCTTTTCGTTTCTCTTGAAATTTCTTGTAATGGTTTGATTAAATAATAGAAAATTTCCTTTTAAATTTTTTATTACGCTTAATTCATTTATGACATGCACCAACAGAAGTCATAATTTGAAACTGTAATGAAATTAAAATTTTTATGTTGAAACTTTAGAACTTTCTTACATATTTTGGTAAAAAAAAAAAAAAAAAATAAATAAATAAATAAATAAATATATATATATATATATATATATATATATATATATATATATTTAGCTTCCCTGATGGCTGAAATTTGAAGTTTTGATCCCAGAATAAAAATTCGTTGCCTTAAGTAGTCAGTTGTGGGTAATTTGTATTTGGCAAAACAGTCTAGACTACTCATCAATATCTATAAAAAAAAATTTATTAGTATAATTCAATAATTATTTATTGTGATTTACAATTATTGCATTGAATTTTCGAACTTGTAGATTAAATTTTATAAATTTATATGACTACAATATGTTGTGTTTGTCTGTTTGTGTGTGTGTGTGTGTGTCTTGACTCATTATAAAAAAACACGTTATTTTCATGTTCCATAGATAGCAATGGAGTTTGGATATCTGGTCCAATTAGAGTGGAGAACTGTGAAACAATGCCAATTTCAATTACAACAAAGGTGATAGATAATAAATGAGAACACGCATTTTTTGTCCTTGATTTCCAGATTCAAAGGAATTTAATGATCATCCATTTGAACACTGTAAAATGGTATATAGTGGTCCAATTTTTTAATGAGAATAGACTTGATGATAGAAATTCAAAATAAATGGTGCATAATGCATGGTGGTCCAATATTGTAATATATACCACATTAATGGGGATGTGATGCAGGAGGGTATGAGTCAGATACTGAGTTGTCAGATAACACGTTAATGGCTCTAAGGTATCACAAGTTGGTAGATCGGGGCAAGGATGGCAAGTGATCGCGTAACTTTGGTAATTGAGTCGTGTTTTGGTAATTTGGCCATAACTTTGGCTACGGTTATCACAATTGTGATTATGACCACAATCCGAAAAGCTCGTTATGGCGCGCACGTCGTGGCCACCCAGCTATGCACGGTATGTGCCGTTTTCATCCCCGAATTTCGTTGTTTTCCCTTCCGAATTGCTATTTGTAGTTAATTTTTGCTATTTTTGGTAATATTTCGATTACATGTTAGGAGATGATTTTTAACCCGATTTGGGCTTGATTTTATGCAGAATACTTATTTTATTCTATATTTTCGTTTGGCGTGATTTTTGAAATTTTTCCATATTTGGTAAAATTTCGATTTTGACTATAAAGTCGGGCTTGTGGACTTATTTAGATTATTGCATGATATAATAAAATTCTCTAAAATTCAGAGACGTTTCTCTATGTTTTTCGACGTTAATCTTTTGTTCTTCCCTGTGAATTTGCTGGTAGAACTAGCTTGTAGAATAATCACTATTCAGCCCGGCGTCAGGATGTACAGTTTACAATTAGGTGGAGATCCAACAAGGATAGAAGTTGATTTTTATATCCATTGTTGCAAGAAGTGATTTGGTAGAGATTAAATAAAATTTTTAGCAGATTTTGATAAAAGTTGATGGAATGTATGGTTGAAAAGTTGCGGATCCTATTAAATGATTGGTTAAAATTAATTATTAACTTTGGCTTAGATTTTAATCAGATTTTTTAAGGTTGCCAAACAGGGGTTTAGGGGCACTTTGGAGTAGTGTAAGTAGGATAGTGAAATTTGATTGGGAAAGAGCAAGTTCAAGAATGAAATTGTTTACTTAGCTTAAATTCTACGTGATTCACTTATTGTATTTAAATTCTTGTCACTTGATTACCGTGAACAATTTGAAAGGAAGGACATAGCAAACAACATCGTAATACCATATACAAATAGATTGAAATCAGGGTTTGTGAGAATTTTTCTTCGTCATGACTTAGGTTACAAAAACTTCTAGCCCTAACTTCAGAGTAGTCTCGTCGATATGCTCTCACTTATGCTCTTTAAAGCATCATCATGCCTTTTTATCTATGTAATTGCTTTCTCCTTCTGTGGGCACAAGGATAAGTCGCTCTCCCTTCGTATGAAGATCATATCAGTTTGTAGTTAAGGATAGTGCATAAAATCACATCTCGGTATAGCGTTCCTGGAGGATATGATTATTAGGCAAAAAAAATTCATAATTCAACCCTTTTTGGAAAGCGTGAAATTATTAAAATAATATCTTCAACCAACACCAAGAAAATTGAATTCATGACTTCATCCGTTACGTACGTTTTCACTAGGGGTGGGCAAAAACAGTCCGAACCCGACAAACCCGGCTGTACCAAATCGACCCGACTGGGTGGGTCGGTTTTTTTCCATTTTTTTATTGGGTTCAATATTTGGAAATTCTAAGCGGGTCGGGTTGTGGGTTAACCAATAAAACCCGACAAAAACCACCAAACCCGACTTGCCAATTAAAAAAAAAAAAAAAGAACCGATTTTTTGTCAAACGAAAACCCTAAACTTGGACTCAATTCCCTCAAATGCACACTAAGTCAACAACAGCCGACTTCTCACTTTTCTCTCTTCATATTTTCTCTCTTTCTGCTCTTCATATTTTGGACCAAATGATGATTGTTGGTAATGGAAAATGCACTTCTAGACATGGTGAAAGTGGTTGAGGGATGTTAGTGACTTTAAGCTGCTCGTGGATAAACTAAGGACTTAAATCAGAATTCTTCCCAATTCTGCTCGTTTGTGTCTCTTGAGAACCTAGCTTGTGGAAATATCAACAAATTATGTTTCTTAATAGCATGTCTAAATGCCCTATGATGGAAGATGCATTGGTTAGTTTTGTGCCTTTGGTTTTCACGGTAAGCCTCCATCATCATCAAGGCAGTCTTCACTCCTGCCCTCGTTCTTCTTCCTCCCGTCATTGTATTATTATTATTATTATTATTATTATTATTATTATTATTATTATTATTATTATTATTGTGACCATCATCCAGTGCTGGCTCTGCTGAGGGATTGGCTTTGATGAAAATCATTAGATGTAAGCACTATAATCAATGCTAAGGTATGAGATTTGAGGGCTTTTTAAATCTTGTAGTATGTCTCTTAGACTATTAAGTTCTTTTTTTTTTCTTTTTTGAGTTTTCTAGTTTTCCATCGACACAGCCTACACTACAATCCCTCTCGGGAACCAATGTAGCCACATGACCTCTTCTGCCTCAACACCTTCCTGTACATCCTTATCTGGAACCAATCTTGCGTATGCAATCACGGCCACAGACAGAGCCACAGGTGCAATATTATTACTTTCTTTGATTGCATTAATACTTTCAATTAAATATATCTATTTGGTATTTTTTCAATGTTTGTGGAATATGTTGGTAGATATAGATGAATATGAAGTACACAAATTTGCAACCAGGTCTTCATCTACGTGCACCGTCGACATTAGATAAACGGAGATCTAATAGATTAGCTTCGTATGTTTGGGATAACTTTACACTATTGGGCTCAAGGGATGATCCAGGTGTTAGGTGTAAATGTAACTATTGTGGAATAGATTATGCTTGTAGTACTAAGATGTGTGGTACTAGCACATTGGGCAATCATTTGACAAATAATTGTAAGAAGTATCTAGGTAGATTGGTGGATAAGAAGCAAAAAATCCTATCTTTTGATAACAAAAAGGAGGGTGGTGGGAGCAATCTTATTGCTATTGCTCGAAGTACACAAGATTGTAGAGTTGCATGTGCTAAGATGGTAGTAGTGGATGAATTACCAGTCACAACTTTGCATTCTTCAACAACTGGTACTCCAGCCAGCTTCCCTTGATCTTCAAATCTCTGACAGATGTGTAGGAAGTAGCATTTTGGTATTTGGATTATGGATTTGATGTTTTCACCTCCAAGAACAAATCATAGTATGAAGGTTGAAAGCTTATATGATGAAGAGAATATGGAGATTATGTGTTTTTTCTCAATGTTCAACCTTGTAAAAACCGTTTAAAAGCGTTTGGTATTTATAGTTTAGGTTTTAGTGTTGAATGGATCGGACAAAAGCCTTAAAAATGATAATTAGAATTTTTTAGGAAACCCTATCGCTCGAGCGAAAGCTGGGCGATAGGTGAGCGATAGTGTGTCGCTCAAGCGACGGCAAAGCGACGAGGGCGACAATGTTTCTGTTTCTGTTTCTGCAGCTCGATCACAGTCATGGCGATAGTCTAGTGAAATTGTGGTGCCATTTTTCCTTCTTTTCGATTCTCAAACCCTAGTCCTAATACCTCTCAATTTCTACTACTTGCAACTTCTTGACTTTTACAACATATTAAATTTAGTCCCCTTTGTTCACAGACTTCCCAATTACATCAAAAACCTAACAAACTCTCCATTTGGCATTTTGTGACAAAAAAACAATCTAAAGTCAAGGTAGTAGTGAAAAAGAATTACAAACTCAATGACTGACACAACCAATACTAATTGTTTTGATTGAATTATGTTGTTCATTTATCAAAATCTGTTTCCTGAAATAGACAACTCAAAAATCTAATGTAAAACGTATTTGAAATAGGACCAAGTGTAAAAGCAATTGAAGCAGTTAATCCAATAATCCAATTAGTTATAACACATAACACATCATTTCAGTTTGATACCATAAACTAAATTAAAACACAATATCAATACAACCCAATATAACAAAATGAAACATTGATGCTACAAAACATCAAAACTTAATCTAGCAATACTAAAATTATCATTTAATCGTTTAATGCCTTTGAGTCAAATTTTTAAAAATACATTATGTCAAGTGAAAAATATATATCTAAAAATCTTACTCCATCATCAAAAATACTACTCCCATTTTTTATCACAAAATGACAAGGGACCAAGAATAAAATATAATAATCCAAAAATGCAGCTGTTAGCATGCACAAATATAAGCAATGAACAGTAACCCTTCCCACATACATAACTCAAGTTACCCATATGTGCAAAGTGTCACTATTCTTTTAGCAGTAGGACTCCAAATCTTAATTTTGCGAGAAAGGACAAGCTAAACATCACTGTCAATGAGTTTATTCCCCTACTTATAAAAGTCAAATCATTTAAACCAGATTAGATCCTATAAAAAAAAGCTCATATAGTAAAGAAAGATCTTTTCTCCCATTGACTTAGAGCAATTTTTTTTTTAATTTTATAACATTCAATATTCGAAGCTCATTATGATTTTTCTCATCTTAAGTGTAGGCATCTCTTCATTAAGCGACTAAAATGACCCATGCAATGAGCTTTAGGCTGGTTAACCCAAGTTAGTTGACCATATACACCAGGTTATGAGAAATCCCACATTCTTAATTGCTCGAGTCAGATAGGCTCCGAAGAAAAACATAAAATATTGAGCCCTTTTTTTAATATTAGGGAGAAACTTGAGGTTAGGTCTAATACATAAGGTCAATTCATGTTCAAAGTTACCTTATTAACATGTGATTGCCATCTTAAATCTCACACACGCAGTAGAGTCCTACTAACGATATCATAGTGTGTGCAATGCAAATGACATATGAAGACACCTATACTAAGTACGCCATGAATAATCTAAGCCAGCAATGGAAATTATGTTACAGCTTATCGATTAACCCCATGCTTGATCACAACAAGCAAATTCAAGTATATTATATATTAAGCTATAAAAGCAATTTCCACATTTGTATTTTTCAAATTTCGTTTTTTATTTATTTATTTAAAGTAAGAATGCACGATACACATGAAAGATGTCAAAACACACAAAAATAAAAATAAAAATAAAATATAATGCATGCATAAATCAATATCACACAATGGTAAAAAATATGCAAGTACAAAAATTACCTAATCAATGACGTACACAAACACCAATAGCCGTTCTAAAAGATTCAAATCTCAGACTATCTAATGGTTTGGTAAGTAGGTCAGCCGCTTCATCCAAAGCAATTGAGTGTAGCAACTTCCTGCAGCTATATATTCGACCTCTGCCATGGACAATGAGATATAATTTTGTTCCTTACTCATCCAAGCGACAAGATTAGCACCAACATAAAAAGATCCTCCAGAAGTACATTTTCTATCATCGGCATCGGAATAACCAGCAAGATGAAGATTAGAGTCTCGAGAGTACAGGATCCCATAATCAACGGTTCCATTGACAAATTTAATGATATGTTGTACGACGATCAGATCGGATTCATTGGGATCAGCCTGAAAGCACGCACAAACCCCCTACACTAAAGGCCATGTGAGGTCTACTAGCAGTGAGATAAAGTAAACTACCTATGATACTCATGTACAGTGTTTGATCAACACTTTTATCTGTAGGATCATGACCTAACTTGACATTGGTACTCATGGGGGTTCTAGTGTTTTTCTTGCTGTCCTAGTCCAAAAAGCTTGACAAGGTTTTTTGCATACTTTTGTTAAAATATGAAATCACATCAGTTTGTTTAACTTGGAGGCCTAAAAAGTAATTTAATTCTCCAATCATACTCAACTCAAATTTTTGCTTCATGCATTCAGAGAAATCTTGAGCAAGAAAATCAATAGGAGAACAAAAAAATCATGTCATTGATATAGATCTGAGCTATGGTGATGGTTTCCTCAATATTTCTGATGAATGAAGTTATATCTGCACCACCTCTTGAAAAACCATATTCCATGAGATATGCAGTGAGTTATCATACCAAGCTCTATGAGCTTGTTTATTGTGGAAACTTTAAATCAATAAACCCTTTAGGTTGTTCAACATAGGCTTCTTCCTAAAGTATTCCATTCAAGAAAGCACTCTAACATCCATTTGATATAATTTTAATCCTAACGTGTAGGCAACAGTTAGAAGAATTCTAATGGATTCAAGTCTAGCTACCGGGACAAATGTTTCATCAAAGTCAACTCTTTCAACCTGAGTATATCCTTGGACAACTGACCTAGCCTTATTTCTAGTTATGGTACCTTAATCATTAGTTTTATACTTTGACACACAAGTATAAGTTACTATAGTCAGTTGAGTCATCATCTCAGTTAAATGGCTAACTTGATTAGCGAGGAAATTAACCTTGCTCGAGAAATCTTGACTTTTACTTCTACACGTGAGTTTACGACACCTATGTCTTGTGTTTCCCAGTGCGCCACAATGGTGACAGGTGGGAGTAAACCTAGGTTCAAACCTACTCGGAGGTTGTTGCCGATTTATAGGGCGATTGATCATACGTTGTCTAGTAGTCATCGATCCTATGCTTAATTCCATTTCTCCTTAATTTTAGTTAGTTAGAAACCAGCGTTCTAATTAACCCTAATTATTAAATAACCCCAAACCAATGCTTAAAATTCAATTTAATAACAACTTTACACAATAGAGAAATCGATGAACTAGATAACACAAATATTAGCGATTGCATTCAATCTATTTAAACATTCTTCTTAAAATTCAACAACCTCTATCGCAGGAAATCATCAAATCCTAATACTTTACAAGTTAAAGGGATCAAACAATTACTAATTTGATATTTAACTTAGCGGTAGATTTTTACAATTAACGAACTAGTGGGCTCTCTAGCAATTAAACGCAACAAATCATAGAAATAAATGCAGAAGAACATTCAATACGCAAAATATAAATCAAACAATAAGAAAAACTATTTAGATCTCATAATATGTGGTTCCGAGGTTTTCGTTTCCATTGACCAAGTGTAAAAGTTTAGTTACAATTCATGAATCTAAGAGAAAAATAGAGAGAGAAGAGAGTTGGGTGGCGTTCTGATGTGTTTTTAGGGTGTTTTTATGGTTGACAAGTCGTGCAAGATGTGTTGCCAAAGGAGTTTGAGTCAATTTAGGAAACCTGAGATTCGGCATCAGGGAACAACCATGCGATCGCAAGGTATTAAGTCATACTATCGCAAGGAACAAATGAATTCAACCCTCAGACTCTCGGTGATGGTCTGTGCATCGCGTAGAATTAAAGCAATACGATCGCAAAGCTTTACAAAACTTTCTCCGGACAGTGTTCAGTATTTTGGCCATAACTTTCTCACTCGACGTCCGTTTGAGACGACTCAAGATGTGTTAGAAAACTAACTCAAAGGCCTCGCTTCAGAAAATATCTTCGAATTAGATCATTTTCCACGTACAAAATTAGTCTCAATATGAGGCTAAAAACCAATGCAAAACTTTTCAGCTTCAAAGTTGATATGTGAGAATGTCTTGGCTATATTTCATCCCTTTGACTTCTTTCTTCATCCAATTGACCTCTAACACTCTCGAATCTTTATCACAAGGTTGGAAATGAGTTTATAGTATTTGCACTTTAGTCCCTTAACTTTCACTTTCCTCCATTTTGGTCTTTTTCACTTATTTCTTCCAAATTACTTTATACCCATCGAATTGCCACCTAAACCAAAATATTAGATTACTAAGTACATTTAGGCATAAAATAATCATATGAGCATATTAAATAAAGATGTGAAATGAGTATTTTACATTCATATCAAATTCCCCCACACTTAATTTTTGCTCGTCCTCGAACAAAACTTAAATTTAATTTTCCAAAACACCATGTTATAATGCCAAGAACATAGAACCATCAATTTTTTTCAAAACACATAAAATATCATGAATAAACATTCTACACAACTGATAAGTGTGTTTTTACATACTTATTTCACTATCAAAACATGAGCAATCGTTGATTAAAATGTTGGAATATAGCTTAACTCTATACAATTTATGTTTTGCAAAACAAAGTGATGAATGTAGCGACATTGAGGTGAACCAAGCGAAAGAGGACCAAACTGGAAGAAAGTGAATGTTCAGGGACTAAAATACAAATACTCTAAACCTATTTCTAACCTTGTGATGAAGATTCAAGAGTCTTAGAGGTCAATTGGATGAAGCAAGGAGTCAAAGGGGTGAAAGAATAGCCAAAACATTATCAAATACCAACTTTCAAGGTGAAAAGTTTCGCACCGGTTTTCAGTCTCCTATTGAGACCAGTGTTTGATATGGAAAACGATCGAATTCGAAGATAGAATCTGAATCAAAGTTGTAGCCCTTTGAGTTAGCTTTCCAACGCATCTTGAATCACCTTGATCGGACATCAGTAGAGAAACTTATGACCAAAATACTAAAATCTATCCGACAGGAAAACATTATAACCATGCGACCGCATGGTTATAAAACCCATGCAGCCGCATGGGCACTTACCGAGACTTCAAGGGCATCAATTTTTTGTTCCATGTAACCGCATGGGTTTGTACTTTGCGGCCGCATAGGGTTAAATTTGGACGAAATTTCTGGTTTCCTTCTACGACTCAAGCTCCTTTGGCAACATATCTTGCACGACTTTTCAACCCTAAATACATCCCAAAACACCCCAGAACACCTCATTCTTCATCCTACACCATTCTTTCATTGATTTTGGCTCAAGAAATCTATGAAGAACTAAACTAAAGGTGAAGCAAGGGAGGAACTCAATTGGATTCGGGGATTTCAACATCATTTATTCATGCTCTTTGATATTTATTTTGCTAAACATTTCTAGATCTAGATTTTCATATTTATGAATTAATTTTGAAATTGATTTAATATGCATTAAGTTTTTCATAGAATCAATCTTGTTTTTTCTATCGAACAATTGAACTATGTGTTGAATCTTTATTTCATTAAATCTATTGGTGTGATTATTTACTTTCTTATGCTACATGTATATGAACGATTTATAATCTGATTTCAATAGATGATTGTGATAATTGTTAAGGAGATCTCGAATTTAGGATGTGTTTTTCATTGTTTAAATAATTTTAGGGTTTATGTTTTCCCGTATTTTGAATTAGATTTGAGTTAGATTTAACATTTATTAAAATTTTCATGGATTTAATCATGTTTCTTCCATTGAATAATTAAAATACTTGTTCAAGTTTGATTTTCAAATCATTTATTGGTGTGATTTAATTACTGCTATATGTTAGAGATATATAGTCGCTCTTTAAGTCTGATTTCAATACATTGATGTATGATAATGTTTAGGGAAACATAAATTCTAGAATTACATGTGCAATTAAATTGGTTTGTATCATTTAAATCATCCGATTAGAAAGTTAGGACAAAAACTTCTAATTGAGTAGAGAATGCATGAATTGTTGATGTTGATTGATCCAATCTAATTGAGGGAACCCCGAAACTTCACTATTTTACATATTATATTAAATTTCATTATTATTTCCGGTTGACATTTACATTTGAATGCAATAAACAAATTTCCTTCATCAAATTCACGAGTACCCAAAGTTATTGAACCCCTTGAATCACTTTTTCATCTCCCTGTGGATACGACATCCCAAAGCTATACTATAACACCGCGTAACACTTTGGGCGTAATCAAATTTTGCCGCCGTTGCCGGGGAGACGGTACAACAAATTGAGGGATTCGATTGCAAAAGGGTGACTTCGTTCCTTTTTCAATCTTTCAATTCAATTTATTATTTTCTTTAGTATTTTGCATTTTAATTTTATTTTACTCGTGTTTTATGAGCAGGTATCGAGACGAGCGAGGAAGATTTGTTGAAACACCTCTCATAGAGTTTGAATATCTCTTTAACCCTATTTTTGATTCTGCATCTATTGACATGAACACCACATCACATAATACAATGTCTGACAGTGAGGATGATGCACCTTTTAGGACTTTACATGATTATTTGCAGCCCACACGTACATCTACACCTTCATGCATTATGTTTCCACCTAACATGCCACGTGTAGATTTTAAACCGGGAATGATTCAACTTCTTCCAAACTTTCATGGGCTTGAAAATGAAAACCCGTATGTGCATGTTAGGGAATTCGAGGAGGTTGTAGCTACCTTCCACAATCAACATGGTACACTGGATGCAATTAGGCTCAAATTCTTTCCATTTTTCCTTAAGGAAAAGGCTAAGAGCTGGTTGTATTCATTGAGACCATGTTTGATGAGTGTTCTACACTCATAATAGTTATGTCACTTAATTCGTTATTTTGTCATTCTTGAGAGAGTTTTAGAGTGTTTTTATGTGTGTTTTGATGTTGTGATGTAGGTTGATGAGATTGAAGAAAATAAACAAAAGTTGGAAAGGAAATGGCTAAATTGTAAGAGATCTAAAGTTCGGGGACTAAAGTGCAAATATTGAAAAGTTATACCGAACCTCACGATGAAGATTTGAGAGTGATCGGAGCCAATTGGATGAAGAAAGATGTCAAAGGGATCAAATTTAGTCAAAATATGATCACAAATCAATTTACAACCGAAAAGTTTTGCTCCAGATTTTTAGTCTCATATTGAGACTCATTTTTGACATAGTGAACCATTGAATTGGAGAATGATGTCTGAAGCAAAGTTGTAGGCCTTTGAGTTAGCTTTCCAATGCAACTTGAATCATCTCAATCGGATATCAGGAGAAAGAGTTATGTTAAAAATATTGAAGGAAGCGTAAACTGAATTTCAGCGAATCGGGCGCCTTGGCGCTCAAGATGGGCGCCTTGGTGCCCACAATGCCTAAAATCAGCAGACTATGCGGCGCCCAGGTGCCCAATCTGGGCGCCCAGGCGCCCGATACTGAGAAAGAGAAAAAATGGAAATTTTAAAAGATTTTCGGCCCGGTCCAACCCTATTTCGTCTTGCAACTTGTGGACACTATAAATACCATCATAAAGACCTAATTTTAGAGGTTGGAGACGGAGGAAAAATATACAAAACGGCTAAATCTCCAAGGACAATAAGAAGAAGGATTTGAAGAAATCAAGTGAAGAAAGGGTGGAAACATCAAAGGGGACTTCGATCAACACTCCAAAAAGAGTTTTTCTTACCTCATCCTTTATGTTTTTCATTGTAGATTGTTTTGATTTTATGAATTTCTTCATGAACTAAATAATTTAGCTAGGGTTTGATGTAGCCACTTGAGATTATGATTTGATGAATTTATAATTACTTATTTTGGATTTTCCACGTGTATTTAATTGTGTCATGAATTTAATGCTTTCAATTACCTGATCAATAATTGAATGAATAGATGCTAGTCAATTCCGGCACTCGAGAGAGGGGAATTTAGGCGTGATCATAGGATTGACGCAACGTAGGTTTTATGGCTTTCGAGAGAAAGTGTAAAATCTATGATGCTTACTCACAAAAGAATCGAGACTTTCATAAATTCTAGACTTTAATTCGGAATAGAGATATTGGGATTGAATTGTAGGATTAATTTCTAGCTGGCACTCGAAAGAGGGGAGAGAAATATAATTGGATTCTTGCTTTTAAATATTGGAAAATTAATTGGATAATTTGATATCATTGAATCATAATTGAAAGTTGGTGAAATCATTCCCTAGGCTTCTTCATTTTGATAATTTATATTCCTCAATTTTGTCTCAACCAATTTCATTACTTTAGTTTAAAACAATCAACCAATCATTCATCAATTGTCTCGATTGGGACTTGGGCTGAAATGACTCAAGCGTTCTTTGGCAAATACTTTCCCCACCACAAAACTACTGCTTTGAAAAAACAAATCTTTTCTTTTATCCAAAAGGAGAGTGAAACTTTATATCAAACGTGGGAAAGGTACAAAGAATTGCAAGCTCTCTGTCCGCACCATGGTTATGAGAGTTGGAGCATCGTGAGCTATTTTTATGAAGGGTTAACATCTAGAGAGCGTCAGTTTATTGAAATGATGTGTAATGGTGATTTCTTACAAAAAGATCCAGATGAGGCTATAGGATATTTAGATGACTTAGCTGAGAAAGCCCACATTTGGACTGGCCCTAGTGCCACTAATAGCACCAATAGGTCACGAGCCGTAGGAAACCCTCCTAGTGCAGGCATCTATCATCTTAGGGAAGAAGACAATCTTAAAGTTAAAGTAGAAGCCCTGACTAGAGAAATTGAGAACCTACGCAGTAGTAGTTCAAAGCCCACATCTACTGTTGCTTGTGTTGAGTCTTCTGGACCGTGTGGTGCGTGTGGTGGACTTGATCATCCAGTCCAAGAGTGTTTTGCTCTAGCTGAGATGAGGGGGGTTTATGATGAACACTGTAATGCTTTAGGTGTGTACAAAAAGCTTTATGCCCCATATTCTGAGACTTACAACCAGGGGTGGCGGAATCATCCTAATTTTGGTTGGAAATCTGATAACCAGCAACTTACTCAGCCACCTAGAGTTTTCAATACACCATCACATCAACCCTCAACTTTTAGGAATTCCTTAGAGGACACCCTACATGCTTTTGTGGAGGCTCAGGGGAAAATAAATCAGAAGTTTGAAACCATGATCAATCAAGTTGTCAAGGAGAGTAAAGAAATGAAAATCCATATAACCAAATTGACTAATCTCTTAGCAATAGGGGAACGTGGGAAATTTCCAGCTCAACCTCAGCCTAATCCTAAGGGACAACATATGGCTCAAACTTCAGGTATAGAAAACAACCTTAAAGAGATAAATGCTATCACCACTTGATCTGGGAAGGTTGTAGAACCAATCATTAAGCCTAGGGAAGCAGAAGAAAATGAGAAAGACTCTAGTAATCCTGAAGAGAGTGAGCCCAGTGATAAGGTAGTGGAAAACCTAGCTAGAGCACCATTTCCTCAAGCTTTAAAGTCTAATGTGAAAGCTAATAGCCAACATGATGAGATCTTAGAGCACCTTAAGCAGGTAAAAATCAACCTACCTCGTTTGCATGTGATTTCTCGAATTCCTACATATGCAAAAGTCCTCAAAAACTTGTGCACTGTGAAAAGGAAGCATCATGTCAAGAAAACTGCTTTCTTGACCGAGCAAGTGAGTGCAGTGATTGAACAAAGAGTCCCACCGAAATATAAGGACCTTGGTTGTCCAACAATTTCTTGAATCATTGGGAGTTGTGAGTTTGCACAAGCCCTTCTTGACTTAGGAGCTAGTGTTAACCTCATTCCTTATGCCATTTATCTACTGCTAGGCCTAGGTGAGATTAAACCTACAACCGTAGTTTTACAATTGGCTGATAGATCCACTATAAAACCTAGAGGAGTAGTTGAGGATGTTTTGGTGCAAATAGACAAGTTTTACTATCTTGTTGACTTCCTAGTCCTAGATTTGAAAGTTGATGTGAATGTGAACTCCAAAATACCTATTATTCTTGGTAGACCCTTTCTTGCTATGGCTAATGCTCTTATCAATTGCAGGAATGGTGTAATGAAGCTATCTTTTGGAAATATGACTCTTAAAGTCAATATTTTTCACATCACTAAGCAGCTTTTGGAAGATGATGAGTGTCATCAAATGTACATGGTTGATGCACTCACTCAGGAAGATGCAACTGCAACCCTTGATTTCAATCCTTTAAACTCATTTTTTTCTGAAATTCCTGCAAATTGCCATAATGAAGAATATGCTAATATTTGTGCCGTTTTTGCTAAATTTCAAGGTTATGGGACATCACCATGGCAACCAAAGTTTGAAGAACTACCAGCTAGAACTGGAGGGCAGCAACCATCAAGTATTGAGAGTCCAACACCGGAGCTGAAACCACTATCCCCAGGACTGAAACATGTGTTCCTTGGACGAGGTGATACTTTTCATGTGATTATTTCTTCAGAATTAAATGATTCTCAAGGTAAACAGCTTTTAAACATTCTGAATGAGCACAAATCTGCAATAGGATGGACTATAGCTGACATCAAGGGTATTAGTCCCCTAATTTGCTCACATAGGATTCACCTAGAGGAGGGAACTAATCCTAAAAGAGACCCACAACGTAGGCTGAACCCCACAATGAAAGAGGTAGTGAAAAATGAAGTGTTGAAATTGTTAGATGCAGGAATCATTTATCCTATTGCCGATAGTAAATGGGTTAGTCCTACACAGGTAGTCCCTAAGAAGTCAGGAGTCACAGTGGTTAAAAATGAACTTGGTGAAATGGTCCCTACAAAAACTGTGACTGGATGGCGCATGTGTATTGATTATAGGAAGTTGAATGCTGCCACTCAGAAGGACCATTTTCCCCTCCCATTTCTGGACCAAATTCTTGAGCGTGTGGCTGGCCATCCTTTTTACTGTTTCTTGGATGGTTATTTTGGTTACTATCAGATTGAGCTAGCTTTGCAGGACCAGGAAAAGACCACTTTTACTTGTCCTTTTGGTACCTATGCATTTCGTAGGATGCCATTTGGATTATGTAACGCTCCTGCTACTTTTCAACGATGCATGATGAGTATGTTTAGTGATATGGTAGAAAACTGTATGGAAGTCTTTATGGATGACCTAACTATTTTTGGTACTTCTTTTGATGCATGCTTGTTAAACTTGGAGAGAGTTTTAACTAGATGTGAGGAGAAAGGCTTGGTTTTGAATTGGGAGAAATGTCATTTTATGGTTTCTTTAGGTATTGTCCTAGGTCATGTTGTTTCATCTAAGAGGATAGAGGTTGACAAATCTAAGATCGAATTGATCTCCAAACTGCCCACACCTAAGACAACCAAAGATATCAGATCTTTCCTTGGCCACGCAGGTTTCTATAGAAAGTTTATACAAAATTTTTTATCCATATCCAGACCTTTATATAATCTCTTAGCCAAGGATACTACCTTTGATTGGACCCCAGCTTGCCAAGAGGCATTTAAAACTTTGACCAACAAGATAACTTCAGCACCCATAATGCAATCACCTGATTGGTCATTACCATTTGAAATTATGTGTGATGCTAGCGATTATGCAGTAGGTGCTGTCCTTGGGCAATGAAGGGAGGGTAAACCTTTTGTCATTTACTATGCTAGTAGGACCTTAAATAGTACTCAAATGAATTACTCCACAATTGAGAAGGAACTACTAGCTGTAGTCTTTGCTTTAGATAAGTTTCGATCCTATTTGATTGGTTCTCCTATCACAATCTTCACAGACCATTCTGCTCTTAAGTACTTTCTTTCCAAGAAGGATGCTAAGTCACGACTGATTAGGTGGATTTTACTTCTACAGGAATTTGACATTGCTATTAAAGATAAAAAGGGGGTAGAAAATGTGGTAGCAAACCATTTATCTAGGTTAACTTTTCAGGACAATGTGAATCAATTGCCCATTAGAGATGACTTCCCAGATGAACACTTGTTTTCTGTTTCCTCTTTACCCTGGTTTGCTCATATTGTCAACTACCTAGCTATAGGTGAAATCCCAGGAGAGTGGAGTGCACGGGATAAGAGAAAGTTTTTAGTTGAGGTGCGTAAGTTTTATTGGGATGACCCATGCCTATTGAAATACTGCCCTGATCAGATTTTGAGGCGTTGTGTGCCTAATGAGGAGATACCTAGCATACTAGACTTTTGTTATTCACAGGTTTGTGGCAGTCATTTTTCCATGAAAAAGACTGCTGCAAAAATTTTGCAATGTGGTTTTTATTGGCCTACTTTATTCAAAGATACTAACATTTACTGTAAATCTTGTAAGACGTGTCAAAAGCTTGGTGCTTTGTCTCGACGCAACATGATGCCATTAAACCCCATTTTAGTGATAGAAGTTTTTAATTGCTGGGGTATTGACTTTATGGGACCCTTTCCACCTTCTTTTGGGTATATGTTTATCATTGTGGCTGTTGATTATGTGTCTAAATAGGTTGAAGCAGCAGCTTGTCGAACCAATGACAACAAAACAGTTGTGAAATTCCTTAGGGAAAATGTGTTATCTAGGTTTAGGACACCAAGGGCTATCATTAATGATAGGGGTACGCATTTCTGTAACCGTTCATTTGAGGCTCTAATGAAAAAGTACAGGGTCATTCATAAAATATCAACTGCTTATCATCCCCAGACCAGTGGACATGTTGAATTAGCTAATAGGGAAATCAAGCAAATTTTAGAGAAAATTGTAAACCCTAATCGTAAGGACTGGTCGTTGAGATTGAATGATGCACTTTGGGCCTACCGAACTGCTTTTAAGACCACTTTAGGCATGTCACCGTATAGACTTGTATTTGGAAAACCTTGCCATTTGCCTGTAGAGCTCGAGCACCGAGCCTTTTGGGCTATCAAACACTTTAACTTTGATCTAGAGGAAGTTAGTAAACTTAGGAAGTTTCAGTTAACTGAGTTGGAGGAGTTGAGAAATGATGCATACGAGAATGCTAAACTTTACAAAGCAAAAATGAAAACGTTTCATGATAGACACATTCTTCGAAAAACGTTTGAACCAAATCAGAAAGTTTACTTGTATGATTCCTGACTCCATAAACATCCAGGGAAACTTCGTTTTAGGTGGTCTGGTCCTTTTGTGGTAAAATAGGTCTTTAACCATGGGGCAATTGAAATCGAGGACCCTAAAGATGGTAGGGTATTTAAAGTGAATGGACAGCGTTTAAAGATAGCATATGGGCAACAGGTGCCTGCAGAGGAAGAAATTCCTCTTGCAGACCCAGTCTACCATCTTTGACACCTTCCATGTCCGTCCATCACTTTACTTTTCTGTATTTTCAGTTTTTAATTTCTCTTCTTAGGTTGTTTTGAATTATGTTAGTTTTTTTTTTTCATTTCTTGCATTACCATTTCAATTGAGTACTTTCATGTTTCTATTTCTTTTTCGGCTGTTGTGCGTTTATTGCAATACTCAGGTGATATCTTTCATTCTCTTCCATTGGAACTATTGTTTTTACATTGAGGACAATGTTTTAATTAAGTTTGGGGGTGGAGCATGAGCATTTCATTCATCGTTTTAACTGCAATTTTGAATAAAAAAAAACTTTCTAGTTTTTATCTTTTAGCATTAGACTCTAATTCTTGCTTTGTGTACTTGTGTGGGTTTAATGATTATGCCAGCTATGATGTGACTATTGGAATAGGTGTCAGTTATGAATGATGAAAATGGTGTGTTATCGGATTAGTCTATACTTGTTTATGTACAACTTGACATTTTCTATGCACGACACTTATGTTAGCATTTTAAGTTAGATATGCTGTTCAGTATGTAGAGGATAGTGAAACTTAGTGATACAACCAAATAACCTCTAATGTCGTATTCCATAAATCCAAATATAGGCTAGTTTGGAAATGGTTGAACTGTTACAGGGAAACACTGAGATGAATAGGGATTCCATACATGAAAATCTTGTGTGGATTGTCTAAAACCTATTGAGATGAAAACGAGGTGAAAGTTTTAAGTTAGAGGCTTGTTTTAGAAGCTGGATATCTGAAAGAAAAGGGGGCATTGCACTAATCTTTGGATACATAAAAGCTCCTTTTCGAGCCTGTATAACTCGGGTGATTAAGCCTGTGAGGGTGATTTAAAACCTGGTGCCCTATGATCATCTGACTTGGGAGTTATTGGCCTAAAGCTCGCTACATGGGTTATACAGAAAGCAAATGACAAGATACTTAAAAAAAAAGAGACGAAAAAAAATATAAAAATGAAAAAAAAAATTCCATTCAAATACATTGATTATGCCCTAGGCATCCCGTTGACAAAACTTTACCTTTGATGAGAAGCAAGCAACTTAGTCTAGTCTCAATGGTAGAAGCAATAAAAAATATAGGAGAATCTCGATTTGTTGAAGTGTGAACTTGTAAGAGTAAAGTCTATCCAAACTATGAGAGAGTAAGGAATAGAATTGAAAAGTTGAACCTAAGATGCACCCCGGGAAAAATGAGTGAAAATCATAAGTTTGGGGGTGTGTGAATCTCTCGAGCGAGGAAATGATATATTGGACTATTTTGGGACAAATCTTGAACCAATCACAAATCTTAAGATGTTGACATGAGTTTTCACACACACACGTCAGGTTATGCATGTAACAGGTGGAGACTGATTTAATTTTTACACTGTTGTAATTATTCACTTGTTTGATTACCGAATTCCAAACTTGAGACACGGCATATTGTTAAACCACGTTGTTTGTAGAGTTGAGTTATGTTGTTGTTTGAGGACAAACAATAGTTCAAGTTTGGGGGAGTTTGACAAGTGTGTTTTCACATACTTATTTCACCGTCAAAACATGAGCAATCGTTGATTAAAATGTTGGAATATAGCTTAACTCTATGCAATTTATGTTTTGCAGAACAAAGTGATGAATGTAGTGAAATTGAGGTGAACCAAGCGAAAAATGACTAAACTGGAAGAAAGTAAAAGTTCAGGGACTAAAGTGCAAATACTCTAAACATATTTCTAACCTTGTGATGAAGATTCAAGAGTTTTAAAGGTCAATTGGATGAAGCAAGGAGTCAAAGGGGTGAAAGAATAGCCAAAACATTATCAAATACCAACTTTCAAGGTGAAAAGTTTCGCACCGGTTTTCAGTCTCCTATTGAGACCTATGTTTGATATAGAAAGAGATAGAATTCAAAGATAGAATCTGAATCAAAGTTGTAGCCTTTTGAGTTAGCTTTCCAACGCATCTTGAATCACCTTGATCGGACATCAGTAGAGAAACTTATGACCAAAATACTAGAATCTATCCGACAGGAAAACATTATAACCATGCGACCGCATGGTTATAAAACCCATGCAGCCGCATGGGCACTTACCGAGACTTCAAGGGCATCAATTTTTTGTTCCATGTAACCGCATGGGTTTGTACCTTGCGGCCGCATAGGGTTAAATTTGGACGAAATTTCTGGTTTCCTTCTACGACTCAAGCTCCTTTGGCAACATATCTTGCACGACTTTTCAACCCTAAATACATCCCAAAACACCCCAGAACACCTCATTCTTCATCCTACACCATTCTTTCATTGATTTTGGCTCAAGAAACCTATGGAGAACTAAACTAAAGGTGAAGCAAGGGAGGAACTCAATTGGATTCGGGGATTTCAACATCATTTATTCATGCTCTTTGATATTTATTTTGCTAAACATTTCTAGATCTAGATTTTCATATTTATGAATTAATTTTGAAATTGATTTAATATGTATTAAGTTTTTCATAGAATCAATCTTGTTTTTTCTATCGAACAATTGAACTATGTGTTGAATCTTTATTTCATTAAATCTATTGGTGTGATTATTTACTTTCTTATGCTACATGTATATGAACGATTTATAATCTGATTTCAATAGATGATTGTGATAATTGTTAAGGAGATCTAGAATTTAGGATGTGTTTTTCATTGTTTAAATAATACTAGGGTTTATGTTTTCCCATATTTTGAATTAGATTTGAGTTAGATTTAACATTTATTCAGATTCTCATGGATTTAATCATGTTTCTTGCATTGAATAATTAAAATACTTGGTCAAGTTTGATTTTCAAATCATTTATTGGTGTGATTTAATTACTGCTATATGTTAGAGATATATAGTCGCTCTTTAAGTCTGATTTCAATAAATTGATGTATGATTATGTTTAGGGAAACATAAATTCTAGGATTTCATGTGCAATTAAATTGGTTTGTATCGTTTAAATCATCTGATTAGAAAGTTATGACAAAAACTTCTAATTGAGTAGAGAATGCATGAATTGTTAATGTTGATTGATCCAATCTAATTGAGGGAACCCGAAACTTCACTATTTTACATATTATATTAAATTTCATTATTATTTCCGGTGACATTTACATTTGAATGCAATAAACAAATTCCCTTCATCAAATTCACGAGTACCCGAAGTTATTGAACCCCTTGAATCACTTTTCCATCTCCCTGTGGATACGACACTCCAAAGCTATACTATAACACCGCGTAACACTTTGGGCGTAATCAACAACTCATAATCAATTAGCAAGCATTTTCATATAAAGATGGAGTAAACTAAGTACTCAACTCTCATGTGTTTAAAATGGTAAGTGTTTCGCTCATCTTCATTCCAATGGAGGTGTTCTACCATATGCTTGTACATCTTCTCATGCGCCACCACTTAGATCACATGATTTACAAGAATCATAAGGACTTTTCAAAAGTTGTAATGCAGCTTATGGTAGATATGGGAAATATTTGGGTATGTGACTCAAGGGCCATCGAAACTAGTGGAGTAAAGATAAATAAACTTAGCTCAAACATATAAATAAGACGTAAAATCAACCATTTGACATGATAGCTTCATCATTTTTGCATCTATCCTACACAAATCAAACTCTTTTTCGAGATGTAGGAAGAGTTATGAATATAGATCTTTTTCACATTAAAATCACTCTCCTCCATCACTTATTTTCTTTTTCTTCTTTTTTTCTTCTATCATTCATTCAGTTTTTCCTCCTTTTTTTTATCGATTTTTTTTAAATATAGACTCCAAATGTTATCCCATAATGGAACTTACGAATTGAAATTGAAACACGTTCCATTCCGCCAATCATAGCACTACCAAAAATCTCGATACCCCCACACTTTTTTTATTGCATACACACACTTCTCATGACATTCAACAATACTCCACTCGCTCGAAGGCTTGGGTAAAGACATTATTTTTCCAATTTAAAGTTTATAATGTAAGTTTATACAAAGAAAAGGTAATAAGACTCAAAAGGGCTCAAAAATAGAAAGTTCAATTACATGGTCGACTATTTGGCTAATGAAGCTCATTTATGTAACAAAAGATGGCCTTAATCATGTTTGTGCATGCATGTGTCAATGTGATCTTGAAGAGAATCAAGGCAAGTTCTAGAGAGACAAAACTATGGAAGAATATCACACATGAAAAAAAAATAATGAGACTGTTATGAATGTATAAGTCTAAAGGCTAAAAAATCTCACCGACTTTTGTCTACAAAATTTAGTTACTACCGTTTTCAAAGAAAATAACTTAACCAATTAACTCTAAGTAGTAAGATTATTCATTCAATCATGTTATGAGTTCTTTAAAAGTCTAATTAATTCTTACAACTAGCATACACAACCAAAAAAATCATTTAACCTCAACTCCTCTTCTTGAAAAATAATGCAAAAACTTTCAAATTTTTTGAAATTTAAACTCAATCTAAATGCAACTTAAATCCAAATTCTCTCCCCCCACACTTAAAACTTGCATTGTCCCCAATGTAAGGTACAATGCAAAAAACAATACAAAGATAATTAAAATATGAATGTGAAAAACAAAAAATAAAAAGATAAAGGAACGAACTCCCCTTGGGTTGTCCCCCAATCAGCGCCTTTGTTTATTGTCTTTGGCTCGATTCAATATTTTCTTGTTTAGCCCTGGTCTATCATGGTTGGCTTCGGTTTTCCTTACGGTGCACCAAGTCCATTGGAAATTATAACTGGTAGTGTGCATCCACGTCCATGGAATCTATACTTGTAGTGACTGAGGTGGGGCTTCAAATCTGAAATGAAAGTTTGCAAAACAGAAAGTAGAGGCCTCTCATTAGAAACTGGTAAAATAAAATAAGAACTGTCACCTGAATGCTTTAGCTTGGAAGATTATTCAATATTGCAACAGTTTCTTGTAACTCTGTGTTCAAAGCCAGCTTCTGATTCTCCTTTCCAAGATGTTCATAATTGACAGCTTTCGATTCTTTTTTAGCATCATATTCAAAAACATCATGTGCTAATTGATCAATCATATTAATAAAATGAACATGATTATTATTACATGGATATTTAATAGAATCATAGATATTAAGTCTAATGGTCTTATAATCAAATTCCATGGTTAATGTGTCATTATTAAAATCCATTTCAGTTTTGGACTTCCTTAAGAACGGTCTTCCTAACAAGATAGGGGTAGTATGATTAATATTACCCATGTCAAGTACATAAAAATCAGCAGGAAAAACCAATACATTAACTTTCACGATAACATCATCAACTACCCCCTTAGGATAGGCGTTAGATTTATTAGCTAGTTGAATTATCACACCAATTTTATTTAAAGGTCCAAGTTTTAAGGAATTGTATACAGAATATGGCATGACATTAATAGATGCTCCTGAATCTAGCATGGCCTTTTCAAACTTAGTGTCGCCTATCATGCAAAGGATAGTGAACAAAATTGGATCCGTGTACTTTGCTGGAAGTTTCTCTTGAATAATTGCAGATACCTGTTCTCCAACTTTTACCCTTTCAATCCCATTCAATTTCTGTTTTCTCTTACTTGTACACAATTGTTTTAAAAATTTAGTATAACGAGGCACTTGTTTAATAATATCTAAAAGTGGAATATTTACCTCACATTTACTGAAAATTTCATGCAGCTCATCATGTTCTCGTTCATATTTCCTAGATCCTACTAAAGTTTGAGGAAAAGGAGCTACGGGTTTATAATCGGAAAGAGGTGGAAACTTATGCTTAGTCACCTCAGTGTCATTGGTGGCGTCTTGTTTGCAACCTCTTTTTCTTCATCTTCTTGCTCCAACGACGTAGGGGATGTCTTTACCAAAATCTCAACCTCTCTACCACTTCTCAATATGATTGCGCTCACATTTTCTTTTGGATTCACCATTGTTTGAAAGGGTAGTTTCCCTGAATTTTGTAACTCCAGCTGACTGACCGCTTAGCTACTTGACCCATTTGATTCTCGAAATATTGAATGCTAGCATTGGTCTCCTGTTGAAATTGCAAAGTGTTAGTGGCAAGGGATTTAACAATATCTTCTAAAGACATAATGGAGTTAGAAGTTTGGCCCTGTTATTGTCTAGGAGGGTATGGCTGATTATATTGCTGGAAATTACGCCAAATTTGATTCATAGGTTGATTCACTTGTCGATTCCCATAGCTAAGATTTGGGACGATCCCTCCATCCTTGGATTTACGTGTTTGAATAGGAACCATAATTCCTCTGTGGTTGTCTAGGAAAGCTACCGGCTGCATCTACGTGTTCCATGGATTCTTCTTGAAGTGTTGGGCACATATCAGTTGGATGGCCTACCGATGAACAAATTCCACATGTCTTTGCTGTTTGCATAGGTACCTGCTTCCATTTGACTAACAAGAGTAGTTAGACTCGCTATTTGTTGTTCAAGGGATGAGACATTTACCTCGTTAACTTGTCTAGAATGAGGATCAAATCTAGTGCCAAATTGTTGAGAGCTGGCTGCCATGTTTGCAATTAGGTTCCTTGCTCCCTCGAGAGTTTTATCCACCAAAGCTCCTCCACTTGCGGCGTCGATCATGCTCCTATCTATGGGTTGAAGACCTTCATAGAAGTATTGGATGAGAAGTTGCTCACTGATCTGATGATGGGGACAACCTGCACACAATTTCTTGAACCGCTCCCAATACTCATGTAGAGATTCCCTGTGATCTTGTCTGACACCACAAATTTCCTTCCTAATATTTGTTGCCCTCGAAGCTGGAAAATATTTCTCCAAATATAGTCTTCTCATCCCATCCCATGTAGTAACGCTTCCTGAATGTAGATAATAGTGCCAATCCTTTGCCGAATCTTTTAAAGAGAATGGGAAGGTTCTCGATTTGATTTGTTCTTCGGTGACTCCTGTAGGTTTCATACTTTTGCAGACCATATGAAACTCCTTCAAATGCTTATGAAGATCTTCACCTGTAAGACCATGAAAAGTGGCCAACAAGTGTATTAGTCCAGATTTAAGCTCAAATGTAGTAGTAGCACCTAAATTAGGAAAATTTATGCATAAAGGTTGTTGATTCAATGTAGGTGCTGCAATCTCCTTCAAAGTCCTATTTTCGACCATGGTCCCTTATCTTTCAAACTCAAAATCACTTGCAAATGGATTGTTGGGATTGTGATTGCTTTTTATAAGATTTTGTTGGATGTTACTCCTTAACCTACGCAAAGTTCTCTCAATTTATAGGTCGTACTGCAAATCACTTTGATTAGAAAATCGAGTTGCGGGCATAAACAAAAAGAACAAATAAAAAATAAATTAAGAGGAAGCTAGATTAAGAAATACAAATAAAATTCTATGCTAAAATTTCTAAAAACAATAAATTACCTAAAAACCCAGAAATTCATTTTTTTTTTCAAAAATAAAATAAAATAACTAAAGAATTACAAAAATAAATTAACATCACTCCTCGACAACGATGCCAAAATTTGGTGTCATGTCGTAGGCACCCAAAAATAGTCCTTAAATTTTTAAAACTAATGTAGTAATGGAATTAAGGGTCGATCCCACGAAGAGTGTGTAATTCAATATTTTATGGTTCGTACAATAATTGGGGGTTTTTGTATGCAAACAATTGTAAATAACGCAATTAATAATAATGAAAATTAAATTAACGAAAACAATGAAAAGACTAATCTTGGTCTAAGTCCACATCCACCGTCAGAATTCCACAATTGATCATAAATGCAAGGATAATTTAATTCACCGTTTGAATATTCCTATTTCTCCTTAATTTTAGTTAGTTAGAAACCAGCGTTCTAATTAACCCTAATTATTAAATAATTTCAGACCAGTGCTCAAGATTCAATTTAATAACAGCTGTAAAAGTTTAATTACAATTCATGAATCTAAGAGAAAAATAGAGAAGAAGAGAGTTGGGAGACGTTGTGATGTGTTTTTGGGGTGTTTTTAGGGTTGAAAAATCGTGCAAGATGTGTTGTCAAAGGAGTTTGAGTCAATTTAGGAAACCTGAGATTCGACATTAGGAAACAACCATGTGATCGCAAGGTATTAAGTCATGCTATCGCAAGGAACAAATGAATTCAACCCTCAGACTCTCGGTGATGGTCTGTCCGATCACATAGAATTAAAGCAATGTGATCGCAAGGCTTTACGAAACTTTCTCCGGACAGTGTTCAGTATTTTGGCCATAACTTTCTCTCTCGACGTCCGATTGAGACGATTCGATGTGTTAGAAAGCTAACTCAAAGGGCTTGCTTCAGAAAATATCTTCAAATTAGATGCTTTCCACGTACAAAATTAGTCTCAGTGTGAGGCTGAAAACCAATGCAAAACTTTTCACCTTCAAAGTTGATATGTGAGAATGTCTTGACTATATTTCATCCCTTTGACTTCTTTCTTCATCCAATTGACGTCTAACACTCTCGAATTTTCATCACAAAGTTGGAAACAAGTTTATAGTATTTGCACTTTAGTCCCTGAACTTTCACTTTCCTCCATTTTGGTCCTTTTTCACTTATTTCTTCCAAATTACGCCATACCATTCGAATTGCCACCTAAACCAAAATATGATATTACTAAGTACATTTATGCATGAAATAATCATACGAGTGTATTAAATAAAGATGTAAAATGTGTATTTTACATTCGTATCACCCAACTGGGTAAAAACTCCAGGTACTTTGCGAGTCAGAAATCCACTATAAATGAATTATGAACTTACAGTCCATCGGACACGACTACCACTAGTACTTTCTAACCTCCTGACTGTAATTTTTGTAGCTCTTTTGGATTGTGTGTTTCTGCACCAACTCCTGCTACATTTTTTAAAGCCCTCATGGATTACACACTCCTACAGCAACTTGTGACTTTATCAATTCGTCTATCTCCTATGGATCAACGAAGAGCTCCATGTTCTTCAATAACTGGTACTCCAGTCACCTTCCCTTGATCTTCAAAATTTTGACAGATGTGTAGAAAGAAGCAGTTTGGTATTTGGATTATGGATTTGAAAGCTTATATGATGAAGATGATATGGAGAGTGTGTTTTTCTCAATGTTCAACCTTGTAAAAACCGTTCAGAGGAGTTTGGTAGTTTTAGTTTAGGTTTTGGGGTTGAATGGGCCAGACAAAAGCCTTGAAAATGCAAATTAAAATTTTTTGGGAAGCCTTTCACTCAAGCGAAAGTTGGACGACAGGCGAGCGACAATATGTCGCTTGAGCAAAGGCAAGGCGACAATGTTTATGTTACTGCCGCTCGAGCAAAGTCATGGCGACAGTCTAGCGAAATTGCGGCGCCGTTTTTCCTTCTTTTCCATTCTCGAACCCTAAACCTAATACAACTCAATTTCTACTATTTGCAACTTACTCATTTTCTTTTACACATATTAAATTTAATCCTTTTTTTCACTGATTTTCCAATTACATGAAAAACCTAACAGTAATAAAAAACACGTTATATTCAATTACAATAGAGGTGATATATAATAAATGAGAACACGTGTGTTTTATAAAAACAGCGAGATTGCGACATTTCGTGCGTCCCTGATTTCCAGATTCAAAGAAAATTCCTTTTGTTTCTGTTGGCTGATCATTAAATTTTCAGGATGTACCATTTGAAATCTTTGTGTTACATAGCATATAGTGGTCCAATTTTTGAATGAGAATAGTAAATGGTGGTCCAATTTTCAACGTATAGCACGTAATTCCATTTCAATCCTCAACCATTATTAGGATATACAGTATACAATTAGTGGAGATCCAATAAGGATAGAAGTAGATTTTTATGTCCATTGTTGCAAATAATGATTTGGCCAAGTAGGGATTAAAATTGGATTTTTAATAGATTTTAATAAAAGTTGATAGACTGTGTGCTTTAAAAGTTGTGAATGTTATAAAATATTTGGTTAAAATTAATTATTGACTTTAACTCATATTTTCATCAATTTTTTTAACAGTACCAAACATGGACGATTGGAGTAGTGTAAGTAGGCCTATTTACAGGAAATTTGATCGGGAAAGAGCAAGTTCAAGAATGAAATTATTTATTTAGCTTAAGTTTTACCATTGAGCAGTTGGATAATAAATATTCACATGGGATGAATTCATTTGGTTTTGGTTGGTTTGATAATTAGATCTCGATGCTGTGCCATTTGAGACAAATCTAGTTTCAACTGGGAGAGAAAATAGGGGACTTTGATCATATGATCAATTATCAAACCGTGGACTATGATTATTTCCAAATTTAGACCTTTTTTTTTGTTTTTTTTTTCATTCCATTAGTAAAGCACCATATTTATATTTACCTTATAGTTTAAGAGTTGATTATTGTCTACGTAATTCACTTACTGTAATTAACTATGAAGCTCCATGACACTTTAAAAGCATGGATTGAAATGGATTGTCTAGTAAAGAATGGTTTGCCAGTGATATTGTGTTAAAAAAATATCTAAAGGGAATAAGAAATCATGTGAAACTCCAAAATGTGTGAGAAGGAAACAATTCTACGCTAAACGAATGGACCTATATATTTTCATGGGAATAGAATTGACGAAACATTCTTACTTCTGGAGGTTCTCAAGTAACACGGATATTCGCAAGATCTCTTACACATTTTTACCATTTCTTCTCAATTGTCCATGTATGTAATATTTCAGGTAAAATTGCAATGTTAGTATGTAACATGTAGCATGTGCGATAATTCAATTATTGATCTCTTTAATTTAACATATAGCATGTGTGATATAAATCTTGGTAATAGAATATACATGTCACTTGATTAATGTGAACAATTAGGAAGGAAAGAAGTAGCAAACAACTTCGGAATACTACATGAAAATAGATTGAATTCAGTGTTTATGACAATTTTTCATCGTCATGACTCAGGTTTCAAAAAATTCTAGCCCTAACTTGAGAGCTATTTCGTTGATATGCTCTCACTTTGTTAAGTCCAAATTATAATTGGTAATTTCTAAATTTGTAATTGACAATTTCCTTAGTCAAAATCATGTCCTAATTTAATTGTATTAGGAGTTTATCAAGTTGTAATCAAAGTCAAAATATGAGATATTGAGTCCTAATTAAAGTCAAAAGAGTTGGGGTTGTTAGTATAATTCTTGATGGAGTCCAAGATATCCAAGAAGATCACATATGATCAAGAGAATGTAATTAGAAGTCTAAAGAGTGTCGAAGAGCAGCACAAGATATGTTCTAAATTCTCAAATGCAACTTGCAACGTGTTTTTTACATAGAAAAAATTGGAATTTAGACAAGGCTACTACCAAAAGAATTGTAGTCCTTTGAATTAGCTTTCTAATACATTTTGAATCACCTCAATCAGACATTGGGAAAGAATGTTATGATAAAAATACTGACGACTGCTTAGCTTTTGCTCACGTGTAGCTGGCTTGGAGCTTGAGCGACGGGTTGACGTTCAAATATCTGTTTTCCTTCAAACACTTGGTTTAATCTCCTTTCATCCCAAAAACTTTTCCTTACATATATTCTACCCTATGAACGTCCAAAAGTGTGTTGAATCATATTTATATCATAGAGATCATTCGATTGAAGATCCAAAACATTCATTGATTCCAATATTCAACTACCACATGTGACTTGATCCATAAATTCTTCCAAAACATATTTTCTTGATCAAGCCATATTGTTTCGCATTAAACTACAAGTCAAAACACACGAGATCTTTTGATCAAACACTAAACCACCTAATCCACCGGAGATAAATCGATACCAAAGATCGGGAGCTGTTGCTGAAGCACAAATTCAAAAGGACTAAGGTGAGATACCAAGTTGGGATTGACTTTAGGATCATGCAATCCAAGAGGGCTAAGGTATGAACCAGGAAGTCGGGATTTATTTTGAAGGAGCACCCTCCAGTATGATCAAAGGAGACTGTAGGAATTGAGGTTAAAAGTTCTACAAGATAGATGGGTCTGGGCAGTAATGTAAGTTTGTTTTGATTTATAGTGGATTCTTGACTTGGCAAAGTGTTCGGAGTTTTTATCTAATTGGGGTTTCTCCGTGATCGTCTTTGGTGTTCTTTATTAGTTTAATAATCGATTGTGGTATTCAAATTTAGGATAAATTGACTTGTTTGATCTAAAAATTGATGAGTGTATTTCACGCATACTTTAGACATCATCTAAACTTGATATTTAACTAATTTCTACAAGTTTTAGAGAATTTTAATATGTGTTTTGATGTTGTGATATATGTTGATTACATTGAAGGAAATAAGCAAAAGTTGGCAAAATTGGAGAAGATGGCTAAATTGTAAGAAATCCAAAGTTCGAGGACTAAAGTGAAAATACTTCAAAGTTGTGTCGGACCTCACAATGAAGACTAGAGAATGCTAGGAGTCGATTGGATGAAGAAAGAAGTCAAATGGATGAAATATAGTTAAAGTATTTCCAACCGAAAAAGGTATGCTCCGGATTTTCAGTCTCATATTGAGACTTATTTTGGACATATCAAACATTCGAATTGGAAAATAATATCTGAAAAACAATGTATCCCTTAGAGTAATGTTTCCAACGTATCTTGAATCGCCTCAATCGGATATTGAGAGAAAAAGATATGATAAAAATACTAAAAGACTCGCGGTGCTGAATTTCCATCCAAAACTGGGCGCCGCAGCACCGCAATAATGGCTCCACAGCACCACCGATGCTGAAATTCAACAGCAATTGGGCACCACATTGCCACAATTGTGGCGCCGAGGAGCCTCTAGGCGAGAAAAAAGGTTTTTGAGTTTTTTGGACTTTTTTCGGAGCCCAATACTACTCCAACCCTTTCAAGACTTCGAAATATTATAAATACAACTTTTAAGACCTAATTCTGGGGGAGAGAACGGTTCAAGAGGCAAAAGGAAATTCAACACAATTCTTCAAGAAGGCAAGAAAGAAAAACATCATGTGATTCAAGAACAAGACCAAGAAGAACAAGAGAAGAAATAGAAGATTTACAACCTAGTTTTTCTATTCTCTTCCCTATGTCATTTTTATATGAATTTTAGTATTTTCTTAGATTACATCATGAGCTTTATTCATTATCTAGGGTTCGATTATAATAAAAAACTTGAGAATATGAATTGATTAATTTTAGTTATTTCTATTAGATTTTTCGCATGTGTTTATTTGTGTTATGATTTTAATACTTTCAATTAATTGGGCATTAATTGAATGATTTGATGCTAGTCAATTCCGGTACTCAAGAGAGGAGATTTTAGACATGATCATAAGAATAACACAACGTAGGAAATTATAGGTTTCAAGAGAAAGTATAATTTCTTTGAAACATGTTCCATTTAAGAACCACGAACTTGTTAAATTTTAGATTTTAATTTGGAATAGAGATATTGGAATTGAAATATAGGAATAGTTTTTACTCGGCACTCGAGAGAGGGAGTAAAATTACGTTAGTGTTCTTGCTTATAAACTTTGGAAAATTGATTAGGAATAATTATAGAATTGAGAATCATATTTGATATTTAGGTGAAATCATAATCCTAGGCTTTCTCACTTTATTATTCTTCTAACTTGCATTTATTTGTTGAATTCGTCACCATATTAGTTTAGAAACATTGATTATAACATTCATTCATCTAGATAAAATAGGGGCTATATAATTATAGTATTTAGTAGAAATTTAAATTACAATCCCTGCGAGTTTGACACTCTAACTCCATTATTATATTACAAAACTTGACACCGTACACTTGTGGTATAAATCACATTATAGAAAACGAGTGACAACAATTTAGAAACAATTAACAAGTGAATTATTGCAGAAATTGTACAATTCCACATGTGGGTCTAAATAATTTAAAACTTTCAATTGGTATCCTTGACCTAAAATTTTGTATATATAGATGAGTCAATCAGTTTCTTATTCAGGATCATGGTGTGATATGGAAATTCATGAGGCTTATGAAAAATTATTTGAGGAGAGTTTTTAGATTAAGAAGGGTGAATAAAGTCATGGTTAAAAAGGTTAATGCACTTGAATTAGAAAAAGAGAGCCTTGTAATCAAACTTGAGGAGTGTACTACATGTTTGAAGGATTTAAGGGTTAAGAAATAATCTTTTGATGTTAAGGTTAAATCTCTTACGAGTGATCTTGAAAAATCAAATTCTCAACTTCAAACTTTTTCCTAGTGGATCTAAGAGAATTAATAATATTAATAAAATAAATTCCCATACTGCTTCTTCTTCGACAAATAAATTTGTACCTACCTCGATGTCTGAGGTTCAAAACTTGAGACCTAAAGTTACTCCTAAGTTCATCCCCACATTTGTCACCATTGTGGTGAGGTAGGACACATAAGACCTAAGTGTTGCGAGCTCTTAAATAAGAACGAAACCAAGAATCTGGGTGTCCAAGAACCAAAATCATCTGTACAACATAGATTTCTTCCACCTAAGGTTCAAAATATGAAACCTATGGTTATTCCTAAATTTGCTCCTACATGTCACAATTGTGATGAGTTTGGACACAAAAGACCTATGTGTCGTAAACTTTTGAAAAGAAATAGAAGTCAAAATATATCTAGCCGAGTTGACTTCCTTACTAATTAGGTTAGTCACTTGGCCGAGCTAATGACACGATTAACTAGAATTCATTCAACTTTTCTAAAATTCTAGGTGAAGATGAATGATCTAAAAGATCATGAATTTGATCACGGTGCTCTTCATGGTAAGAGCATTTTGTGACTAATTGAGTAGGTAGTTTGGTGTATGTATCTGCATTATTCATGGTATCTATATATTAATGTGTAATTTGGTTTTAAAATTGAAATTTTGGTTAAGTATAAATCATGAAAAGTGATTTCATATCAACTTTGACCAACCAAATATTTGGTCTTGATCCGATGGTCAAATTACAAATGTAAATAGAATAACTTGTTCTACTCGTCGAGTAAATCGTCATGGTATATTTGGAATCTCAAAACGAATTCCAGAAATGAGAAATTGTGGTTCAAAGTTTGAAGGAAATTGGAATTCAGCATGTAAGGTTGTCGCTCGAGCGACAATCCAGCGCCAGGCGACCGAAGTGGTGGGTTGCAATCTTTCATGAAAATTCCTTAGTTTTGGGTGTGTTTCTTCACCTACAACCCTTCATGCTCTATATTTAGGACCCCTTGAACGTTTATTTGTCATTCCATATCATTCTTTTCATTTTATGTTGCATAAAACACTTCATCAAAAGTGGTTTCTTTGCATAAAATTCATAGTTTGGAAAAGAGAGAATTTCGTTCGAGTTTGTTAGTCTGAGTCATTTGGAGTGTTCCTATGGCTTGGCATGGTTGTTGTTTCTTGGGAGATGGTTGCCGAAAATCGTTAGCACTGATGCGGAGCAAATCCATCTTAAGAACAAAGTATTCAACACTTGTCTCGCCCAATCGCATCATTTACATCTCTTCTTTCCTTATCTTTCTCATTTCTGATTTCATTTATGTTTGATTTCAGAATATTTTTAACCTTATTTATATGTTTATATTGCAAGGTTTGATTGAAGAATGACATGCTTTCATTAAAAATTGGAAAGTGATGAATTCATATTAATTCGGTAAAGTATTACGTCGTCTTCTCAACTATTTGGGTAAGTCAAATTATGTTTCAATTTCATGAGCATAAAACGGTACGTATTGATATGACTATAATATGTACATTATCGGTGTAATATCCTCAACAATTCATCCACGCACTCTAAACTTTTTATTTGTTTATTTTACATTTTATTTATTATCTTGAAAAATAAAATTTTAAAAAAAATTGAAAAAGGAAAAGATTTTTTTTTTATTTCGACATGTTATTTTGCTATCAAGTACTAGTTATGTTCATAATTGGTATATTAAATTTTCATTAATTTTGTTAGAACTTGTTTAAAGTACTGTTATTACATTTATTTTATGCAATGCAGACATTAAACTCTTGTGAGTGGGTTTTGACCGCATATTTGAGATGATAGTCATCTGTGTGGTGAATTGACTTTAATATGGAATGATCTTTAAATCAGTTGACCTAAACTCTTATATATTCTCCTTAAAAGAAAGATTACTATAAGCTTCGAAGAAATTTTTTTGAATTACATAAAATATTGTGAGACAATATTATACTTTTCTTCCTAGTGTATATGACGTGAGTGATTAAACTTGCAGGATATCTTAATTTCTGGTGCCTTATAAGTCATCTGACTTTGGAGTCATTGGTATAAATCTCGTTACATGGGTCATGTAGTAAGTTTAATAAAAAAATATGCACATAAGATTTGAAAATTGAAAGGAAAAAAATGAACTCTTTAATTTACGGAGGTCCTAGTAACACTAGATTTGACTACATACTTTGAAGAATATATTCATTTACTCTCGATTCTTTACAGGTCATTTCTCATTGATTTGGGATTTTGAAACTTGCTTACATGAGTTTAATGGCACTATTCATACATTAATGACTTGTACATATTACTTTATCTAGGTTTAAAATAAGTTATGTGAGAAAAGTTTACTTGTTTATGAAATATACATGTACAAGTAAGTAAATAACTGTTCGTGATGATAAAGTTGAAAATCTATGAAAAATTCAAAAAAATAGTTGGTCTCGAAATTGGAAAATTTTTATTCTCTTATCACATGTTTTTGCATATTTTTTGCATCATTATACATGTGCATTTTTTTTTATCATTTTTCTGTGTTTGACATGATTATTACTAGTCTTTCCTTTGTTATTCATGACAGAAAGAGGAAGAGATGTGTATTTGTTTCAGGGAGTTGATTACATTAGTTAGGGGGAGAATTTTAATTTTTTTGATTGATATATGACTTAATGGGCGTCATTTATTATATTAGATGGAATTTTAATTTTCATATAGTGTTGTATTTTGTCTATATTGATGTAAAATTCTATGGCTTATTTCTAAGTTAATAATTCACATGATCTTATATGTTTTGGTGTTACATGTGTTTCATTATGTGTTTTATTTAACTAGATATATGATTTTTTTTTTTATAGTTTACTCTTACTTTTCACGTGATATTGTGGTTTCCATGTGTTTCAAGAAATAAGTTCAAAAAGTATAGAAATTTTTTTTAGGAAGTTTATTTTTGGGTAGTTTTGAACTTTTTGACTTTGAAATAAATAATTTTATCACGGAATGCCAAATGGAGGGATTTTTAAGTTCAAATTATAATTGACAATTTCTAAATTTGTAATTGACAATTTCCTTAATCAAAATCATGTCCTGATTTTATATTAGGAGTTTATCAAGTTGTAATCAAAGTCAAAATATGAGTTCTTGGGTCCTAATTAAAGTCAAAAGAGTTGGGGTTGGTTGTATAGTCCTTGAAGGAGTCCAAGATGTACAAGAAGATCACATGCAATAAAGAGAATGCAATTAGAAGTCTAAAGAGCATCAAAGAGCCATACAAGTTGTATTCTAAATTCTCAATCGTAACATACAATGCATTTTTCACATAGAAAATATTGAAATTTGAACAAGACTACTTTAGAAGAATTGTAGCTCTTGGGTTAGCTTTTCAATGCATTTTGAAACACCTCAATTGGGCATCGAGAAGAAAGTTATGATAAAAATACTGACGACTACTCTGCTGTTGTTCACGTGTCGGTGGCTTGGAGCTTGAGCGACAGGTCGGCGTTCAGAAATCTGTTTTGCTTCGAGCACTTGGTTTTCAATCCCTTTTCATCCAAAACATTTTTCCTATATTATTCTATCCTATGAACGTCCAACAGTGTGTTGAATTATATTTATTTCGTTGAGATCATTCCATTACAGATCCAATACATCTATTGATTCCAAGATTCAACCACCACATGTTACTTGATCCATAAATTCTTCCAAAACATATTTTGTTGATCAAGTCATATTGTTTCGCATTAAACCACATATCCAAACACACAAGAACTTCTGATCAAACACCAAACCACCTAATCTACCGGAGATAAATGGATACGAAGGATCGGGATGATATTGTAGAAGCACAAATTCAAGAGGACTAAGGTGAAATACTAGGAGTCAGGATCTGATGTCAGGATCACGCAATCTAGGAGGGGTAAGGTATAAATCAAGAATCGGGATTTGTTTTAAAGGAGCACGCTTCCAGTAGGATCAAAAGAGACTGCAGGAATTGAGGTCAGAAGTTTTACGAAGAATATGGGTCTGGACCGTACTGTAAGTTTGCTTCAATTTATAGTAGATTATTGATTGGTAAAGTGCCCTTAGGTTTTATCCTGTTGGGTTTATCCGTGATAATTTTTGGTGTTCTTTATGGCTTTAATTGTTGAATGTAGTATTCAAATGATAAAATGACTTGTTTGATCTAACCATTTAGAAACAATTAAAAAGTCACATTTTACTTTGAATTATGTAATTCTGTATGTAGGTCTAAATAATTTAAAACTTTCACACTTAATCTCTTTAAAGCATCGCCAAGTTTTTTATCTATGTAATTGCTTTCTCCTTCTTTGGACATAAGAGTATATCACTCTCCCTTTTGTACATGAAGAACATATCAGTTTGTAGTTAAGGATAGTGCCAAAAATCACATGTCGGTGTAGCTTCCATTGTGGATATGCAATCACAAGGCACAATTTTCATAAATATTTATTTAACTCTTTCAAGAAAGCGTGAAATTATTTAAAAAAAATAAAAATCCTTTCAACCTACACCCAGAAATTGAATTGATGACATCATCCATTATAAATCAATGACTTCATTTTCTAGACGTTTTCACAGGGAACACCCAACCAATTTATTTTAGCATATAGGAGGAGATGTAAGACCAAAAATAATTATTAATGTTTCATATTGTCAAACGTGTTCACAATAGAGATGCATTTAGCCCCAGTTTGACAACCGTTATTTGAGATAAAACAATATTTTGAATTGTGATTTTTAAGGGATTGTGTTGCTAAAAAGTACGATAAAATTTTAGGTTTACGTGCAGAATATTTTATTGTGTAAATATGTGGTTTAAAATGAGTAAGTAGATAAAATAATTTTCAAATAATAGTTGTCTAACATGGGCATAATTTTGTTAGGTTTGATAATTAAATTTTGGAAATGGACCATTAATTTGTCTCAATTGTTTAATAATGTTGTGCGTGACAATAGAATCAAAGATGTAATAAGTGGCCTAATTCTCAATATTCTTTTATCATTTTTGTCCCCCCTTTTGTGTGTATATATTATAGTGCGAAATGATTATTACTTTTTAGCTTGAATTAAACACAATAAAGGATGCCAAAAAAATAAAATAATAATAATAGAAAAAAGGTTGAAAGCAAGAGATTAAAAGGCTTTATTTGGACGGTTGAAAATTTTATATACGAAGAGTGGAGTAGTTGGATAATGACATTCACAAGGTACAAATTCATTATGGTTTGACAATTTAATTTTGATGTCCACTTTGTAATTCCTGTATTATATTTATAATGATTTTGTTGGTTTGATAATTAAAGCCCCTGTAGAGATTAAAATCAAGTTTTTCGTAAATTTGATAAAAATTGATATGTGTGGTTGAAAAGTTGTGAGTCCAACGAAATGTGGTTAAAATTAATTAGATTTTAATCAGATTTTAGCGGTAGGAAACTGGGCAAAGTGTAATGTTGACCATTTCAACTATTTGATGCGACATGTTTTAATTTTGGAATCAAAATAGAGATAGAAATTAAGAATTAATATACTTCTAGTACAAAGTGTTCAAATTCTGAATATATGTATTTACAGGGAAAATTACAGTATGTGCTCCTGCTCTTTAGTTTGGAAATCTCATTCACGGATCGATATATTTTTGTCAATTATTTTTAATAAGACGTGTGGAGTACTATTTTTATTTTCAATTTAATATATTGAATCGATTATTGTCGATGAAGTTTGCTTATTTATATGTAACATTAAAACTCGATGACAAATTAAATGTGCGAATTAAAATGGATTGTACAAAAAAGATGGTGTTTCCTGCTAATATTCACATGAAAAAAATATATTTGTCCATAGTCTTGAGACGGACGATACATCAACACGGTCATACTAGTTCGACCAGTGGTTGTATCGATCAGTGGGTGTATCAATTAGTGGGTCAATGTCGTGACTTCAAATTTAAATCAAAATATATTTATGTGAAAATTTTCTAAATTAATGTAAGAATATTTCAGAATTGGAGATACATTAAATAATACTTTAGGATAAGTGAAAACTCTTAAAATACTTAAAAAGTTTTTTTATTTTTCAAAATGTATTGAACAAAAGGTCTTGATTTTATTTATTTATTTATTTATTTGGTATTTACTTATTGATTTTTTTTTTTTTTTGAAATCTATACTATTAATTATGATTTCTCGTTTATTTTCTATTTAATTTCCTTTTAAAATTTTTAATTGAACGCTTAATGCATTTATATCATGCACCAAAGGAAGTAATATTGATAATTAGAAACTAAAATGAAAAATTGAAATTTTTAATGTTGAAACTTTAGAAGTTCCTTACATATTTGAAGGCAGATTATGATTAAAGAGACGAGAGTAGCTCAAGCTCAATCGAGCAAGAGCTGAGCTTGTGCTGCTCACTAGCTGAGTTGAGCCGAGTCCACAATCTTGAGTTTTTTAATCTTTCTCAAGTTACCAAACAATGTTTGGTCATGGCTCATGAACTTTAGGCCCATGAGCCGCTCGCGATCTCGACAACGAGCCCCCCGCTCGGCTCATGCTCGAGCTCATCCTAAAATGAGCAGATGAGATATTCGACCCTTTTGTCACCTCTATGTGAAGTACTACATAAAGTATCTAGACGGTGGCTATAAATATTATTACTCCATAGAACATGGCGTCCTTTGTGCTCTCTATTATATACAGAAAGTATTGAAAGTAAATATTTCTAAAGGTGTTGCAAATGTAAAGACCCAATTTTTTTTTTTATATATTTAAATTGTTACTAAAAATTTCATTTAACTTAAAATAAAAAGGTATGCAATAATATAAAATTATGTAACGTTAGTTTATTCACTCTTATATAAATAATTCCATATTCTAAAAAAAAATCAAGGACTTTTCAACGCCATATCTTATTCATTTCGCAATTAAATAAATATTTCAAACATCATAACATGAATTTTTTTGGTTCCACCAATATTAAATAAACATATGGAAAAAAAAAAAACATAACCAAATAAAACATGTTCCAAACTCTACATAACAAATCCATATAATAATAAAACTAAAGCAAATACAGAAAATAAAATATATGGTTACATTGTACCGGATTTAATTTATTAAGTCCAATGGATTCAAGCACAATGACTGCAATTCATCGCCCCGCCATACAACAGTCCATTTTAACTTGTGAGAGGTAGGAAAAAGGTGAGTACATGAGAATACTCAGTAGGATACAAATAATGGTGCAATCCCGAATAAAAATATTAAATGATGCCAAAAAAATATCACAACGTCATATCATATCGTTAAAAATGGTAAGAGCTCAATAAATATAATTTCTTTTGTACTGGATAGCCATAACATACATATCATATTATATCTTTTAACTTTCATTAGAATAATGATTTAACAACATGAAAAAAATAATTCAAACGGAACAAACCACTTGCACCTCGTAATCCTATCTCGTTAGATCGAATTACTTTTTTGCAAGATAAAATCCAAAATCACGTTCCAAACTTTTTTTTTATTGCCTCTGCTTCCGTGTACGTAGCACAAAACATGAATTCTAGTGTACTTGCGAGTTGAAGTGTCGTGTCCGGCTAGAAAAGGTTGCACTCAAGATTATAATGCTTTTTAATTAGGATTGCGCTATGTGTACACAATTTTTACACCCCCATCACATGAAGGGGGTCCCACACACAATAAAATATTTGTGGGCCCCCCTTCATGTGAGGGTAGAGGAGTCAAGACGGACGAACCGGACAGACCTGTAGAAACCTGCCAGGATCAACCCGGGACCGCGGGCCAACCCGTGACCCAAGCGAGCGGTTCAGGGGTCAATGATGTGTGACCCGTGGGCTTCGCGAGTTAACTTTCACAGGCCGCGGTTAACCTGCTGACCCGTGAAATTTTTTTTTTTGAAAAAAAGTAAGTGCCAACCTAGTTGGGATGTACTTATACTATAAATATTTGATGTAGTAATTAGAAATGCATTTAGTTGTTATTTGTTTAAATTAAATTTAACTTTGCAAAGTTATAAATAATTTATCTAACATTAAATTTGAATTCTATGAAATGGTATAAATATGAATTTATCTTTTTGTTCAATTTTTAATTTACATTTAACAAAAAAAATATTTTTTACTATAAATATGAAAAATTCTATATTTTTATAATTTTATTTCTACAATCATACGCGCCAAATCGGAATAAACCGCGACCTGTGACCCGCATGGGCTCGACCCGAATGAGTCAGCTGGCGGGCCTGGGTTATAGTCCAAAATTTGTGGGCTGACTCGGAACCAGCTCGGAACCAGTAGCCGGTGGACTTTTTTTCACGCGGGCAGTTACCGGGCTCATATGGTGAGCATATAGGACGATTCACATTACAGAGTGGTGAAATGACCGACTACCATAAAATAAGACAATTCCCTAGTTCATTAACAGGAGTAGCCTTTTCTTGGTTCATTAACTTGCTAGCAAATTCCGTTCAGACATGGCAACAAATGGAACAGTTATTCCATGCTCAGTTTTATAAAACAGAATTTGAGGTTACATTGGCCGATTTGGTGAACTTGCGCCAAATGCCAAATGAATGGGCAGAAGGTTTTCTTCAAAGGTTCAAAACAGACAAGAGTAAATGTTTTATACCCCTGCCTGAAAAAGAATTTGTCAAAATTGCTCAAAGCTTTTTAAGTTTTGATTTAAAGAAAAAGTTCCAGGATAGGGAGTTCACTGACCTGTTTCAACTTAGTGTGAACGTAATTAGGTACGAACGTTTGATAAGAGAAGAAGAGCAAGTAAAAAATTCTAGTAAAGGGACTTATTACAAAGACCCAAACTTTGGCGTTCATACTATAAATGATGAATTTTACGATTAAACTGAAATACGTTTGGCCGAACTAACCAAAGGGGATGCATATACTTGTCCCATAATGGCTAAGCCTAGGGATTTAGTCAAAGATGAGCCTATGAAAGGAGAAAACAAAAAGAACAGAACGTTCTCGTTCGATGTAACTAAGGCTGACCTTATATTCGATAAATTGTATAAGGATACGCAGATAAAATTGAGCGATAAACATAAATTGCCAAGCCCCAATCAAATTAAGGGTAAAAAATATTGTAAATGGCATAATGCATGGTCACATATGACTAATTATTGCTTAGTTTTCCGTTATGTAGTATAGGACGCTATTGAGTCAGTACGAATCACGTTCGAAGACAAAAAGAAAATGGCAGTGGATGAAAATCCTTTCCCACAGCCACTTGAAGTGAATATGTTAACGACCAATCTCCAAAATAAGTTGTCAAGGTTCAAATTGGTCATCGATGATGAAGAACACCCTGAGAAACATGCTAGCGTGTTCGAACGTATTAGAGAAAAAGAATCCATGAAGAACGAAGAAGTCTTGTGTGCTAGATGTAAAGGAGAAATGAGAGCTAATACTGAGAAACCAGAAGTATGGCAGAATCACCATCACCCTGAGTTTGTTCCAAACAGAAGGCAGGGCACATCGCTCTATAAAGGACCGACTCTGGAAAGGCAGTTCAGGCCTGCAAGGCATGAGAGATCGTTCAGACCACAGACTCGCCAGCCTAATGTATGACACTCATATCAGTATAATGTAAGACGTCTTGTGCCTTTTAATGAAATGACCAGAACTCAGCAAAGACGATTTCAACGGAATTACGGACGAATGATGAGGCAGCGACAAGAAATGCCACATCTTAAAGCACCAAGAGTACTGGAAATGGTTAATCAAAATGCTCTCGAAGATAGTGAAGAGACTGGCACTAGGAAATCAATGGGAGAAATGCCAGAAAGTTCTTCTGGGAGGTCGAAGTTTGATCGAAGCAAAAGAGATGAAGAAGATACAGAACCACCCCTTACTATCCAGTTCGGCACCTTACCTCCCATCATGGCTAATAATTATCTGTTGGCCAATGAATTCAAGAATAAGGAGGAAGAATGAGGAGATGAAGAAGATGCGTGTGTGTTGGAATGCGAAGGTGGTCAGATGTCTCAAGAAATACAAGGCGAAGAGGATGATGGTATAACTGATATTGAGGAAGAAATTGATTTAGAAGAAGAAAGGAGAAAGAGAGGAGTGTCACGCAACACTTTGTTGAAACAATTGCATCGGGAAGGAGTTCGTGAAGTAGATTTGTTGGGAGAACCATCTGGGCGTTCTTTCGATTTCTACGTACTATATGGAACACCCAAGAGGAAGAAAATGATACCTCGTTCTGAGAAATACGGATCTCCTCCAAGGATACTGCCTCCCCCAATAGGATGGGTAGCTACAGGAGAAATACTGGAGGATAAAGATAGTGCCTCACAGACAAATATTCAGCCCGAGGTATTGCAAGTTGATTTATCACAAAAGGATAAGTCGACGGGGACAAACATGAAGTAGAAATTGATGCAACAGAAAAGGTCGTCTTCAAAAAACCCACTATGAAACTGACCAAGTATTTAAGGCCACTTTATGTGAAGGCCTTGGTCAATGGCATACCCGTGGTGAAGATGCTTATTGATAATGGGGCAGCCATAAACACTATCCCATTAAGGATGATGAGGAAATTCCCAAAGACAGAGGATGACATGATTCCAACGGAGGTCATTCTCACAAGCTTTAATGGGGGAGCAACTTAGGCCAAGGGAGTAATGCCACTAAATTTAACCGTGGGAACAACTACTAGGACCACAGTTTTCTTCATCAATGATGGTCCTACTAGTTACAACATACTATTAGGGCGAGATTGGATCCATGGAAGTCGCTGTTTACTATCATCGCTCCACCAATGCTTAGTTTTCTGGAATGACCAAGGTAAAGCAGAAGTGGTACAGGCAGATCATAAGCCTTTTGTAGCAGAAGCTAACTCGGTAGAAAGATTCATGTACGAGGAAAACTATGGACCTGTCAGGATAATCCAAGATGGAGAAGAAACTCAAGTTGTCGCACAGAGTGAAGAACCATTTTTGGTAGAAGCACTCACTGAAATGTTCAATCAAATGAGATCAAATATTTTAGCCCTAGAAGAGCCAGTGATTGGCAAAAGAACAATCTAAGAATATTGATGAGTTGGCAACCAAAATAGCATGTGGCCGAGATCCAGGCCTTCAAAGCCAGACTAGTGGCTTTCAATAAAGAAGGTTAAGAAAAAATCAAAAAAAAGTAGCATTGAAAATATTGGGAGACAAATTGGCAGTATTCAAATTGGAGCAAAGTGTTGACCAAGAAGTCAACAAGGTGGATTGCCTAGAAGAAGAAGTGCCTACAAGGGACATGGATGATGAAGTAATGAGGATCAACAAGCCTGGAAACACTCAAGCAAAAGACCTTTTGATCAAAGTAAACATTGGCGATGTGGGAGAAGATCGCCCAACATTTATCGGCCAAATGCTTAATCAAGAGGTTAGTACAGCATTAATCGCTTTATTAAAAGAATATAAAGATTGTTTTGCTTGGGAGTATGAACATATGCCTGGTTTAGATAAAAATTTAGTGGAACATAGATTGCCAACTAAATTAAATTTTAAGCCCCATAAACAGCCTCCTAGACGTTTTGCTCCTAACGTGTTACCTGAAATTAAGAAGGAAATTGAGCGATTATTAAAAGCAGGCTTCATCAGGACAGCTAGATATGTTGAATAGTTATCTAATATTGTGCCAGTGGTAAAAAGAATGGTAAATTAAGGGTGCGCATAGACTTTAGAAATCTGAATTTAGCGACACCTAAAGATGAGTATCCAATGCCCACTATAGATTCTTTAGTTGATTCCACTGCCGGACAAAATTCACTCTCAAACAGAGAATATGTAATTTACTTTTTCTTAGATTAACTTTAATTATTTCAATTCCCTCATACTTGTGTGCTTGCGCCCCTTGGAGGCATCTTGTTTGTGTCCAAACTGTAATCTTCATATTCAATAAATACCCCTTTTTGGGACTTTGTTCCAAGAGGTTTGTCCCTTACACAATCGTCTGACCCCTTTTTAATTATTAGCGAGTAAACGTGCGAAACACACATAATGTCACAAGTTTGGTAGTAATAGGTATTGAGCTTAAAACGAGCCACAATTCGTTATTTTCTAGATAACCAAGCAATTGGATTACTACCAAGAAACACAACTTGTGCATTAGTGGAGGTGAGTCGTCAGCATTTCGGCCATGTCTAAGTCAGTAAATGCATGTAGAATAGGTGGAGCATAGCGGCGAAGATTGAGACTCAGAGAAATGGGAGGAGCGGCGAGAGAGTTTAGCATCGTTGGTGACTAGTGAAATGCTATTGATTCGGGGAGGTCTATAATGAGGAGGACTCCTTAATTGCACTAGCGCACTCAGGTGAGCAACAAGCCGTTGGTTGAACCAATAGGGGCTCTGGCAGAAGATACCACCAGACACCCAATCCCAGCAGAAGACATGTTAGTAGGACGAATCAGTGAAATGGATGGTACCATAAGATAGTGCAACATTCTGACCAACATCTGGTGTTGAATTGTGGGCAAGTACATAAATTGAGATAGCTTGTTCACTGCAAAGGAAATATCAGGTCGGGCAAGTTGCGAACTACCAATGACTTGGGGGTATTCTATTGCATCGTGGAGTGTTCTGCCATCTGTGGGCCTCCAGTTAGTAATTTTTACTCGTACGTGGTTTGTATTGGTTTAGCTCGATGATGTTTTTTGTGCCAAGAAAGTCAAGTAGATATTGATGTTGAGATATAAATAAACCATGACCAAGCTATGCAATTCTAAAGCTACCAATGACAACTATATTATCCACACATAATATATCATATATAATAATATATCGTGAATTTTTATGATGATTTTAAGTGCAAAATTTGAGACATTGGGAACAAAACTAGAGTTATTTCAATTCTTGAAGGACTTAAATAGAAACTTAAAAAATAAGATTTAATCGAACGAATGGTAACTTGAGGTTTATTAGTGATAATATAAATAATTTGAGGATTGTAATGAATTAAGGAACTCAATTACAATAATTGAAATTTCAGGAGCTACTGCAATTTATGGAGAGTTACATGATTATTATGTTTAGACTTGAATTATGATTTTGAGGACGACTATAGATTATTATTTGAGATCTAGAAGCATTATTACATGTTTTGTAACTTTGAGGTCCAATTCTTGTATTTTGAGAAACTTGAGTGACTAAAATATAAATTCGAGGAAATATTATGAATTGAGGTTTTTCGAGCAACATAATATTTCTGAGATAAATTATGTATATAACATGTTTGGTTCAGTTTGAACATTTTTAGGGACTATTTTGAATTTTAGACCCTGTCCTACAAATCCATGTTAATTGAGGTTTCAATTTGCATAGTATAATATAAAACATGATACATGATAGAGAATAATTCAAGGATTTCAACGGTACTAATTTCTATCACTTTTGAAGCAATCGGATAAAACTTATTTTCAAAGAGTATAAGGGGGCTTTTTGAGGACCTAAATTCATTTTTTTTCAGTATAATATAAGATTAATGTAAGATGTTTTAACTACATGTAACTATTTTCATGTTACATGTTACAACATTTCATGAAATTTCCTTGATGATAAAAATTATTTTTCACTTGCTTTAAAAGGTCCCTTCACATATTAAAAAATTCTGGTTTCTTTTCATTTTAATTATATTACAATTCCAACTTTTCTATAAATTTCAAAAGAATAATTACTGCAAAACTCCCTAACTTTTGCCTCTATTTTCATTTTGGTGAAAACCCCTCCAAATGGCCCAAACCTTGCGGAATATCCTTACTATCCAATTTCGTTAATTTAACTGTTAAATACACTAAAAAGTGTCAAAATTAAAAATGGGGAAATTGCAATTGTGGCCACAAATCCTTTAGTTTTTTTGCAGATAATACCTAAACTTTTTATGTGGTGTGCCACCCATAGTCCCAAATATTCAACGTTAAACAAAATAAATTATAAATATGAAAAATTTTAGATTCGGAAATATTTAATAAATAATAGAAGATCTTAACATTTGACCATACAGATTTAGACGATTATGATACAAATTGATTTTGGAAAGCATTTCGAAAAAAATCAGCAAGCAAGTAAAAATTTTCACTGGTTGCACAACTGAGAGAAAAAAAAAAGTATATTTGACGTAGCAAACGCTGACTGAAATTTATAAAAATTTCAGAGGCTATAAAATTCGTATACGTATAAGATATCGAAAATTCGGGTCTCGACAATGATGTTTGAAGCACAAAAACATTTTTCAACCATGCTGAACTATATTTCCAAATTTGACCTAATTCAGTTTACTAAAATTGGCATTAACTACACTACGTAAATTCTTAAGGCGATTCCAAAGACTACTATTAGAGACTCATAAACCTTTAAAAACCCACTAATTTCACTATATTAAGGCGATTCCAAAGAGTACTATATTTCCAAATTTGACCCGATATATTTTCCAGAAATTCAAATTTTTGTTTTTCGTGTCACTATCAATTTGCAAAGCAAATAGGTGTTATTCTCAGATTTTGATAACCCCTTTTGAGTTCCAAAAATCACCATCTTCTTATCTTATTCGAACCATCAAAAGTTGCTTCCATTTTCTAATGAGTAACATAATAACACGTTTAATGCAAATCGAAAAAAAAAAAATTTTGCTTCACCTACGAAGGTGGCGAAAATCCCCTACCTCAAAGGTTTGGAGGTTGAGTACCTCCTATGTCCAATTTGTCAAAAAAATGCAGCGTGCTACTAACCTATCCTTTAGATGATTTCGAGATTTAAAAATGTCTTTTGTCTACGGATATATGGGATGTGAAATTTATATGTACATATGGTTGTTTGTGAGAGAAACGTGGCTACAGGAGTTGAAGGGGGTTAAGGTTTTCAAATGCAATGAGAGTGGTGGTTTGTCAGTGAACAATTGGTTATTTAAATGATAAGGTAAGTGGGGAGTGGTTAGGGCTCTTAGTTAGTGGATAGTAAAATTAAATGGAGATGCCTTAGCGGCGGGAAAGAATGAGATTGAGGGGTTCATAGGCATGAGATAGGAATCAAATTAACGTGCAGTTTGCTGGCTTGGAAATGCTGAATTTCGTGTTGTTTGTAGGAAGAAATCTTATTGGTTAAGGGCTGTTTGGCACTATACAATAAGTGTATCTAATCTTAATTTTAAGGCCATAACATAGGTGGCAATTAATATAGAATGTGTCGCAACAAACAACGTCACCAAACAAAATAAGAAATTTTTCGTTTAAATGAGATTCAACACCTTACAATAATTCTAAAACAAGTGCACGGAACATTACTATCGTGACCAAAACTTTAATTTAGACTCTTAAGAAGTGTTGTAGCGATGTAGTAATATTACCCAAATCATTTTTGAGTTCTACAAGAAAAATTCTTCTAAAGCTAAAAACAAGATTTTTCTGGTCGATACACTTGTTTACTTTAAATTTAGAAGGGCAAATCACTCATACTACTCTAGATAAAACAAAAAAGGTTGGAATAGATTCTAGCTCAGTTGACACATCAGTAGTTAAAATATAGGGAGCGGAATGAAGCAATCTACTATAATGAACCCAATTATTGTAATTGCTCAGGATACCCTTTTCTAGCTTCTAGGATCTCTTTCTTAGTTCAAGATCCCTCTTACTAATTGGAATCAAAGAAATGATACTGTGATCTCTTTTGGGCATCCTCGAGATACGTTTCAGATACCGTTAATCCATTTTTTGATTTATTTCATCTAATCCATGACTTGCGTGATTTTAAAATTAATATGCAATGTGTCGCAAGCAAATCTGAAGAGCATCAAGAATTAACTAGGCCAAATTGTAAAGATGATGATTCAGCAACCTCAAGGAACCTTTTTTTGATTTATTTCATCTATTCCAAGACTTGCGGGATATTAAAACTAAGATACAAACGGTTCGAAGAAACTCTAAAGAACCTCAATAATTAACTAGGGCAAATAGTAAATATGATGATTGAGCAACCTCAAGGAACCTTTTGAAGCAACACAGAAGTCAACCTCATGGAACACATGTCAAACAATACAATAAGGATTGAGATGTAATTGTCTGAGATTTTGAATAATAGACTTGTCATCCAACTCGAGGAAGTAACGACTAATGAAGAAGAGCAAGGGGAGAAGGAGTTGATCGTAAAGGATCAAGATGGAAAAAGTGACACTCAATGAATTTGAAACTATCAATCAATCCTCCGATTCCAGTTATTTCTCTAAAGTTGATTTTGTGATTAAGGCTGATAAGGAAGTTGAAGTTTTCTTCATTGAGTTTGAGCTCAATAGTAAAGTCAAGTCATATTTTTTTAAGAACGGAAGAGTCAAATTTTGAAGGATAAACGAAGAATGGTACAAAGTTTAACGATGCAAGTAAAGCAAGGCCTCCAAAGTCTGAAACATTGTTGCAAAAAGGTAAGCTAATAACTTTAAACATTTGCTTACTGGGAAATGATCTAATTTTCTAACTCTATCCTTCTTAAGGTGGCAAACACATTTGAAAAAGCATATTGTGTTGATTTTTGAACCCAGTAATTTCGATATTCGTCAAGATAACTGGGTCATATAATCATTTGGAGGTTGCAATCTTTTGATTCTCTTGTTCAATCAGATCATCAATATTATCTAATCGAAAGCATGTCTTCATTTCTTTGTTCAAAGTCTTGTGATTCTGATTGAGAGGAATTATCTTCATTTGAATCTGGTCTTTTTGAAGAGGCTTTGGCTAAAGAAGCAAATTTCTCCGAAATATTTTGCAATTCTTCCGGAGTTTTGCATTGGTTGAACAAAGCCATGAGTCTTGATCTCTCGACAAGAAAGTCAGTGTGACTATCCAATTCCTTTTTTGATAATTTTGGGACACCAACATTTCTTTGCTCTTGAATTCATGAATTTACTACTTTAGGACAGCAATTTGTTTCGTAGAATTTTGACCACCATTTTATTTTGAGTCTCTGAACAAGTCTTTTGACATTATATTCAGAGCTATTATTTTAAATAATTTGATAGTCCCAGCACAATATCCATGAGACCTTGAGATTGTGAGCGAATTGAAACAGAAGGTTTTCCAAAGGCTTTAAAAAATTTTTTGCATCTTTTTTGAAATGTTCGAATCCTTGATGACTAAGACTGAATAAAATAGTCTCGTCAAGACCAAAATGCTCAAACCAGTTTTGAGACCATTTTGAAAAATTTGAGGAACAATTTTGATTGGAAGGAATAAACCAAGAGTGTTTTACTGGTCTAAAATAAAAAATATTAAATTAGGCCTCTTGATAGTCAAAATATTTGAGAAGAGATTCGAATGAATCGTCTTTTGAGAGACTCATTCTCTTCTCTTTCCATGGGTCTTGTCCCCAATTTTCGAACAACAATACTCTTTGAATTGAGACATTGGAAAAGTCAATATGATTTTTCTTTTGGGGATTTTAAGTGTGAGTCCTTTTATGGTGGATCCAAATTTAATAAGGATGGCTTCTGGATTTTTTTGATATTTTTTTGACATGAAATGGAAATTTGTGGGAAAAATACTTTGAAGTTCAAGAGAGGAATACTTGTAGATCCAGAATGTTCCCATTTCAAAGATGGGAATATGAATGGATTTGGTGAAATAATGTAAAGATGGGGAAGAATTGACATCTGGTAATTTTCCATATCCGATTTGAAGGGCCTTTCTGAAATTTGAGGGTTTTTCTTCAAAGGTTTTCTTACTCTGAATTGTTTGCAAAAGTGGGGTTTTTGAAGCTAAAATAGTTTTTTGAGAAGTTGAAGAACTATATCCTTCATTTCTTGAACTGTGAAATGAATTTTGAATATAGTCTTCTATTGAAAGAATGGGGATTGAAGACTTTTTTCTCGTTCTTCTTCGAAGAAGAAGAATCCATCTCACTCCACAAGAAAGTTTGATTTTCCTTGTACATATAGAATTTCAAAATCAAAGCAAGATATAATTATTTCTCATCTTGCAAAAATTTTCTTTGAAATAAGGTTTTTTACGTCACACAATTGATAAAATCTCTTTTTGATAGTGGAATAGTTTCTTCGAGGGCCAATCCATACTCCAGAATGGAATCTTACTAGCTATTCTTGACTACACTATTTTGGAATTTGCTTTAAGACACGACCAAAACCAATATTAGACGCATCGGGTTTAATAATAATTGACGCAGTGGAGTCTAAGATTGACAGGCATAATATTAATGTCTTTCTTTTGAGGTAATAGATATTTTATCCACTGAAAAGCTTTATTGAGAGGTTTGTAGTTAATAACTAAACAAGGGGCTCCTTGCTCAATCTCAGCAGAATTATTGACATAAAATGCTAAACAACTTCAAGGAGATTTACTTGGTCAGATAAGTTTTTTATAAAGTAAATTATTGATTTCCTTGATGTAATGATCAAGCAATTCCTTATTCATTTGAATAAGGTGAGACTTTATAGGAATGTTTAATTCATGAAAATCAGGAGTATAAGGGGAGAAATGACATGTTTCTTTCTATCCCAAAAATCATTGGAATAGTTGAACATATCTCATTCTTAATACGCTTTTGAAAAAGATAATTTTTTTCAATAATCGAGGGCCTTTTTGACTGTTCAACAATTTTTTTGAAATTTAATTTCTTCTTTCAAGAATTGAATATGTTTTTTCTTAAAATTAATATTATTGATAATTTTTGAAATTGATGTTTCTTTCAAAGTATTGACATATTTGTAAGGAGTATTTGTAATTTTGAAAATTCTTTCTTGACCAAAAATATTTTTAGTTTATCCTTTTGAATCAGCATGAAAATGATAAATTTAAACAATAAACGGAGTTCCAAGAATGACTTCTTGGTCCAAATCTTTGACTAAATAAAATATATTTTTGAAATAAATATTTGAGTTACAAACATGATTTTTTGAAAGCTTATATTGAATATTGAGCTTTTTTCCACTAGCACCATAAAGTCACTCAGTGGTTTTCTCAAAGAATTTTGCAGGGAACAAACATTCTCTAATGCAATTTTGATCAATAGTCATATTGCAGTACCATTTCTGAAGTTGAATACGATCAATAACACTAACCTTTTCTTCTCCAATTTGAGGAATTTTAGAAGTTTTTCAAGTTTGAGAAGCGATCTCTTCTTCATCAGAATAGTTAGAGCCAGAAATAGATTTGTTCTCTTGTTTAGTTTTTAAGAGAACAACTTCAATTCTCACATCTCTCATTTGATTTTTGAGAGTAGAGATTTGAGATTTCATGTCATTGATTTCTAATCTTCAGTCAGAACTAGATGATTTTGAAGATTCAGCTTTAAACCGATTCATTATACTTTGCATCCTGCATGGTTCAGCTACAGATTTTGAAGATTTCGATGGTAAAAGAGAACTGAATTTTTTCTTAAGTTGAGGATTATCAATCTTCTCAACTATTTTTTGAATAAGTTCTTCCTCTTTGGTAAGAACATTTATGGTTTTACAACCACAAACCTCTTTACATTGACTTGAAAAAAAAGATTCAGTAGAACTAGTCTCAACATCATCAGAATCTTCTTGATATTGATAAACTATTTCTAATTCTAAATCAGGAGAATCATTTTCAAAACTTGAATTAAGTAAATTGAAAAGTTCAAGTTTAACATCTTCATCAATTTGAAGATTATTAATCTTTCTCTTCATAGGACATTTATTAGAATAATGTCCTGACTGTTGCACTTCCAACAAGTAACATTTGAAGTATTTGAAAATTTTCTTTTTAAAAACCCTTTTTCGGAAAAAAAAATTATTATAAGAAGGTTTGTGAAAACCTTTTTCTTTTTGAATGAGAAGCAAAATTCTTCTTTTTTCAATCTTGAAGGATGAGTGATCTTCTCAAAACCATATTGTTCACAAAATGATTCAAGTTCTCTTCGACTTTCAGATCGTTCTGATTTCAATTTGGCTTTTAATTTGAGATCATTACAAAGAGCTAATCCTTCTTTATTGAAAAAATTGATAATTTCTCCATATGTAAGATCTGCATTGAAATAGTATCTTTATTTTGACTTTTGATAGAATTTCTAACTCTTTGTGCAAAGAGTTTTGGAAGTCTAGATATAAATCTTTCTTTCCAATATGATTGATAAAATCTTCTCCTAATAAGACACGAGTCAAAAATGAGAATATCGGATTGTCTATTGAGTATTTCAACAGGAGTTCCAATAAAATGTTTGATAATATTGAAGACGAGTTGCAAAGCTATCCTTTTCTCCAGTTTCATCATTAACAACTTCAAAAATCTCATCTTGTTCATCTTGATCAAGTAGTTATTCCACCACAGCTTAAGTTGCCTTGTAAATCCTATAACCAGATTATTGGTTGCAAATTTAAGATTGACACGTTTAGCGCCATATGCTTCGTAGCACATAGACATGACTTCGATTAATTAAGTGATTTGATATTCAGTTAATCCATCAATGTTCCATTCAACAATGGATTCACCATTAAAAGTCTTTTCAAAATTTTCATTTTCTTCAAAAAGAAAATCTGAAGTAGAGATGGCAATTTTCCCCACCCTGTCCCGAACGGGTTGGCGTGGCGGGGCGGAGATGCCCGTCCCCGAACCCACCCCGTGAAGAATTTTAAAAAAAATTGTTTTGAACATTATTTGTTTTTGGACATTTTTTGCTTGCTTTTGAGGATAAGAAGGAGGAATATTTGAATATTGATTCTTTGGACCTTTTAATTTACTGATATGAAAAGTTTCATCATCAACAAATTGGGCCTCAAGATTATCAGTAGTGTTGATATTTTTTGATGGAGAGGATAACTTAGGTAATTAAGTAGCAAGTTCTTTTAGAATCTTAGTCTGATTATCTAGTTTTCGTAATTGAGGAATCATACTTGAATGATGAGGTTTGAATAAAGAATTGACAGGATATGGAAATAATTTGAAGACCAGTGGTCGCTAGTAAAAGAGAGGAATCATCTCATGATATGGAGAATATTGCTATCGTTCCTTCTCTTTTTTATTTATTTATTAATTTTTTTTTTTTTTGTGCTTTTGTAAACCCACTTATAGCCAAGTAGTTTCTTTCCTTTAGGTAGAATTGTAATAGTCCATGCACTGTTCTCCTCTGATCATTGAATTTCTAATCTCGGATTAAAATCGCACTTGCAAATATATTAGGTTTAACAGAAGAATAATTGAGGAAACAGAAGAACAGAGAGAGGGAGATAATTTTATAAGAAACAAAATTGCATAAAGGGAAACGAGAAAGGAAAAGACATGCAATTGGAAAACCAATTAACCTATTCACCTAATATAATCAGCTTATACATGAAATTACTATCTTCACTATATTGTTATCAAAACCAGAGAGATTGAATTACAATCAAATACATTAATGCTAGTAAAACAGGAAAGATTGACTACAAAGATGATTTGATGTCAGAATCTTGCCATATTTCAATAATTGTGTCGGATAATTTTCTAGAGCTAAGATGATGAAACTCTATGTGATTCACGAGAAAGTTTCTAGTACGCAGTGCTCTTTCCTACTATTTAATTGACATATACACCATTCATCCATATGCAAGTCTAAAATCATCTTCAGGAGTCTCTATTTTTAAAGTGCATATTCTACAACTTAGAGAATATCGATAAATTTAGGGTGTAAAGCTTATCATACTCCAACAGCTTCTTTATATTTAACACTCAATTTTATTTCTTCCAAACAATATTTATTGTTTTTTACCATCTTTTATTTTTACCATCTTTCCTTCAAATTATTATATTATTATCCTCTATTGAAAATTAAGAGAGTCAAACTTACTCTCTAAATTAAAATGTTAATTTAAAGAATGTCTTGGAGTATAATTTTAGGGGTTGAGTCTTTAAAATATAAACCATCTTAAGTCTCTTGGAGATGCTCTAAATTAATTAGAAAATCACGATTATTTATTACACATGTCGAATAAATAGTGGTTTGGGTACTCAGTACTCTCATGATAGACATAATTGTCTTTTTATCTCTTTAATTTTGTTTAGGAGTCTATAAACGTTTATAGTTCACACTTTCTTTCATTATAATTATCAAGTATTCTTCACCTTTTTTAATATTAACTACCATGTATTTTTTATAGTTAGAAATAGATGTCATTTAATCGTCCTTGGTCCTTGACTATAAGTAATTAATTTCCTTTTATTTTCACCTTTTTTCTTCGGATTTGATACATAGAATACTTAGGATGTATAATCTTATCTTACTCTTTGTTTTCTTTTCACAAGATTTGATATGAGAAATGCTTAGGCACATGTATATATAGTGCCTAAGCATTTCTCAAATCAAATTACACCTAGAGGGCGGTGAATTGGTGATTACGTGAAATTAAAAACTAATAATTAAATAGCAACAAGTCACTTTTAATTATCTCTAAATGGTTAATCAATCAATCCAATTTCCATATGTGAAAACAGTTATATAACACGTAGAATGATCACGGAGAAACCCAAGTAAGGTAAAAACTTTGGGCACTTTGCAGTAAAAAATTCACTATAAACGAATTTAAACTTACAGTTCGTCAGACACGACTACTGCTAGTACTTTCTAACCTCGTGACTGCAAATCTTACGGTCCTCTTGGATTGTGTGTCCCTACACCAACTCCCAGTTGCAATTTTCAATGTTTTCCTGGATTGCGTGCTCCTGCACTAACTCCAAAATTTCTGAATTTGCCCATCTCATATGGATTAATGAAGAACTCCACATTCTCCAACAACAATTGGAACTCGAGTCACCTTCCCATGATCTTCAGAACTTTAACAGATATTTAGGAAGTAAGCAGTTTAGTATTTGGATTAGGTGGGTTTGATGTTTTCATCACAAATCGAACAATGAAGGTTGAAAGCTATGGTTGAATTTGATGAAGTATGTATGAAGCAGTGGGTGTTCTCTCAATGTTCAGCCTTACAAAAATCGTTCAGATGTGTGCTGGTATTTATACTGTAGGTTTAGCATTGAATGGGCCAGATAAACAGCCTTAAAAACACGAATTAAAACTTTTTGGATGACAGTGATACTCTAGCGATAGCTTAGAGAGAGGGTAGCAGGATAGGGCGATAGGAGAGCGACGATGTTTCTATTTCTACCGCTCAAGCAAAGTTAGGACGACAGTCTAGCGAAATTGTGGCGCTGTTTTTTCCTTCTTTCCATCCTCGAACCCTAGACCTAATACAACTAAGCATACAATATTTGCAAATTACTCCTTGACTTTTACATCTATTCAATCTAGTCTTTTTTTGTTTAGAGACTTGCCAATTACAATAAAAATCTAATAGACTCTCCATTTGGCATTCTGTAACAAAACTACAAATCTAAAATCAAGGTAGTAAACATACAGATACAAAGACAACTAACACTCCCAACACAAACTGTCTGGGCTAAAATGTGAGTTTCCTTGTCTAACCTATTTCTTGAAACAGATAACTCAAATACTCAGTATAAAAACACATGAAACAGTAATATGGATAAACGCATTTCAAATAGTTAATCATAAGTCATACCAACTAAATTAAGATACAATATCAATGTAAACCAACGTGCAAAAAAAAAAAACTAATATCACTAAACATCAAAACTTAATCTAGCTAAAACAAAAATATCATTTACCTCCATGTGCAAATCATCATATGCCTTAACCTTAACTACTTCCCCTTTTTGTCAAAATGACAAAGGAACCGATAATTAAAAACGTACAACATTAACATATAAATATATATATATATATATATATATGCATTTATTTACCCTCGTCCTTATGTACTCTTCCCTACCTCGACTAACTCTTGTCCCCTTGCTCAAACTTATCTAGATGCCCCTTTCTCACATCCGATATACCACATGTGCATACATTGATAAATAGATTTTATCAACATCTCAAGGTGGTCCATCTTGTTCAAATATGAGCCATGTTCTTCTAACATTAACATGAGCTATTAACTAATCATCATAATATCTTAAATGTCTATCAAAATAGAGATGTTTCTTTTGACTCTGTGTAGTTTAAGCAATGAATTAGAAACATATCAAAGACTAAATATATGGTTCACTGCAGTGGGAAAAAATTGGCATGCTAAGGGGTTGAAGAGGACCTTTCTATTTATTTTATCTTTTCCTATTGCATCATCCAGTTTTCAAATATGTGAGCAAAATTTCAATTAGGTCACTGAACCTTAAGTGAGAGTTTGGGTTTCATGATAGTATTTTAATTTGTGAAATATGCTTGCCTAGTTGGACAATAATAAACTAACTTCTTTTTCCACCTACATCTATCAGTGTATTTAACGAAGGTGGACAATGTTACCTTTTTAAGGACACACGTAATCCGTCCCCACCATGATGTAGAGTGTTATTGTCACGCCCCGTCCCAAACTCCTTACTAGACTCAAGACGTGACGTGCGCCGATGATAAGTGCCGATTGGCACTGGACCCATCACCAAGGCAACTATAACTATACTTCGATTGTATGACCTCATTTGACCAATAAAAACCACTTTTTCTTTTTTTTTTAAAAAAATTGACAAAGTCTCCTTTAAAATTGGAACTATACTCAATCATGTAACCATAAAAATTTCCCAAACACCAATACATAAACACCATAATATCAGTTAGACACCCACCCAAAAATATCTATATCACTAAGCAGCATAACTGCTTCTCAAAAAGATGATAGTGACACAGTTCAGTTTACAATACTCCATCGTGACCCATGGTACTCTTAAATACAAAAATCCTCCAAATATGATGTAAATGATTTACTTGATGGTTACATTGTTCTAAGAGACAGAACCTATAATTGGTGGTGGTAGTGGCTGCAAAACTATCAATATAATCTTCACCACTGCTCAGTCAACTGCCTCCTATAAGAAAGATATTAAGAAAATATATGAATGGTAATCCCAATGAGTGGAGTGGGTATTCTATTCTTTATATATGTATCTACATTTATATGAAAATGAAACTGATTTATCATTTATCTCGATGTACTCATAAATCTTGAAATCTGTAGCATAACACCACATAAATTCATAATGCTGGTGCTAAATCATAAATTATACTGAAGCTAATATCTAAAATGATAATAATCGAAACATCAAGATGAATAAGTACACTAGTCGAATTCATTAAGCTAAAATCATAATCTAAAATCAATAAGCTGAACTGTAAGCTGGAAAGTGTAAGCTGCAAGCTAATAATTCACCATATACTAGATAATTACATCACAATATAAATATACCCCATGTAATCATCTGCTGATGATCTGAAAGTTATAAAGTCAGATGCACATAACTGTCTAATCAACACTTCTATATACGGCCGTAGCCCCTCAGTACACGAAGTGGGAATAGACATAATCATATGTATGCACAACTGTAGCCCCTCAGTACATAATAGGTACCCTTACACAAGGTCATAGCCCCTCAGTGGATAAGAGTCACCTTTATAAACTGCTGTAGCCCCTCAGTGCATGAAGTGGAAATAACATAATCATCCTTATACACGACTGCAGCCTCTCAGTGCATAATAGGTACCCTTATACATGGTCATAGCCCATCAGTGGATAAGAGTCACCTTTGTACACGGCTGTAGCCCCTCGGTGTATAGGAGTCAAATACACGACTCTAGTACATGGCCGTAGCCCCTCAGTGCACTAGAGTAAGATGATTACATCAGGTATTTTCTTATGGTCTCAAGATAATCACGCTCATTTACTAATTTCTCGAAAATAAGACATTTCAGGTAACTAATATGCTTCTTTAAAAATTGGTAATCATTTCAACATTAATACTAAATAAACATGATTATAAGATTATAAATTTAAAAGAAATCTTCTTTTTGAAGAAATATGTTCTCCACTCACACAAAACAAGCTACAATCTATGAAGATTGGTAGGTTTTTTCAATCTCTATGTCACCACCTGAAAAACCATACAAGATAACTAATTCAACCACTATCAAGTCAAGAAACCTCTAACATGCAATGTCATAATACTTCAACTAAATTTCTCGATCCTTGAATAAATGTCTCAAATTATTCCTTTAATCAAATGGGACCAATTACACTTTCTAGTCTATTTACTAGTAACTCATACATGAACATAACCGTCAATCCAAGAATAAATGCAATTATCCACTTCAATCCAGTGGCAACTAATAACTAGCATTCAACCAATTAAATCACCATCTTATTCCAAAATAACATGCTATCTTGTAAGTATTTCATCACCACTATAATTCCCACTAACAGTACTTATTCAAGCATTCAATAGAAAATCTAAGGTTTGCCAAAAAATAGCATTTCTTACCTTGGTTCACTTGGAAGCTAACCAATCAAGGAGCTTGAACTATAAATCATAAATTGTCCCCTAAAATTGAAATTTTTGAACCAAATTAGAACCCTAAAAATTAACATAATATATCTCTACTTCTTGAGGAAAATGAATAGAATGAAAAATTGAAATTCAAGTTTAAAGTACCCATTTCTTCTTCTTCTTCTTCTTCTTCTTTTTCTTCCGTTTCTTTTTCCCTTTTTTTTCTCTTTTTCGGTCTCTTTTTCTCTGCTCGTGCGTGTGTGTGTGTAAATGAGGAGAAAATGGGTTTGAAATATCTAGGTAGTGGGCTTTTTGTAAGAAAATCCCTCAACTACCAATAATGTATAAGTAAGTCCTCCACTTCAATTATAATCCATCTTAACCCTCAATTGTCTTAAATATAAATAAACCCCAAGAAAATAAATTATTCCAATTAAGTCCATATTTGACATTGACCTTGACAATTCAACCTTTGACTTTGACTAAAAAAATAGGTTTATAACAATCTCACATCCTTAAAAGAATTTCGTCCTCGAAATTCGATGGACATCTGGCTAATCCATGAATAGATTAGGGTATTAAGCATGCATCTGGTCCTCATTTTTCCATGTAGTCTCTTCTACCATTTGAATCCTCCAAAGTACCTTAACAAGTAAAATTGTCTGGTTTCGCTAAATTTGCACCTTCATGTCAAGAATTCTCACGGCTCCTCTATATAGGTCAAATTCTCTGTCAACTGAATTGGTTGAGACTCTAGCACATGAGAAGCATCTGCGATGTACTTGTGAAGCATAGAAACATGAAAAACATCATGGATCCTAGATAATTCATCTGGCAAATCTAATCGATATGCAACTGGGCCAACCCGTTCAATAATCTGATAAGGTCCAATGTATCGTGGACTCAAGTTTCCTCGATTGCCAAATCTCAACAGGCCTGTCCAAGGCGACAATTTCAACAATACTTTATCTCCAACTGCAAACTCAAGATCTTTCCTGCGCCTATCTGCATAAGTTTTATGCATGTCTTGTGCTATTTTCAAATTTTCTCTAATCAACTTCACATTTTCTGACGTCATTTGAACCAATTTAGGGCCTATTAACTTTCTTTTACCAACTTCTTCTCGGCATACAGGTGTTCTGCACTTTCTACCATATAAAGCTTCAAAAGGAGCCATTTTTATGCTGGAGTGGTAGTTGTTATTATAAGAAAACTCCATCAAAGACAAATGAGTATCCCAACTGCCTTTGAACTCTAAAACACACGCCCTCAACATACCCTCCAGAGTCTGTACAGTCCTCTCAAATTGGCCATCTGTCTGAAATGTAGTTTAGTACCCAAAGCTTCTTGCAACCTAGGCCAAAATTTGGACATAAATCGAGGATCTCTATCAGATACAATAGATACTGGAGCACCATATAAGCTAACTATCTCATTCACATACAACTTTGCCAACTTACTCAAAGAATAAGTGATTTTGATTGGTAAAAATCTAGCAGTCTTAGTCAAACGATTTACAATCACCTAAACACCATCATGACCATTTTGAGTACGAGGAAGACCAAACAAGAAGTCCATGGTAATGTGTTCCCACTTCCATTCTGGAATAGGCAAAGGTTGTAGAGGTCCAATTGTTTTCTAGCGATCTGGTTTCACCTGTTGATAGACCAAACATTTTGATACAAATTCCGCTATCTCTCACTTCATGCCATTCCACCAATAATGCTCTTTCAATGTATGATACATTTTAGTTTTGCCTGGGTGCATAGCATAACCAGAACTGGGTGCCTCTTCTAAGATATCTTTCTTTAATTCTGCAATATTAGGAACACACAACCTATTTCCCATAATCAACATACCATGATTTCTAATTGCATAATATGTTCTTAATCCTGTACTAACCTCGGCTGTCAATATTCTCAAAGTCAGATCTTGAGATTGAGCTAATCCAATCTTGTCCACCAGAGTAGGCCTCACCTGAAAATGAGCTAATATTGCCCATAAAATAGTAGCTGATACTTGAGCATGCAACTTCCTGAATTCACACAACAAAGCTGCACATACTGTATTGGATTCGGATGAAGAACTAGTCTTTCTGCTAAGAGCATCTGTAACCACATTAGCTTTCCCTGAATGGTAGTCAATCTTGCAATCATAATCTTTTATCAATTCCAACCATCTTCTTTGCCTCAAATTCCATTCCCTTTGATCAAATATATACTTCAAACTTTTATGATCAGTAAATATTTGACATTTCTCACTATAAAGATAATGTCTCCAAATCTTCAGTGCCAATACCACTGCAACTAACTCCAAATTATATGTTGGATAGTTTAACTCATGTTTCTTCAATTGTCCTGAAGGATAAGCTATAACCTTTCCATTCTGCATTAAAACACAGCACAGTCCTTGGCGTGAAGCATCACTATAAATCACAAACTCTTCGCCATGAGATGAAAGAGTAAGTATAGGAGCAGAAACTAATCGTTTCTTCAACTCTTGGAAACTCGTATCACCCTCCTCAGCCTATACTAATTTGGAGTTCTTACGAGTCAAACTAGTCAGAGGAAGAGTAATTTTAGAAAAATCCTATACAAACCGATAATAATAACCTGCTAGCCTAAGGAAACTCTGTACTTCTGTAACTCTAGTAGAGCATTCCCATTTCATCATTGCCTTAATTTTTACAAGATCTACAAAAATGCCTTCTGCTGAGATAACATGACCCAGAAACACAACTTTATCAGTCAAAATTCACATTTGATGAACTTAGCATACAACTACTTATCTCGCAGAATCTGTAAAATAATCCTCAAGTGCTCAGCATGCTCATCATGACTGGGAGAATAAACTAATATGTCATCAATAAAAACAATCACAAATTTGTCTAAATATGGGTAAAGTACCCTATTCATCAGATCCATAAATGCTGCGGGGCATTAGTCAACCCAAATGGCATCACCAGAAACTTATAGTGGCCATATCGCGACCTAAAAGCAGTTTTCTGTACATCAACATCCCTGATCCTAAGTTGACGGTATCCTTAGCACAAATCAACCTTAAAAAATACAGTGGCACCCCAAAGTTGGTCAAACAAATCATCTATACGAGGCAAAGGGTACTTATTGCGAATAGTCACTTTATTCAACTGTCTGTAATCAATACACAATCTCATAGTGCCATCTTTCTTTTTATCAAATAACACTGGCGCTTCCCAAGGAGATGTACTGGGTCTAATGAAACCCTTATCAACTAAATCTTGTAACTTAACTTTCAATTCCTTTAGCTTAGCTGGGGCCATTCTGTAAGGTGTTTGTGAAATAAGGATAGTCCATGAGACTAAATCAATGTTAAATGAAATTTCCCTATTTAGAGGTAATCCTGAAAGATCTTCAGGGAAAATATCAGGGAACTCTCTTACAACTGGTATATCTTCAAATTTCAACTTATTAATATTGGTGTCAATCACATGAGCCAAATAAGCTTGATAACCTTTTCTAAGCAATTTTCCCGCATCAAGTGCAGATATGATACAGGAAGATAATACTCTCCGTTCACCACTAAGAACAATGCTCTCCTGGCCTTGTGAACACCACATCCTTGCGGAAAAAATCAACAGAAGCATGATTTACAGCTAAGAAATCCATACCCAGTATAACATCAAAATCATGATTATCAATGGGAATTAAATTAGCATTCAACTCTCGATCATTTACTCTAATCGAGCAATCTTTATACACACTATTAGCTAAAAATGAATCTCCTACAGGAGTCACTACCACCAAATCACTATCTAACGATTCTGACATATGGTTTGCATAGGTAGTAAAGGCATATGATATAAATGAATGCGTAGCACCTGAATCAATAAGAGAACAAGACTTTCTACCAAAAATAAATAACGTACCCATGACTACATCTGGCGACTCATCGGCATCGTGCTGAGTCATAGCAAAAACTCTTCCCTGAGTCCTGGGACATCTTGTCGGACCTTTCTATCTATTACCACTGCTCGCAACATCAGATTGAATAGAACTAGTAGTACTCGCTTTACCTGTCAACATGTCTTAGTTCTGATTCTGTCTAGAAATACCAACCCCAGGCTGTGTTCCCTGTGATGTACCACCCTACAGAAAGCGAACTGGACACTCTGTCCTTAAATGTCTTTCATGTCCACATACAAAGCATCCATTAGTACCCTTAAGGCACTCACCAAGATGGGGTCTCCCGCAATTCTAACAAGGCGGATACTGAGTACTACTAAGGCTGTCGACAGGTCTCGAGGCCATGGACCTCTGAACAAAAGACTGACGGTGCACTGGTTGGCTGATGTAGCTCTAACTACAGCCGGATCGTTGACTAGTCCAAAACTCTGAGATTTTGACTTGAAACTCCTAGTATGAATAACACTAGGCCAAAATCTTCCTTTGTTCTTTTTATGCTGCCCCTAGAGGTTCCTATCTGACTTTGATTTCCCCGAATAGCCAACTAAATCCCCTGACCCTGTCATGCTTGTAATGCTACCTCGACTCTCAAGGTCGCCTCTACTAGTGGACTAAATCTGGCATATCCTTGCCCCGTCACCATCGCCCTAATATTAGGCCTCAAGTTCTCTTCAAATCGTCTACATTTGTCATTCTCTTCATATACTGAAACTAGTGCATACCTTGAGAGCTCCACAAACTTGGTATGATATTCAGAAACAGTCATTAAACCTTGAGTCAGCCTCAAGAATTCATTTTGCTTGGCATTCTTGTATGAAAGAGGATAGTAGGTCTCAAAAAAAGCATTTCTAAAAATAGCCCACGTGATGTCATTGGCATCACGTTACCTGCTTCTAAAAGCGAACCACCAATCAGTTGCTATGCCTTTCAGCAAGAAAGTAGCAAGGAGTAGTTTCTTTTCCTCAGAACAGCCCATAGCATCAAAAATACTTTCTAAAGTCCTCTTCCATTCATCAGCATCAGCAGGGTTAGCAGTTCTCACAAAATGTTTAGCACCGAGCTTAATTGCCCTCTCGATGCTAGTATCTCTATCTCGGTTGGGAATAATTGAGGCAATGGTTGTAGCGAGTCTGTTGAATATGGGATCATTTCCAACCACATTACCCTGTGCCGGTAGTTCCTCTGTCTGATGAGATGCCTCACCAATATCTTCTTCTATAAGGGCATTTGGACTTTCAGGTGGTGGGTTCTAATGTCTGCCTGCTCTACTACTACGTATCTTAAACCTAAAATATGCATAAAATGTTGAAAAATCAGAATAAATACAGCATATCCCAGAGACTCAAACCATACTTTGATACCAACTGTAACGCCCCGTCCCAAACTCCTTACTAGACTCAAGACGTGACGTACGCCAATGATAAGTGTCAGCTTGGCACTGGACCCATCACCAAGGAAACTATAACTATATTTCGATTGTATGACCTCCTTTGACCAATAAAAACCCCTTTTTATTTTATTTTTATTTTTTTAGCAGAGTCTTCTTTAAAAATGGAACCATACTCAATCCTATAACCATAAAAATTTCCCAAACACCAATACATAAATACCATAATATCAGTCACACATCTACCCAAAAATATCTATATCGCTAAGCATCATAACTGCTTCTCAAAAAGATGATAGTGACGCAGTTCAGTTTACAATATTCAATCGTGACCAATGGTACTCTTAAATACAACAAAACCCCAAATATGATGTAAATGATTTACTTGATGGTTACTATGTTCTAAGAGACAGAACCTATAATTGGTGGTGGTAGTGGTTGCAAAACTATCAATATAATCTTCACCACTGCTCAGTCAACTACCTCCTATAAGAAAGATATTAAGAAAATATATGAGATAGTAATCCAGTGAGTGGAATGTTACAAAAATGGCTATTCTGTTCTTTATGTATATATCTACATTTATATGAAAATGAAACTAATTTATCACTTATCTCGATGTACTCATAAATCTTGAAATATGTAGCATAACACCATATAAATTCATAATGCTGGTGCTAAATCATAAATTATACTAAAGCTAATATCTAAAATGATAATAATCGAAACATCAAGATGAGTAAGTATACTAGTCGAATTCATTAAGCTAAAATCATAATCTGAAATCAATAAGCTGAAACCATAATCTAAAATCAATAAGCTGAACTATAACCTGGAAAGTGTAAGCTGCAAGCTAATAATCCACCATTTACTGGATAATTACATCATAATATAAATATACTCCATGTAATCATCTGCTGATGATTTGAAAGCTATAAAGACAGATGCACATAACTGTCTAATCAACACTTCTATACACGGTTGCAACCTCTCAGTGCACAAAGTGGGAATAGACATAATCATCTGTATTCACGGCTGTAGCCCCTCAGTGCATAATAGGCTCCCTTACACATGGCTATAGCCCCTCAATGGATAAGAGTCACCTTTATACACGGCTGTAGCCCCTCAGTGCATGAAGTGGAAATATTATAATCAATCTTATACACAGATGTAGCCCCTTAGTGCATAATAGGTACCCTTGTACATGGTCGTAGCCCCTTAGTGGATAAGAGTCACCTTTATACACGGCTGTAGCCCCTCAGTGTATAGGAGTCAAATACAGGACTCTAGTACACGGCCTTGACCATAATATATCTCTACTTCTTGAGGAAAATGAAGAGAATAAAAAACTGAAATTCAAGTTCAAAACACCCATTTCTTCTTCTTCTTCCCCTTTTCTTCTTCTTCTCCTTCCTTCTCTTCTTTTCCTTCCCGTTCTTTTTCCCTTTTTTCTTTTCTTTTTCGGTCTCTTTTTCTCTGCTCGTACATGTGTGTGTGTGTAAATGAGGAGAAAATGGGTTTGAAATATCTAGGTAGTGGGCTTTTTGCAAGAAAATCCCTCAACTACCAATAATGTATAAGTAAGTCTTCCACTTCAATTCAAATCCATCTTAACCCTCAATTATCTTAAATATAAAATAAACCCCAAGAAAATAAATTATTCTAATTAATTCCATATTTGACATTGACCTTGACAATTCAACCCTTGACTTTGACTATAAAAAAATGGGTTTATAGCAGGTACAGTTTTGCAACTACTTCACTTGTAATCCTAACACATAATAAAACATTTCATGCAAAATAGGTGGAACAAAAGAAGTTTAAATGACAAAGCAAAACTTGTTTTAAGTCTTGAGACTAGAATTGTTTTTAAACCATCAAGTTTAGCTCAATCATTTAAATTGGAATGAATTGTATTTATTTTTGTTTAACAACAAATAAACGACATTTTGGACTCGAAATAAAATTAAAATTACCGAGTAATTGATAGAGCTCATTCTATGACATGGCCGAGATAAGAGGCCATGCTAAAGTAAGAGGAAGCCAAGTTAAAGAGACCAAGCTCATCTCACAAGATGACGGAGCTCGACGTGCCAAGTTTGAAGGCTGAGCTCATTCTAAGACATGGTCGAGCTCTAGAGGTTGAGCTACAATCTAAACTGGAAATAGTGATCTCATTTAATTAGGTTGTTCTGTTCTCTTCCGACTTAGGTCAGTAAAAAGTGAGTAGTCTAAATGCAAGTATAATATCAACTATTATGTGAGATTTTGGTATCTGCATTTTGTTTATACTATCATATATGCATTTGTATAATCATCAAAAACTCTACATTCGCTTCTTTATTTGCTTCCAATGCTATGCCTATCTAAGTTGGCAAATGATGTGGGAACATTATTTGAAAAATGCATCATTCTTTCTCTTATTTTCAACACATATTCTCTAATAAAATAATGTTACACAAAAATCTAAAAATTTATCCCTAATTTTAACCATACATTCTTAAAAAATTAGTATTCCAGAATATATTTTTGTCAGAATTATTTTTTAATGGAGCCCGAACAAGGGCTTGTTATGGCAGACCGTTAATTTGTTGAGATAGCATTTCACATAACATTTGACATAATTTGAGTGGGGTGGGGCCCATGCTACAGTATCGTGGGCTCCACCCCCACTTACATTATGTCAAATGTTATGTGAAATGCTATGTATCTAATTTGTTGTATCTTCTTGTAAAATTATTGAAAGGGCAATTGATTCACAAAGGACAAAATCATTACGTTTTGTTTGGATTGAATTAAATATTGATGCGGACAATTTGGCCTATTTGTACCCGACATGTTTGCTTGATAGAATTTAAGACTAATATACTACACCATGTAAACACTGGTCCAATTCTTAGGGATGGCAAAAATCCCCATTAAACCCGATACCCGCGGGGACCCGCCCCGAACGGGGAGGAAATTACCCGCTTAATCGGGTATGGGGGCGGGGATGGGGCGGGGAGTTTCAACCCGGGGTGGGGTCGGGGGGAGGGGTCCCCGCCCCGCCCCGTATAGAGTATAGTTTAATTTTAATTTTTTTTTTGAATTTGTTGATTTTATATGTAATGGACTGGACTAAACCAATTGCCCAAGCCCAAGCCTAAAATCTATTATCCTAATCCCAGCCCTGAGCCCCCAGTCCCGTCCCAGATTCCAGAAGTGAGAAGGAGAAGGAGCAACCCTAAATGGCAAAATCCCTATTCCCTAATTCATTCCATTTCATTTTCACGTGACTGCATGAGGCGTGAGCTGAGGAAGAGAACCGAGAGATTACTTTCAATTTCCACCAAAACAAAATTGTGCCATCATCGTCTCTAGCCACCGTCCATCATCTCTAGTCGCCAGCGATTTGGTTTTGGTAAGACAAGTTACAGTAACACAGTTTCGACTTTCGATTTCTAATTTTTCGCAGTTTCGGTGCATTCGCGTTAGTTTCAGCTGCTAATTTTTTGTTCTTTCTGTGTTAATTTTTTCATTTTCAGTTGTGCAAATTTTCTGTGCAATCGTCGTCACCTGTTCGTTGTTTGGAGGTACTACAAATTTTTTCATTTTCAGTTGCAGTTTCTTTAATTGTTTGGAGGTACTACATGAGTCAGTGAGTCCCTAATTCCCTATTGTTCCAAACATCATCTGAACCGACCATTGACAGTGATTATGTTTACTTAATTTTTTTATTATTGGATGAATTCTATTTAAGATTAAATAAATCTCCAAGTTCTGCATTCTATTGAAGATTACATACTGCAAGTTGCAACATGAATAACAGAGAGTAGTTTATGGGTTTAATTTGCATATGGGTTTAATTTTAGAGTTGTTGCCTGGGTTGTAGATTTGGTAGTATATAATGTAGTCAATGTAGAAATTGAAGAACAAATAGTAATTAAAAGAGTTTATTTGGTAGTATACTTTTTTTTTCATGTCAGATGTTTGGATCACATGATTCACATCATTGTACACCAGTACGAGTATTGGAAGTACTCCAGTACGATCAAGTAATAATCCATCGTTGGAAGACTTACCTAGTCAGGCAAACACACAACAAGATCCAATAGATTTGTGTGAGGAAGAGGAGAAGAGCAGTGGACTAGGTAAGAGAAGGAAATTAACTTCAGTAGTGTGGAATCACTTCAAAAAAAAGTCATTGATGGGAACGAGAAGGCAATTTGTAACTATTGTGATAGAAAATTAGGGCTAAAAGTAAGAATGGGACAAAACATTTGCATGATCATATGAAAACATGTCCACGCCGAAATCAAAAGGACATTAGGCAGACAATATTGAATCCAATAAAGGGAGCTTGTGGAAAGGTTTCATTGGGTACTTACTCCTTTGATTAGGACATTGCTCGGAAGGAACTTGGAAGTATGATAATCTTGCATGAGTATCCACTTTCAATGGTTGAACACATTGGATTTAGAAGATTTACGAATGCTTTGCAACCATTGTTTAAGAACGTTTCTCGTAACACTATAAAGAATGATATTTTGAAAATTTATGATTACGAGAAATTGAAAGTGATGCGCTTATTGGAGAAGAACAATGGAAAAATTGCAATTACTACAGATATGTGGACTTCTAATCAAAAGAAAGGATTCATGGCTATCACTGCGCAATTTATAGATGACACTTGGAAACTTCAAAGTCGTATTTTGAGGTACTTTGATCTTGCATAAATTATTTACCTTATTTATATGTACTATTTAAAATTATATGTCATAATTATGTTGTTTTTATTTTAATATAGGTTCATATATGTGCCGTGTCCACACACGTCTGAGGCATTGAGTACATCATTGATGGACTGTTTATTGGATTGGAATATCGACCGTAAGTTGTCTACTTTGACTGTCGATAATTGTACTACAAATGATGCCATGATCAACATTCTCTTAGATAAGCTTTCTAGTAGTTCGCTTTTGTTAAATGGTGAATTTTTCCATATGCGTTGTTGTGCACACATATTGAACTTGATAGTTAAAGATGGTTTGGATATCATTCACTTGAGTGTTGAGAAAATTCGTGACAGTGTTGCATATTGGACAGCAACTCCAAAAAGAGTAGAAAAATTTGAGAGTTCTGCACGTCAATTGAAAATCTCTTGTTCCAAAAAGTTAGCACTTGATTGCAAAACTAGGTGGAACTCTACGTACTTAATGCTTCATGGTGCTTTACAGTATAGATATGTTTTTCCTCGACTAAAGCAACGTGAGTCACAATATAGATGTTTGCCTAGTGATGAAGATTGGAAATTAGCGAAAGAGATATGTGACAGGTTGGAGGTTTTTTTTGAAGTGACTGAAATATTTTCTGGGACTAAGTACCCAACATCAAATCTTTATTTTTCTAATATTTGTGAGATAAAGTTATCAATTTATGATTGGATGAAATCGCCTTATGAGGAAATCAAAATGATGGCTTCAAGTATGATTGAAAAGTTTGAAAAATATTGGAGTGAGATTCATGGAATTTTGGCAGTAGCTAGTGTATTGGATCCAAGATTTAAAATGAAGTTGGTTGAATATTATTTTCCAATGATTTTTGGAAATGAAGTTTCACATCTTGAGGTTGAAAAGATTAGGAAACTTTGTCACAAGCTGCTAAATGAGTACAAAATAAGACATGGATCAAGTGGGAATGTGAATCAATTTTCAAACCAGATCGAGGCATCTACTTCTATAAGCAAAAAAGATCGATTGGCGCAATTTGATTTATTTGTTTCTAATACCACTAATACTGATAGTACGAAGTCGGAGCTTGATATTTTCTTGGACGAGCCTCTATTACCTAGGTCTAATGATTTTGACATATTGGCATGGTGGAATGCAAATTCAACAAAATATCCTTCTTTGCAAAAAGTTGCAAGAGATGTTTTAGCTATTCCAGTATCTACGGTGGCGTCAGAGTCAGCATTCAGTACTAGTGGTAGATTTGTTAGTCCACACAGAAATAGGCTTCATCCAAATACTTTGGAGGCTCTGATGTGTGCTAGAGATTGGTTATGAGCTGACATTCATGGTATAAGAAATACAAATTCCTTTGATTTTCATAATTGTGTTTTTTATTGTTTCTTTACTGCTAACTTGTTTTATTTATTGTTAGAACATTCACCACCTTCATCGTACTTTGGATGCTGTAGTACACAGTTGAGTGACACTTTGGATATTGAAGATGAGGTAAATTGATTTTTTCTTACATGGACTTGAATAGGAATAGTTAAATATATTATTTGTCTAACTAATAATCACTTTTTGCAGTCATCAATTTTTAAGGAGCCTGATATAGATATTCTAGAAGAAGATGGCAGCACTTGAAGATCTACAACATGAAATGTTGCATTATGTTATGTTTGCGCGCTATGATAAAATATTTTGGATCTAACGTTTATTTCATTTTTAAGAGTTTTATATTATATTTATTGTATTATGGAAATGTCAGATACTTTGCTAATTGCTTTTATGGGTTTTGTAATCATATAACATGACTTTGGATCTAGCATTTATTTCATTTTTAAGGGAGTTATATTTATTGTATTATGGAAATATCTTCAAATACATATATTAAAAGTTGAATTTATAGAGGAGAACGGAAGGGAAAAAAAAAACGGGGCATAAACGGGGCTGTCGCCCTCCCCGCCCCGCCTTAAACAGGGGACGGGGCAGGGATGGGGCAGGGACGGGTTGGCGGGGTGGGGGACGGGGGAGCACTCCCCGCCCCGCCCCGTTGCCATCCCTACCAATTCTCCTATTTCCCCAACCATACCGATGTAGTCGCTATTATTATTATTTATTCGTGTTTACATATTTTACAAGTCTTGCCTATTTGGATAATTTTTATTAGGAATGATGATATTTTATAGATGGTAGGAGAACTAGGTAAATTAGATTGGAAATGTTTGATGGTTTGTGTGAAGTATATTTTGAGGATAAAAATAGTAGAGAGTAATTTTAAATTGTACAAGATAATTGAAGGAGGAAAATCTAATTTATTGAAAGAATTTTACAATGGCAAGAGACTTTTACAATGACAATGCTTTTAGACTTCTCCATACGACAATTGAAGTGGCAATCTCTATTTGTAGCATAGAAAAATTAGTGGCTTGACTCTAGAAAATTCTTATTTTTTCATTATTTTATTTTACTTGGTCCTTAAGGAATTCTAGAATTTTCTAATATTTTCATTATTTTATATTTTAATTTTGCTTGCTTCCCAAGAATATCTAGTGAATTCTAGATAATTCTTTAACCCCTAAACTTTTCTTTTTTCCCAAGTTAGTCTAGAGAATTCTAGAAATATGTAACAATGCTAATACTCCTCCTTGATGCATATTTCGTTAACGTCAATCATTTCTCGTAGTAACTCAAACTTTTCTCGTGGTAACGCTTTCGTAAATATATCTGCAAGTTGTTCTTCAGTCATGCAATGTTTGAGTTCTATCTCTTTGTTTGCTTTAGCTTCCCTAATAAACTTGATGTCAATTGATGAGTATTCTACACTCATGATTCTTGATGTCACTTAATTCATTATTTTGTCATCCTTGAGAGAGTTTTAGAGTGTTTTTATGTGTGTTTTGATGTTGTGATGTAGGTTGATGAGATTGAAGAAAATAAACAAAAGTTGGAAAGGAAAGGGCTAAATTGTAAGAGATCTGAAGTTCGGAGACTAAAGTACAGATATTGAAAACTTATACCTAACCTCACGATGAAGATTTGAGAGTGATCAGAGCCAATTGGATGAGGAAAGATGTCAAAGGGATCAAATTTAGTCAAAATATGATCACAAATCAATTTACAACCGAAAAGTTTTGCTCCAGATTTTTAGTCTCATATTGAGACTCATTTTTGACATAGTACACGATTGAATTGGAGAATGATGTCTGAAGCAAAGTTGTAGGCATTTGAGTTAGTCTTTCCAACGCGACTTGAATCATCTCAATCGGATATCAGGAGAAAAAGGTATGTTTAAAATACTGAAGGAAGCGTAAACTGAATTTCAGCGAACCGGGCGCCACAATGCTAAAAATCAGCAGAATACGAGGCGCCCAGGCGCCCCGACCTGAGAAAAAAGAAACTTGAAAATTTTAAAAGATTTTCGGCCCGGTCCAACCCTATTCCGTCTTGCAACTTGTGGACACTATAAATACCACCATAAAGACCTAATTTTAAGAGGTTGGAGAAGGAGGAAAAAGATACAAAACGGCTAAATCTTCAAGGACAATAAGAAGAAGGATTTGAAGAAATCAAGTGAAGAAAGGGTGGAAACATCAAAGGGACTTCGATCAACACTCCAAAAAGAGTTTTTCTTACCTCCTCCTTTATGTTTTTCATTGTAGATTGTTTAGATTTTATGAATTTCTTCATGAACTAAATAATTTAGCTAGGGTTTGAAGTAGCCACTTGAGATTATGATTTGATGAATTTATAATTACTTCCTTTGGATTTCCTACATGTATTTAATTGTGTCATGAATTTAATGCTTTCAATTACCTGATTAATAATTGAATGAATAGATGCTAGTCAATTCTAGCACTCGAGAGAGGGGAATTTAGGCGTGATCATAGGATTGACGCAACGTAGGTTTTATGGGTTTCGAGAGAAAGTGTAAAATCTATGAAACTTACTTCACAAAAGAACGGGACTTTGATAAATTCTAGCTTTAATTCGGAATAGAGATATTGGGATCGAATTGTAGGATTAATTTCTAGCCGGCACTCGAGAGAGGGGAGAGAAATACAATTGGATTCTTGCTTTTAAATATTGGAAAAATAATTGGATAATTTGATATCATTGAATCATAATTGAAAGTTGGTGAAATCATTTCCTAGGCTTCTTGATTTTGATAATTTATATTCCTCAATTTTGTCTCAACCAATTTCATTACTTTAGTTTAAAACAATCAACAAATCATTCATTAATTGTCTAGATAAAATAGAAGTTGTATAATTATAGTACTTAGTGGAATGAAATTACAATCCCTGTGGGTTCGACATCCTAACTTTCATACTATATTACAAAACTTGACACCGTACACTTGCGACATAAATTCACGTTATAGAAAACGCGTGACAAGATTGTGTTTGGTTCTGCTGTGAAATACTGGATTCTTAACCATTGCTATTGCAGACTTACTGTTGCAGTAAATCTTTGCAGCTTCATCTTGTAGCTCTCTCATATTTTCAAGTTTGTGCTTTAGCCATATAGCTTAGCTCGTTGTCATTGCTGCTACAATGTACTCTGCTTCAGCTAATGATTGTGCAATCGTTGCCTTCTTTTTTGATGCCCTAGAAAATATTCCTGAACCAATTTTGAATGCATAGCCTGATGTGCTTTTCATATCATCTATTGATCCAGCCCAATCGCCGTCAATATATCCATGTAGTCTTGAGTAATGCATAGAGTAATACCATATTCCATAGTCTTTTGTTCCTTTGAGATATCTTAGTATCCGCTTTACAGCTCCATAGTGAACTTGACTTGGATTCTGCATGAATCTTGAAAGTAGGCTAGTTGCATACATGGTCTTGTAGCAATGAGATAGAGTAAACTTCCAATTAGGCTTCAAAATTGTGAACTATCTGTTTTTGCAGTACCGTCTTCCATTTTGAGTGATTTATTGCTATCGTGGAGTGTTGATATTGTCTTGCAACCTTCCATCTTGAACTTCTTTAATAGAGTAGTGGTATACTTCTTCAGAGTAATGAAGATCCCATCTTTAGATTGAGTTATCTTGATTCCAACAAAGTAGTACATCAATCCCAGATAAGTCATCTTAAATGTTTTCATCATGTATTTCTTGAATTTCTCGATCATCCTTTTATTGTTTCCTGTATAGATAAGATCATCAACATATAAAGAAATTATAAGTGTACTGTTTCTACCTTGATTTTTGATGTATAGAGTTGGTTTACTTTGGATTCTCCTAAGTCCTTGCTCAATAAAGTAGTTGTTTATTATCTTGTACCATGCTCATGGAGCTTACTTTAATCCATATAGTGCCTTCTTTAGTTTGAGAACTTTATCTTCTTTACCTTGTACCACATACTCTTGAGATTGATCAATATAAATTTCTTCTTCAACATACCATTAAGAAATGCTGATTTGATGTATAGCTGGTAAATCTTCCACTTCTTCTATGCGGCTAGTGCAATCAGCGCCGTTATAGTGTCAAGACGTGCAACTTGAGCATATGTCTCGGTGTAGTCGATGCCAAACTGCTGTGAGTATCGTCTTGCTTTATGCTTTTGAACTGAGCCATCAACGTTAAGTTTTGTCTTGTAGACCCACTTAACTCCTATAACTTCTTTATCTTGAGAAAGATCTACAAGCTCCCAAATGTCTTTTTCTCGATCATTTTTTTCTTAGTCTATAGCTTTTTTCCATTTTGGTTGTTTTGAAGCTGCTTTCAAGTTCAACGATAATCAAATTGTAGTTTTGGTATATTTCTAATAATCTTCGTGTTTTTCTTGGCGATGATTCTAGTAGTCAACTGGTTCTTCTATTGTTGCTTGCTGTAGGAACTCCAGTTGATTGTTCTCCGCAATGTCACCCTCTTATTTTTGTGATTGTATTAGGATGTTGATAGCTTTTCTTTCCACTTGACCAGTCTCCCAATTGTAGGCAGTATCTTCATCAAACTTAACGTCCCGACTTATAATTATCTTCTTTGTTCTCAGGTTATAGACTCGATAGCCTTTAGATTGAGTGCTATAACCTAGAAATATTTCTTGTTCTGTCTTCTCATCAAGCTCACCTCTTTTCTCTTGTGGAATATGTGTGTAGCAGATGCAGTTGAAAACTCTAAGATGCTTTACTGATGGTTCTTGTCCGCTCCATGCTTCAACTGGTGTTTTATCTTACACCTCTTTGGTAGGACATCGATTTAATAAGTAGACTGATGTGCTTATTGCTTCTGCCCAGAAGGTTTTTGGAAGATCGTTCTCCATTAGCATAGCTCTAACCGTCTCCATTACTGATCTATTATTTCTTTCTGACACGTCGTTTTGTTCAGATGCGTATCAAATAGTGAGTTATGTTCCATTCATTCATCTTCACATAACTTGATGAATTCATTTGATGCGTATTCTTTACCTCTTTTGCTTTTGATTATCTTGATATTACGACCACATTGCTTTTCGGCAAAAAATATACCCATGTCATTCTAGTGTAATCATCTATAAAGAGAATGAAGTTCTTTTTTTGGTCATGTGATGGAGTACGCATCGGACCGTATACATCTGTATGTATCAGTTCCAATGGCTCTTTAACTCTTCAAGATTTTTCAGACTAAAATAGTTTACGGTGTTGTTTCCTAAGCAAACATCCTTTGCAAACTTCTTTAATCTCCTTTATGACAGGTAAATCTCTCGTCATGCTCTTTTATTGAAGGATCTTCAACCTGTGGAAGTGGAAGTGTCCAAATCTCCTGTGCCACGGCCATGACTTGTCCACTTGCGCTTCATTGCTGCATTGTTTGCGTATCTCCATTGGATTGGGAAGCACCTGTTCTCCCGCATTTTGACCTTTTCAATTATAAGGGATTTTTCTTTCTTGCCATAGATAGTGCAAAAATCTCCTTCAAAGTGTAAAGTATATCTGCAAAAAATATTTTCATCTTTCGTCATGTGATTACTGTAGCTGTCTAGATGCCATATATCTAATTTCTCTTCAATACATCCTTGTTGGAGGCATCAAATAGACCTTCTTTCATATCATTTTCTTCAGAGAAATTAGCTTGTTGACTTTGTTTAAAGCGACAAAATTTTTCTTCATGTCCAAATTTTGTACGACTACGGCACTGTGTTTTCTTTTTAACCAACAATCATTTTCCAAAGACTTTTTCTTTTACAAACGCCACATGGAGGATACTTTTCGTTATTATCAATTTATTTTTCTTAATTTTCTTTATTTTTAGAATTTTCTTTAAATTTTCTCCCACCTTTCGATTTCTGAAACTGCATATTAATATTAGATTGAAAAGTGTTTTCTATGTTAATTTCATAATGCCTTTCTAATATTTTTTCCACGAGCTTTCAATGAACCCATTAATTATGCAGCTGTTAATTTATCTAGATCTTTAGACTACTCAATAGCTACAATAATTGGATCATATTTTTTTGTGCAAGTAATTAAAATTTTGCCAACAACTTTCTTTTCAGAAACATCATCTCCATAAGATCTTAGTTGATTTACTATTTCATCTATTCTTGAATAATAATTTTTTGCGGTTCATAATCTTTCATTTTTAGAATTTCAAAATTCTTTCTTAAAGTTTGAAGACTACAAGTACTTGTCACTGTCGTGGAACTCCCCATTCAGCTTATCCCAAGCTTCTTTTGCCGTTATAACTCCCATAATTATCGAAAAATAAGTGTCCGTTAAGCTTATTTGTAGAGAAAGTAATGCTAGAGAATCTTTTTGTTGATTCTCTTTAAGTTCATTCTTTTGTACGACGATTAAAGTGAAAATGTCATCTGAGTTAGTATACCCATCATTGACTATCCCATAAATTTTGTGCACCAATTTAATGGACCAGAAATCATAGTTGTCTCCATTAAATATTGGGATTAGAATTGATGAATAGATAGTGTTGGCTATAGAATATGATTACACCCAATATCAATCGAACGAGGCTCTGATACCACTATGATATTTTATAGTTGTTAGGAGAAATAAATAAATTACATTGGAAAGGTTTGATGGTTTATGTGAAGTATATTTTGAGGATAAAAATAGTACAGAGTAATTTTAAATTGGACAAGAAAATTGAAGAAGGAAAATTTTATTTATTAATGGTGTGTTTGATGCATATTATTGAGGAGAGAATGTATTTTAAATAGTGATAGGATGGAAAATATGTGGTTAAAAAGTAAGGAAAAGTTATTAATGTGATGGAAAATATTACTTTATTGAAGAATGTATGGTTGAAAATTAATTTTGAAAGAATGTATTTTGAAAAATGTGTGTCAAACAGGGGTTAAAGAATAGAATTTTACAACGGTAGAAGATTTTTACAATGAAAATTCTTTTAGACTTCTCCACACAACAATTTAAGTGACAACCCCTATTTATAGCTTACAAAAGTTGGTGGCTTGCCTCTAGAAAATTCTTATTTTTTCATTATTTTATTTTAGTTTGTCCTTAAGGAATTCTAGAATTTTCTGATATTTTTATTATTTTATATTTTAATTTTGGTTGCTTCCCAAAAATATCTAGTTCTAGAAATATGCAACAATGCTAATAAAGAATTCCCTTTTTGTGTTCACTATTATTGCTGTGTAGATTATTTCTATAAAATTGTCATTTTACAAAAATAGATTGTAAAGATATATAGCGTAAGAAACATATTTGGCTAAGATAACTCTTATTAATATTTTTCACTATACTGATGCATAAATTTTCTGAACATCGTTGTAATATTCTTGTTAGAATTTGGGTGTGACCCAACCCAAATTCCTTGTTTGAAGTATTGAACAATTCTAATTGTAGTGAACGTCAAGAAGAATTCAAGTTTGGAATATCATTGGAGTCCTATATCAAGTTAAAGTTCTATTTTTGAAGTCCATTGGGAGTTGAAAATTGATATTAGACTTGAAGAAGAGTTCGGAATGGAGAAAAACACTTTAAAAGCATGTTTTGGAATATTAACCCGTGCCTGAGCGCTTCTACAATAGCGCCAAGGCACTACTACAGTACCTGATCGCGACTTTTCTCTCCTACTTGGTTTTGGACTCAATTTTTTGGCATCCTGCTTCATCAACAACTCTACCAAAAGGGTTTAGATGCCCTTACATGTTCCCTATAAATATTAGGTTCTTTTATACAATTTTTTGTAACAATTACATGTGAGAAAATAGATTACTAGAATTATAGGATCTATTATAATTTTCTCTCTTCTCCATTATTCTTGGTGCAATAAAATCTCTTAATTTTTCTATCATATTCTTGTCTTCTTTTATTCTTTTTTTTTATCATATACTTCATTATTTTTTGTCATATAACTTCAACATCTCAATCCGGTGATTGACGTCACAACAAGTGGTATCAATCCTAAAAAGTGGTATTAGAGCCAAAGTTCAGCAGTTCTGCAAGAGCGCACGATTTGATTTGTTCGAAGTTTTTTTTTTCACGATGGCTTCCACGAAGTATGACATTTTGCCTTTGGATCGAAGCACTAGATTTTCGCTATGGCAGGTTAAGATGCGTGCAGTGCTCGCACAGTTGGATTTAGATGATGTGTTGCTGGGTATTGATAGGATGCTAGCAACTTTGACCGCGGAAGAGAAATTATGGAAGGATAAAAAGGCAATTTCTCACATTCATCTTCATCTTCATCTATCAAATTTCATACTTCAGGACGTTTTGAAGGAGAGGTTAGCAGCTGCTTTGTGGTTGAAGTTGGAGCAATTATGCATGACCAAGAGTTTTACAAGCAAATTGCATCTCAGATAGCAATTATACTCTCATCACATGGCAGAAGAAGGATCATTGGAAGATCACCTGGTTGTATTTAAAGAGCTCATTGCTGATTTAGAAACATTAGAAGTTAAGTATGATGAACAAGATTTGGCCTTGATCCTATTGTGTTCGTTGCTCGTTTCTCTTTCTTCATTTAGAGATACAATTTTATATAGTCGTGATACCCTTACCATTGAAGAGGTTTATGATGCTTTTTTTTTTTCAAAAGAGAAGATGAAGCATTTGATTTCTGAGACTAGAGATGGAGAAGGCCTGGTCATAGTGGTTCTGGAAGGGACAGATCGAAATCTAAATTCAGTAATCAAATTTGTAACTACTACAAGAAGAAGGGGCACTTGAAGAAGGATTGCTACAAGTTGCAGAATAAAGAAAAGATGGTTCCAAGTAGATATTTAGATACTTCAGGCGAAGCAGACCTCGCGGAGAACATTGATGGAGATCTCTTGGCTATTTTTGACGTCGAATCTAAATCAGATGATGATTGGATTTTGGATTCAGTGTGTGTGTTTCATATGTGTCCTAATAAGGACTTGTTTACTACATATGAAACCGTTTTCAAAGGTGTGTGGTTATGGGAAATAACACACCTTATCGGGTTGCTGGAATTGGTACGGTCAGATTGAAGATTTTGGATGGAACAATTAGAACACTTGGCCAGATTCTACGTATTCCAGATTTGAAGAAGAATCTTATATCTTTGTCTATCCTTGATTCAAAAGGTTATGAGTTCTTTGGTGGAGGTGGATCTTTGAAGGTTTGTAAGGGTGTCCAGGTTATATTGGAGGGACAAAAAAGGTCTCAGTTATACATGCTATAGGGTTGTGTAGAATTTGAAAGAGTCAATCAGCACAGGTTCAGTACTATAGTGGACATTCAGTTTAGTACAATACCTTTAGGAGCTCATAAAAGGTCATATTTGAAGAATACAACTCAGTAGATTTTGAAGACATGGATAATACCGCTTTGCCACCATCACCTGCCGTGCCATTGTATTCAGTTACTAGAGTTAGACCCAGCGGAACAAAGTATGTGGATATTGATTTTGTTGAGCATGCTTTAAGTGAAGAAAAAGGAGCCTTCTTTAGAAGCATTTGGTAATGATTCTACTTTGGGGTGTGTTATAGCCCATTTTGGTTAATTCAAAATCATTATGATTTTTTGGAATCTAAGGTAATCTTGCAGAGTAGTGTTGGGTTCATTGGAAGAGGTGGAGTATCTTGTGTTTGGTTGGAGAAATTAATTTTTGGTTATTGTTAATGAAGTCAGTTCATTCCTTGATGGAATTCGTGTCAGTGGAGATTGTTAGAATTTGGGTGTGACCCGAATCCCTTGTTTGAAGTATTAAAGAATTCTAATTGTAGTGAACATCAAGTAGAATTCAAGTTTGGAATGTTATTGGAGTCCTATATCAAGTTGAAGTTCTATTTTGGAAGCCCATTCGGAGTTGAAAATTGATATTAGACTTGAAGAAAAGTTTGGAATGGAGAAAAACACTTTAGAAGTATGTTTTAGAATATTAAACCAAAACCTAGCGCCTGAGCGCTACTACAGTCCTGATCGCGACTTTTCTTTCCTACTTCATTTTGGACTCGATTTTTTGGTATCCAACTTCATCAACAACTCTACCAAAAAGGTTTGAACATCCCCTACATGTTCCCTATAAATATGAGACTCTTCTATACAATTTTTGTAACAATTACATGTGAGAAAATAGATTACTAGAATTATATGATTTATTGTAATTTTTTCTCTTCTCCATTATTCTTGTTGCAATAAAATCTATTAATTCTTCTGTCATTTTCTTTTCTTCTTTTATTCTTTTGGTTGATCATATATTTCATTGTTATTTTTCATATAACTTCAACATCTCAATCCGGTGATTGACATCACAACAAATGGTATCATTCCTAACAATTCTAACTACCTTGAGTAATGAAAAAACCGTGAATGATTGATCATCGTAATTGAATAAATAATACTTTGAGAAAATAGTTTTTTTCCGGATACAAATATATTGTTAACTGAGAAAACTAGTTAGATATTATAATTGATTTTCTTATTTACAGACAAATTGAACTATCGATAAAAATCATTGGTGTCATGTATCTTCATCAAATCCACGATATTTTTAATGCTCACTATTTTAGGATGGTGATCTGATGATATATTTACGCACACTATTTCTTGAGAGTTGGAAAAGAAATCCCAAAATTGAATTTTCCTTCATTGATAGGGACAACTAGCTTGAAAAGACTCGGAAAACAACTATTGGAATACTGGTAGGTACGGTCACAATTTAAGCAACGCCGAACTTTGAGTTTTTTGCCATTGATTTAATGATGATAAAAATATAATATAATATTACAACAATATTAAAAATTACACAGTTTATAAAAAACACTTGTTCCTTGTGAGTTCTCATAATTTGATATCGTTGTACAATCTAGACATGCTCAAGTTATTACTAGAAAAAGGCTTCATCAATAGCAGCCTTATGTGAGAGAGCTATGGTACGTGTAACACGTTCAATCCCTATGAAACATTCATTTACAAGTCCACTATTGTCTACATAATTTAAAACAATTGACATTTGCTCATTTGTTGACACATTACGAGATTCATCAACTAAAATAGAAAATAATGAATTACCAACATCTTTGATGATAACATTGATCATCTCGAGAGCATGAGCACTTACTATATTCTTCTCAATATCAGATGATGTCAATTTGCAATTTTGATGAGCACTTTTCAATGTGATGGCATTAATATCCTCTTATGAGAATTAGAAATTGCAATTAGACTAAAAATTAGCTAGATTGAAAGAATCCTCAAATTCATCGTGATCCGAAATGAGTGCCCTTGTTGCAACAGAATTCGAACGCAATCAATTGATGCATTAAGACAGATAGTATTGCTCTTCTTACTTGTTTTGATTGCGTGAAGAAAACTGATTGAATTTGTTGCTCTTGATTCATCAAACCTTTACACTTTATGCGAGCTAGATTATGCACACTAAGATGAACTTCAACATGAATATAAAGTCCTTTTTTTATCTTTCCAATATGTGAAACATTCACCAACAAAAGAGTAACATCCTTCTTGGTTTCTAGTACTTATTTTGAAAAGATAACAATAAAAATAATACGTAGCATTTTTTCTACACTTTACTCCAACCAACTAGCGAACTCTTTAAACAAAGAAGGATCGAGTCGTCTAGCTTTTACTCCACATTCCCCTTTTGGAAATTCATGATTTTGAGACCCTTTAGCATATATGCTCTTTGAACTTGATCTCGAATGTTACTATTTAATTCAAAATTGGATCCTTAGTCCAGGATCCATTGGAAGTTGTGTAACATCAAAACCCATTTTATTCGATGTCGCCCAATCAACATTTTTTACCATCGATTTTCTTTGAAAGAATCTCTTCATTTGATATCTAGAATTAAACATTATTGCTATTAAGAATGGTTTAAATTAAGCCAAATCAAGTAATTGAAAGCATAATCAAGTTACTAGAAGCAAAAGCAAGTTAAGCCCAAATCAGCCTATCAAGTAAAATCAAGCAAATTGCTCTCAATTCTATCTAACCTCAACTGCACGTCTGCAGACTGTAATTCACAAAAGTAATCATATCTTAAAGATATATAGCTGGAAACTGAAAAGTAGAATAAATCAGTCGTAGCACGTAGTACGTTCAAAAAGTCCATTAGAAAGGGAAAATACTAATATACATACAGTGAAGAGGTGCTTTGACAGTGTATTGTTAGGCATAAATTCAGCAACTAATAGATGCTCATCCCTCTCAGCACAACATCCAATTAGATTCAAAGTCGAATGGATAAGAGTTGAGATGATATTTGTTTGGATTTAGGTTTTCTCTTCGGCTGGGCAGCTGATGATGTCTACTATTAAAAAAAATGATTGGGTTGGGCCAAAAAGTTCATTAATGGGCTCCGCCCCTACATATATTTTGTCTTTAAACTTTATAAAAAGTGGGTATGATCACAGTTCATACTATAAACATGAATATGGTAACAATGCAAGTGTCTATTTGTTATAGTATACTGATAACATGCTATTAATTTGCCCTTATAGTGATATTAATTAAACAAATAAAACTTAACTCGTTTGCTGAGTTTGGCTAAGAAAATTTTAGGCATGGAGAAATTTAGAGAGATATCTACCTCATCTTCATATTGGGTTTATGAGAATCCTTGCCCATTCTCTCTTTGGGATTGATACTCTTATGTCTTCTTTCCAAAAGGTTGAGCGTATATTCTTTGATTTGTAATCTCAATTGTTAGTGGTTTATTATGAGATTGGAGTGATTGGAACACTGAGAGTGAATTATTCTTGAGGCATGTGTAGTGTATGTGCTCAAATCTAAGATTTTATGTATTGATATTTATTGGAAACATTAAAAGTTGTAATCATTGATTCGGAGTATCTAAATGCGATCAAAGCCATATCCACTCTAATTGAAACTTCACGGGATGTAGCTGAAGTTTTGGCTAACTTGGGCCATCGGGGTAGAAATCTTGGTATTATTGAGTTAATTTTATTATTTTTTTTGTGCTTTACAGATTCTGAGTATACGATTAATCTTTAGTCAACAACAGCTTGACATTATAAAACATTAGTATACCGGACAGGCACAATTGTTAAACCACCATACATTCTTCTTTCTCTTACCTTTTCCTTTTTAAATTATTTATTGCTTCCACAAATTTTGATGGTGTTGAACTTGGAAGAGGGATACTCTCTGTGCACTGCAGAAGCTAACAACCTGAAGAGAAGGAAAAAAAAACCTTCCGTGGGGTTGGAGGTAGATTTAAATATATATATATATATATATATACACACACACACACACACACACACACACACACACACCAAAGAATTGCACAGCCCGCAAGTTCGTCCCAAGAAAAGAAGGAGCTTTGATTTTTTACCCAATCACTCTGTTCTCTCTCACTTTCAAATTGCTACAGATATTTTTATTTTTATTTTTTGTATATTTGGTCTCATATACATAGGTTATGGGCCCAAGTGCAAAAATAAGAAAAAAAGGCCCACTTGCCAAGTTTAATGGGCTGCCTTACATAAAGGAATACCCAAACAGTTCAATAACAATTTTCCACCTCGTACATCATTTGATAGACCTCAAATTTTGGACAAACACTAGAAAAAAGATTTGTAGCACCAAAACCGGCTGCACCATTCTGACCGTGGTTGCTATGTACCCTAAATCGGGATCAAGCCACCGTAGTTCTTACTACCTTCATATAGACTCCACCTCACTCCAACATAGCCCTGAAGGGCCATGCCCTCTTGAGCATATCAACATGGACTGATATGAAGCAAGTCCTGACAATGCTGAAACTTGCTACCTGTTACTATCTTGGTTCTCATTTGTGTATACCTTCATGAGATAAACATCACCTTCCTCTATGACATCCTGCACAAAATGATACCTGACATCGATATGCTTGGTACGAGCACGATGAACCTGATTCTTAGCCAAGTAAATCGTACTCTGACTATCACACCACAAGCTCACACAATCGTGCTTAATCCCCAAATCATCTAGAAGACCCCACAACCACAATGCTTCCTTCACTCCCTTTGCCATGGCCATGTACTCTGCCTCTGTAGTAGAGAGTGCCACTATAGCCTATAACATCGATTGCCAACTAACTGGAGCACCATGTATAGTGAACACATAACCAGTAGCAGATCGTCATTTATTTAGGCCATCTGCATAATTTGAGTCCACAAACCCACTAATCTAACATGTATCTCCACCAAAATACAAACCCGTATCAGCGGTACCTTTTAAGTACCTCAAGGCCCACTACACTGCTTCCCAATGTGCCTTCCCAAGATTCGCCATGAACCTACTGACCACACTAACCGCCTGTGAAATTTCTGGACGTGTACACACCATGGCATACATCAAACTGCTGACTGTACTAGCATAAGGTACACAACCATGCATGCATTCACAAATCGAGCATTATCAATAAGGACTTTCCCACTTACTCAATGAAATTCACAATGGAGTAAAGTATATAAGTGACTCATGTGTGTAAAGTGCCATTATTTTCTCGTGAAAAAGACTTCAAACCTTAAATTTGTGAGAAATGACATGCAAATATCACTGTTAAGTAAGTATGATCCCTACTAACGAAAGCCAAATTCAAATGTTATGTTATGACCTGAAAACGAGCCCAAGTATATGACTAAGTCTATTTTCTCCTCCTGTAGATGAGCAAGTAATTTTTTATATCACTATTTTCGCAAATTACATCTTATGTGTTGACTCTTGTTCATTAAACAATTAAATTGACCCTTTAACGAGCTTTATGTCGGTAACCCAAGTTAGATAACCATAGGCACCAGGTTATGAGGAACCCCTCGGGCTTAATTACTCGAATCAAATAACTTCGAACAAAAGTATAAGATGAATCAAACATGTGTGTAATTTTTTTATTTCATCATCATTTTTTTTAAAACAATGCAGGGAGACTCAACACGAGCTAGGTCATTTAGATATAGGTCAATTCACGTTCGAGATCACCCAACTAACATGTCACAGCCATCTTAGATCTCATACACGCGGTCCAGACTCACACAAGATCATAGTGTGTGCTGTGCAGATAGTACATGGAGAAATATATATTCAATACTCCATAGAAAATCGAACCAAGCGATGGAAATAACAGTATAGATCTGATAACAACATACTTGATAACACATGCAATGTTGGAGAACATCATAAACTATCTAGAGCTCATTTTTTTTTAAATAAGATAAAAAATAAAAAAATCAATCATCAAAAGGAAACAAATACACACGAAATAAAACAAAACACAAATAAATGAGATGCATGCACAAATGAATGGACTCAAAGGATTGCATATACATACACCTAAGGAACATATCACAAAGAACCCTGAATGTTCTTGCCTTTAATAGCACGATCAAACTCACGACCTTCTAGATCACCTTTCTTAGTCCAAGCTTGCATAGAAGTAGAAGTGATTTTAGGTAATCGAGTTATCATCTCAATTAAGTGGCTAACCTGATTGGCGAGGAAGTTAACCATGCTCAAGATATCCTGACTTTTACATCTAGTGATAAGTTTACGACACCTAGGTCATGTATGTCCCAGTGCACCACAATGGTGACAGTTGGGAATAAACCTAGAATCAACCGTATTCGGTGGTTGTTGTCAATAAGTAGGATGATTTACCCTATGTTGTCTAGTATGTCACGATCCTAAGTTATTTTTGCCCTTTGGTTCGGGGTAAACAATTTTTCGAGCTTGGTTAGTGGCTGGAAAGAACGTGGTCTTAGATGTACTGGCAAAAGTATTACCATTATGAACATAACCCAGACCATGCCTATTTCTAGTAGGCTTATTCATCCCAAGTAGATTGTCTAGCTTCTGTGAGCCACTCATGAACAATTGGAGTTGAGCATTAGATTTATCATGATCAGTAGTTAATGATTTAACTTTAATTTCCAAGTTTTCATTTACCAACTTCAATTCACTCAATTTTCTAGTAGAGTCCTGAAGGTCACTTAGCAATTTTTCATGTTCAAGTTCAAGCTCATTCATCTTTTTCATGACAACTTTGTTGATCATCTTATTTTGAGACTTTCCTCAAACAATTCGCGATAAGACTCGTGAATGTCAGTCTCATCTTCAGACTCTTCTTCAGATTGTTCACTCTCATCCTCCCTTTCAACCTTCTCAATCTCACGGTCAGATTCGATTGTAGCAATCGAGGTGAAGGCCATGAATTTTTTATCATTCTCACCACCAGATGTCTCATTCTAAGAACTAATCTCTGACTCCTCATCAATCACGGTCATGGCTAAAGCCTTACGATGTTCTATACCTGAACTCCTCTTCAAATTTGGACATTTACTCCTAATGTGACCATACCCCTTGCACTCATGGCATTTGACAGATTGAGATTTCTTAATGGGGGTCCTAGAGGTGTTTTTCTCATATCTATCTCTCAAAAGTTTACTAGGGACCTCACTATTTCGCTCTTGAGGCTTTTTCCTATTCCTCATCACCTTCTGGAGTTTTTTAACAAAGTAAGCAATTTTGTCCTTCCTAAGGGTCTCAGTATTACTGGACTCCCTCTACTCTTCTCTAATGGTGTTCATGGCGATAGATTTATCCTTTTTAGGTTGAGAGATAATGAGTTCATAAGTTTGAACAGATCCTACCAGTTCTTCAATCTTAACAGCATATAAGTCCTTACTTTCTTCTATCGTAGTAACCCTTATGTCTAAACCTCTCGGGTAGGGATCTAAGGACTTTTCTAACGATTTTGGACTTAGGGATTCTTTCACCTAAGTTAAAGCTCCAATTTACTTGTCATTCAGCTTCGTATAGAATTCATCGAATGATTCATTGTCCTTCATCCTAATCTCTTCAAACACAGTGGTTAACAATTGCAGTTTAGAATTCTTAACCATCTTAGTTCTCTCGTGTGTGGTCTCTACTATATTCCAAACTTTTTTAGCAGTTTCACACATCGACACTCGCCTAAACTCTTCAGCGATACAGCCATGAAGATATGTCAGTGGGTTTGACTACACGAGCAACAGTTGTTGTAGGTGGAGTCCACCCATTTTGAATGCTAATCCAAATAAGTTCATACAAATGTTTAAGGAAGGCTCTCATTCGAAATCTCCAGTTTGCATAGTTGCTTCCGTAAAAAAATGGAGGCATAGACAATGACTGACTCATCTAGATGTTATAAAAGGTCAGGAATTGAATTAAGGCTCTGATACCAATTGAAAGTTACGCAGTTTGACCCTTAAAATACCTAGAGGCGGTGAATAGGCATATTTTGCGGAATTAAAAAAATTATGAATTAAATAGCAACAAGTCACTTTTTAATTCTTTGCTAGTTTATTAAACATGCACGTCATTTTAGTCCTAAGTTTGAATACCGCAGTTTCTATCATCAATCAATAAATAATAACAAAAGCAGTAAATTAACACTAGGATATCAACACTAGGATGATCACGGATAAACAATAACAAAAGCAATAAACAATCAATAAACAATAATCACGGATAATCATGGATGATCACACTAGGATATCAACACTAGGATAATCACGGATAATCAATAAGCAATCAATAAACAATAAAACCCAACTGGGAAAAACTCCAGACACTTTGTCAGGCAATCCACTGTAAACAATTCAAACAATTTACAATCTATCAGACTAGATAAACCGTACTATCTGGTCGTTCGACTGCATTCCTTACAGCTCTCCTGCACCAATCCTTAGCTGTTGTTGCCAAAACTCTTCGTGAAATTTGCTACCCTGCATCACTCCTAGCCTTGTGAAATCGTCTATTTCATGTGGATCAATGAAGAACATCTTGTTCTTCACAGACTGGAACTCCAGTCAAATTTTCTCAATCTTCAGAACTCTAACTAGATGTAGAGGAAAGACAGTTTGGTATTTGGATTATAGGAACAATGTTTTTTCTCACCAAAATAATCAAAGTAGATGAAAGTTGAAAGACAAAATCAAATGAATCTCTCACATATGTAGCTCTCTCAATGTTCAACCTCACCAATTTTCGTACAAATTGTGTTTTGGTATATATAGATAGGCTAGAAAATGAATGGGCCAGGTAAAAAGCTTTTAAATCGCGAAATAAAAATTTCTTGGATAACCACTTTGCTCGACCGAGCGCTTAGCGAAGTTGAGTGACAGTATGTCGCTCGAACGAAGAAAGGGCAACAGTCCGACGACAATGTTTTTGCCTTTGTAGCTCGAGCCAAACCTTGGCGACAGTCTAGCAAAAATCTTTGTCTTTTTCCTTTTTTTGTCATTCTCGAACCCTAAATCTAATAATCCTATTTTCAACTATTTGCACAATACTCATTGACTTTTTAAACATAGCACAATTCAGTCATTTTATTTACAGAATTGCCAATTACAAAACATCTAAAACCCAACACACTGCACAGGAGATATCAGGTCGGGCGAGGAGTAGAAATTGCGAACTACCATTTAATTGGTGGTGTTCTATTACACGTGGGCCTCCAATAAGTTATTTTTACATGTAGGTGTTTGTATTTGTTTAGGCCGATGTTGTTTTTTATGCCAAAAAATTCAAGTAGATATTGATGTTGAGACAGAAATAAACCATGAACAACACAAAGAAAGAATGATGGGAACATAGATCCATAATACAGAACCGATGACCAAGCTATGCAATTCTAAAGCTACCCATGACAACTATATTGTCCACACATATAAGGTATCATATACAATGTCCTGAATTTTTTATGAGGATTTAGGTACAAAGTTTGAGACATCGGGAACAAAATTGGAGTTATTTCAATTCTTGAAGGACTAAAATAAAAATTTAGAAATTAAGATTCAATCGAACGAATGGTCACTTGAGGTTTATTAGTCATAATATAAATCATTTGAGGATTGTAATGAATTAAGGAACGTAATTGCAATATTTGAAATTTCAGGAGCTAAACTGCATTTATGAAAAGTTACATGATTATTATGTTTAGACTTGAAGTATAATTTTGAGAATGACTATAGGTTATTATTTGAGATCTAGAAGCACTCTTACATGTTTCGTAACTTTGAGGTCCAATTTTGTATTTTGATAAACTTGAGGGACAAAAATATAAATTCGATGAATTGAGGTTTTTCAAGCAAAATAATATTTCCGAGAAAAATTATGTACATAACATGTTTGGTTCAGATAGAAAATTTTTAGGGACTATTTTGAATTTTAGACCTTGTCCAACAAATCCATGTCAATTGAGGTTTCAATTTGCATAGTATAATATAAAATGTGATCGAGAATAATTCAAGGATTTCAACGGTACTAATTCTATAACTTTTGAAGCAATCGGATACGACATATTTTCAAAGAGTATTAGGGACTTTTTGAGGAGCTAAATTCATTTATTTCAGTGTAATATAGAGGGCCAATGTAAGATATTATAACCAGTAGTACATGTAACTATTTTCATGTTAACCAAATAAATTGTAAATAAGAAAAATTTTAGAGTTCGAAATATTTAATAAAAATATAGAAGATTTTCAAATTGGACCATATACATTTAGACAATTATGGTACAAATTGATTTTGATGAGCGACTTGAAAAAAATCAGCAAGCAGGTAAAAGTTTTCATGGTTTTCGCAGCACTGAGAAGAAAATATATTTGACCTACCAAACGTTGACTAAAATTTATGAAAATTTAATAGAGGATATAAATTTGTATACGTACAACATATCGAAAATTGGGGTCTCGATGATGATGTTTGAAGCACAAAAACATTATTCAACCATCCTAAACTGTATTCTAGAATTTGACCCAATAGAGTTTACTAAAATAGGCATAACTTATTCTCTAAGGAAACACTTAAATAAAAGATGTAAATGATATATTTTCCAGAAATGCCAACTCTCATATTTTGATAACCCATTTTGAGTGTCAAAAGTCATCATGTTTCTTATCTTATTTAAACCATCAAAGGGTGCTTCCATTTTCTAATGAGTAACATAGTATCACCTACGAAAGTGCCGAAAACCTCCTACCTCAAAGGTTTGGAGTTTGAGTACCTCCTGCGTCCAATTTGTCAAAAAAATGCAGCGCGCTCTTAGCCTATCCTTCAGATGATTTCGAGATTCAAAAATGCGGTTTGGCACTATACAGTAAGTGTATCTAATCTTAATTTTAAGGACTTAACATATATGTCAATTAATATAGAATTTGTCATAACAAATAACGCAACCAAATCAATATAAAAAATTTGTCGTTTAAATGTGAATTTGATACCTTACAATAATTCTAAATCAAGTGCGCCCAACATTACTATTGTGACCAAGACTTAAATTTGGACTCTTAGGATGTGTCGTAGTGACGTAAACCCAAATCATTTTTGAGTTCTACAAGAAAATTTTTTCTAAAACAAAAACAAGATTTTTCCGTCGCTACACTTGTGCACTTTAAATTTAGAAGGGCAAATCACTCGTACTACTCTAGATAAAACAAAAAGGTTGGAAGAGATTCTAGCTCAGTTTACACATCAGTACTTAAAATATAGAGAACGGAATGAAAAATCTACACACCTGGAATATCAATGAATTCAATTACTGTAATTGCTCAGGAAATCCATTTTAGCTTCTAGGATATATTTCTTAGTTCAAGATCCCTCTTACTAGCTCGAATCAAAGAAATGATACTATGATCTCTTTTGAGCATCCTTAAGATATGTTTTCAGATACCGCTAATCCAGTTTTGATTTATTTCATCTATTCCATGACTTGCGCGATTTAAAATCAATATGCAATGTGTCAGAAGCAAATCTGAAGAGCCTCAAGAATTAACTAGGGCAAATCATAGAGATGATGATTGAGCAACTCAAGGAACCTTTTCTGATTTATTTCATCTATTCCATGACTTGCAGGATATTAAAACTAAGATAAATCTGTTAGAAGCAACTCTGAAGAACCTCAAGAATTAACTAGGGCAAATCGTAAATATGATGATTGAGCAACCTCAAGGAAACTTTCAAAGCAACACAGGAGTCAACCTCATGGAACACATGCCAAACAATACAACAAGGAGTGAGATGTAATTGTCTGAGATTTTGGATAATAGACTTGTCATCCAACTCGAGGAAGTAAAAACTAAAGAAGAAGAGCATGGGGAGAAGGAGTTGATCCTGAAGGATCAAGATGGAAAATGTAGTTTCTTTCCTATAGGTAGAAATGTAATAGTCCATGTACTGTCCTCCTCTAATCATTGAATTTCTGTTCTCTTGGTCTCCTGCTACTTCGGATTATAATTGCACTTGCAAATATATTTGGTTCAACAGAAGAAGAGATTAAGGAAACAGAACAAAATCGCCTAAAGGATAACTAGAAAGGAAAAGAATGCAATTGGAAAACCAATCAGCTAATATAATCAGCTTATAATTGAAATTGTTATCTTCACTATATTGCCATCAAAACCAGAGAGATTGAATTACAATCAAATACATTAATCCTAGTAAAACTAGAAAGATTGACTACAAAGATGATTTTGATGTCAGAATCTTGCATATTTCAATAATTGTGTGGGTTTAATTTTACAGAAATAAGAGGATTTCTATGTGATTCACGAGAAAGTTTCTAGTACTCCCGAAATATAAAACTTCATAATCTTTTCCACTATTTAATGGACATGTATACTATTCATGCATATGCAAGTCTAAGAGTATCTCAAGAGATTCTATTTTTCAAGAGCATACTCTACAATTTAGAGATCATTGGTAAATTTAGGGAGTAAAAATTTTCAAGTATTCCAACGTGTTCTTTATATTTAATATTTAATTTTATTACTACGAAAAATTCTTTATTATTTTTCCATATCTTTCATTTTCACAGGCTTTCCTTCAAATTATTATATTAGTTTCCTCTATTAAAAATTAAAATACTTTGAATACATTAAATATAAAGAGTGAACTCTCTAAATTAAAATATTAATTTAGAGAATCCCTTAAAACATAATTTTAAGGATTGACTCTTTAAAATAGAGAGCATTTTATGTTTAAAGAGTGTTTTGGAGATACTCTAAGTTAATTAGAGAATCTAAATTATTTAATACACATGTCAATTAAATAGTGGTTTGGGTACTGAGTACTCTCGTGATTGACATAATTGTCTTTTTATCTCTTTAATTTTGTTTATGAGTCTTTAAATGTTTATGGTTCACACTTTTTGGCTTAATTGAACTTTCTCTCATTTTAATTATCATGTATTCTTAAACTTTTTAAATAGTAATTACCATGTATTTTTTATAGTTAAAATAGATTTCATTAAATCATGCTTGGTCCTTAACTCTAAGTATTTAACTTCCTTTTATTCTTCATCTTTTTTCTTTGGCTTTGATACATAGAATACTTAGGATTTATATTCTTATCTTACGCTTTGTGTTTTTTTTTTCAGAAGATATTTTTACGGAACAAACAAGATACCAGAAGAACTACGATACCACTTGTTATGAAACAAACCATCGAATTGAAATGTTGAAGTTATATGGCAAATAATAAAGTATTAGATCAAACAAAAAAATAATAAAGACAAAAAATATGGCATAGGAATTAAGATATTTTATTGACTCAAAAATAATTAAAAAAAAAAGAAAATTACAATGGATCCTATAGATTTAGTAATCTATTTTTTCACACTTATAAATTGTATAGAAAAGCCTAATATTTATAGAGAACCGCTAGGGGACATCCAAATCATCTTAGTAGAGTTGTTGATAAAGTAGGATGCCAAATACCCGAGTCAAAACAAAAAAGGAGAGAAAACCCTAAAAATTGGGTGTTCTATTCGGGAATTTTTTTATTTTTTTTTAATTTCAAATTGTTTTCTCCATCCCAAACTCTTTTTCAAATCTAATACTAATTTTCAACTCCTAATTGGCTTTCAAAATAGAATTTCAACTTGACATAGAACTCCAATAGTATTCCAAACTTGAATTCTCATTGACGTGCACTTCAATTAGAATTCTTCAATACTTCAAACAAGGAACACCCAAATTCTAAAAATCTCCACCTTGACATGAATTTCACCAAAAAATGAACTGGCTTCTTCAACAATAATCCAAAAATTAATTTCTTCAACAAAACATAATACTCTTATAGAATTGTCTCAGATTCCAAAAAACCATAATGATTTTATAACTTACCAAAATGGAATGTAACACACCCCAAATGCTTTTAAAGAAGGCTCATTACTAGACTGTACATATTCTACTCCACTTAAAGCACGCTCAACAAAATCAGCATCCACATACCTTTTTCTAGAGGTGTCAATCCGGGTGGTCCGGGCCGGGTCGGCCCGCCAACATGTGAGCCCGGTAACGGCTCGCGTGAAAAAATGCCCGCCCGCTGCAGGTTCCGGATCGGTTACGGGTCGGCCCACAATTTTCGACTACAACCCAGGCCTGCCCGCTGACCCATCCGGGTCGAGCCCATGCGGGTCACGGGTCGCGCGGGTCGCGGTTCGTTCCGGTTTGGCCCGTATGATTGTATAAATAAATTTATAAAAATATAGAGTTTTTTATATTTATAGAAAAAAATATATTTTTTTGTTAAATGTAAACTAAGAATTGAACAAAATGATAAATTCATAATTATATCAAGAAATTTTTACATAGAATTCAAATTTAATGTTACATGAATTATTTATAACTTTGCAAACTTAAATTTAATTTAAACAAATAACAACTACATCAAAATACATGTTTAATTATTATTATCAAATATTTATAGTATAAGTACATCCCAACTAGGTTGGCACCTACTTTTACTATAATTTATAGTTTAAGTACATCCCAACTAGGTTGGCACCTACTTAACTATAATTTTTGTTTTCCAATCAATTTTCAGGAATTGCAATCTTCAGGAATTCCAAGATTTTTGAAGTCTTCAGCAATATCATCAATAATTTTATCTTGTATCCTTCGATCCGCGAATATCCAATCTTTCACGCATATGAGAGCTTCCAAAATATCTTCTTTAAGTCTAGATCTTCTTTCGTCCAATACCCTGTTACCTGCACTAAAAGCAGACTCGGATGCAACTGTTGAGACTGGAACTGTTAGTAGATCTCGTGCCATTTTAGATAATACAGGATACGACCGCTCATTTAATTTCCACCATCCTAAAATATCTAATTTATCAACTTCATCTTCAGGTATTACACTATAATGATCAAATTGATAATATCTTTCTAATTCAGCAGGTGTGGTATTTGGATTTGCAGTTGAAGTTGTAGATGAAGAACCAAGAATATTACGTTTCTTAGCTATCATGGAGAAAAAAGAAGATTTGCCTTTCGAAGTTGTAGTAGAGTTTGTAGAAGAAATATTTTCATTGTTACCATATTTAATAAAATAGTCGTTATACATTTCATTAATAAAAGTATCCAATTGTCGATTTGTAATATTTATGTTAAAAGCTAGTGTATCAGAAAGTGATTCTAAAGCACAATGAACACCAAACAACTTAATGCGAGGATCCATTACAGCTGCCAGTGGAAAAATTAGTGGCATGTTTTCATAATATTTTTTAAACTTTTCCTCCATTGAGTAAATAATTTGAAAGAAAAATGGATCGTCTCTAAATTATGAAAACTGTTCAGCAATTTTTACTAATTGTAAAAGTACAAGATTACTAGTTGGATAATAAACTCCAGAACTAACTTTTGTTGCCTTATAAAAAGGTTTCAAAAATTTCATAACTTGAAATGCTTTTCCCAGTCCGAATCAGTTATATAAAATTGACTTTGCTTTGAATTAACAAATGCATTAATAGCATTAGTATAGCCAACACACGATTTTAACATTAAAAATGTTGAATTCCATCTATTAGAAACATCATCAACAAATTTTCTTCTTCTCAATCCAAGATTTTTACAAATTTTTGCAAATTCTTGTTGTCTAGAATCTGAACAAGAGATATAATTAATAGATTCTCTAATTATACTTATTTGTGGTGTTATTAATTTCAAACCATCTTGCACAACTAAATTATATATATGACAAACACAACCCTTGTGAAATAATTTAGAATCATATAGGGGTCTAATCGCCCTAATTAAAAGCTCAATACATGCATTATTAGCACTTGCATTATCAAAGGTAACACTAAATAGTTTATTTAACACACCAAATTCATTAAAAACTTGTAATAAATTTTCACACAAATTTACACCATTATGTGGATATTCAAGTAAACGAAAAGCAATAATTCTCTTATGCAATAACCAATTATTATCAATGAAATGTGCTGTAACACAAGCATAACCATTATGATTTCGTCCAGACCAACAATCAGACGTGAAACACATAATTCCATTAATTTTTTTAAGTTCATTTTTTAAATTCTCAGCCATTGTATGAAATAATTTCATAAAATCAGAATGTGCAGTATTTCTACTTACATTCCTGTAAGAAGGTTGAATGTACTTTTGCAGGAATTCTTCAAAATACTGATCTTCTGCAAATGTGAAGGGCATCTCACGAGCTGCTAAAAATTCCGACAGCCCAACTAGCATTCGTTCCTGCGAATAAACAAAATTAGTAAAAGTGACTGATCCACTAGCATTAGTAAAACCAATAATTTGAGTTTGTCTAGGATCCAAATGTCCTGTTTCATTTAGATGTTTCTCTTTGTGCCTCCGTAGCGTGCCGGTGCCTTGACCATATCTCCAGATATAATCTTTTTTGCAGATATTGCATACTGCTTTTCCATCCTTTTCATTTACTGTAAAAATTTGCCACACCTCTGATGTTTGTTTTTTTTTCCTTGATGATTGAGATGATCCAATTTCTGCAACATTATCATCTTCTAAATTTATTGGGGAGCAACTATCATTGAAAATAGGATTTTGAGACGAAAAATCGTGAGAATCCATAATATAGTAGTATTAAACAGTTTTGTAGTAAGAAGAAAGAAATATAATAGAGATGATGATAATATTTGTAGTTGAAAGGCGAAAATGAAGTGAACTAATACTACCAATTAACTGAATTTATACATGTTGAAAATATTACCGTTAGTTACAAAAAAAAAATAAAAATAAATAAAAATTGCATGCAGGCGTAGCTGGCGCTACGCCTGCATGCGCTGCTGCTTGCTGCAGGCTACGCCTGCAGCAAGCAGGCTCCTGTGGGAGAGCCGTTAAATTGTTTTTTTTTCTTCACGGGCCACCCGCGGCCCATGAAGCCTAAACCCGCGAAACCCGCGGGTCACAACTCTTTGGCCCGTGAACCGCTCGCACGGGTCACGGGTCGGCCCGCGGTCCCGGTTTTCACGGGCCGATTTTCACGGGTCATGGTCGACCCGCCCGTCTTGACACCTCTACCTTTTTCCACTGAGTCCATTCCTAGTAATTGAATACAATGGCACCCGTAGGTGATGTTGGCAAAGCGGTATTATCTATATCTCCTAAACTCAACTAAGCAGTATTCTTCAAATTCGACCCTTTACGAGCTCCTAAAGGTATTGTACCAAACAAATGTCCACCACAATACTGAACTGTGCTGATTGACTTTTCTAAATTCTACACGACCCTGCAAGATGTATAACCGAGACCTTGTTTGTCCCTCTAATACAGCCTGGGCACCCGTACAAACTTTCAAAACTCCACCTCCACCAAAGAACTCATAACCCTTTGAATAAAGGATAAACAATGAGATGAGATTCTTTTTCAAATTTGGAACATGTGGAACAAGGCCCAGTGTTCTAATTGTCGCATCGAAAAGCTCCAATCTAACTGTACCAATTCCAGTAACCCGACAAGATGCATTGTTTTTCATGACCACGACACCTTTGGAAACAGTTTCATATGTAGAAAACAAGTCCTTATTAGGACAAATATGAAACACCCATGCTGAATTAAGAATCTAATTATCTTCCGGTTTAGACTCAATGTTAGAAATAGCTAAAAGATCTCCATCACTTATAATGTTCTCTACGAGGTCTGCTTTACCTGAAGTATCTGAATATCTACTTGCAGCCATCCTTTCTTTATACTGCAATTTGTAGCAATCCTTCTTCATGTGCCCCTTCTTCTTGCAGTAGTTATAAATTTGATTACTGAATTTAGACTTCGATCTGTCCCTTTCAGAACCACCATAAGCAACCAGGCCTTCTCGATCTCTAGCCTTAGAATCCAAATACTTCATATTCTCTTTTGAATACAAAGCATTATGCACCTCTTCTATGGTGAGAGTATCACAACTATATAAGATCGTGTCTCTAAATGAAGAAAACGAAGCGCACAACAAACACAATAGGATCAAAGCCAAATCTTCTTCATCATACTATATTTCCAAAGTCTCCAAATCAGCATTATCTCTTTAAATATAGTTAGGTGATCTTCCAATGATCCTCCTTCTGCCATTCGATGAGAGTATAAATGTTGTTTGAGGTTCAACTTGCTTGTTAGACTTTTAGTCATGGACAATTGCTCCAACATCAACCATAAAGAAGTTGTTGAATTTTCCTTCAAAACGTCCTCAAAAATAGTATTTGACAGATGAAGATGAATCTGAGAAATTGCCTTCTTATCCTTCCGTAATTTTTCCTTCGCGTTCAAAGTTGCGGACACCTTGTCAATTCTCAGCAAAGCATCATCCAAATCTAGTTGTGCAGGTACTGTACATCTTAACCTGTTATAGCGAAAATCTAGTACTTCGATCCAAAAGTGAAATGTCATACTTCACGGAAGCCATCACGAACAAAAAAACTTCGAAAAAATCAAAAATGCGGTCTTGCGGAACTGCAGAACCTTGGCTCTAATACCACTTGTTGCAAAATAAGCAAGATACCAGAATAGCTCTGATATCACTTGTTGTGAAACAAACCACCGGATTGAGATGTTGAAGTCATATGACAAATAATGAAGTATTAGATCAAGCAAAAGAATAGTCAAGACAAGAAATATGGTAGAGGAATTTAGAGTTTTTATTGATTCAATAATAATGGAGAAGAAAGAAAATTACAATGGATCTCATAATTCTAGTAATCTATTTTCTCACACTTCTAAGTTGTATAGAAGAGCCTAATATTTATAGAGAACCGGTAGGGGACATCCAAACCCTCTTAGTAGAGTTCTTGATGAAGTAAGATGCCACAATCGAGTCCAAAATGAAAAAGGAGAGAAAAATACGAAAAATCGAAAACAGGTGAGGTGGGTGCCACGACTCCACATCCGGGCACCCCGGGGCCAAGCGTTCTCTCAGGGAATTTTTTTTTCCAAATTTTTTTTTTCCATCCCAAACTCTTTTTCAAATCTAATACTAATATCCAACTCCCAATGGGCTTCCAAAATAGAACTTCAACTTGACATAGGACTCAACTAGCATTCCAAACTTGAATTCAAGAGAGAAAATTACAATGGATCCTATGATTCTAGTAATCTATTTTCTCACACTTATAAATTGTATAGAAGAGCCTAATATTTATAGGGAATGGGTCGGGGATGTCTAAACCCTCTTAGTAGAGTTGTTGATAAAGTAGGATGCCTAACAACAGAGTCCAAAACGAAAAAGGAGAGAAAAACGCGGAAAATCCAAAATAGGTGAGGTGGGCTCCACGGAGCCACATCCAGGTGCCCCGACGTCGAGTGTTCTCTGAGGGAATTTTTTTTTTTGAAATTATTTTATCCATCTCAAACTCTTTTTCAAGTCCAATTCTAATTTTCAACTCCCAACGGGTTTCCAAAATAGAATTTCAACTTGACATAGGATTCAATTAGCATTCCAAACTTGAATTCTTTTTAACGTGCACTTCAATTAAAATTTTTTCAATGCTTCAAACAAGGAATTCGGGTCACACCGAAATTTTGACATATTTGGTATGAGAAATGCTTAGGCAATTTACAAAAGAAGCAAAGATAGACATAGAATACACACACACACAAACATTCTATTTACCCTCATCCTTTTGTACTCTTCCCTACCTCGACTAACTCTTGTCGCCTTGCTCAAACTTAACTAGATGCCCATTTCTCACATCCGATATATGACATGCATGTGCATACATTGATAAATAGATGTCATCATCATCTCGAGATGGTTCATCTTGTTCAAATACGAGCCATGTTTTCTAACATTAACATGAGATGTTAACTAGTCATCCTAATATCGGAAATGTCTATCAAAGTAGAGATATTTCTTTGGACTCTGTGTAGGTTAAGCAGTCAATTAGAAACATGTGAAAGACTTTATATATGGTTCACTGCGGTGGGAAAAAATTGACATGCTAAGGGGTTGAAAGAGGACCTTTCTTTTTACTTATTCTTTTCCTATTTTATTATTCAGATTTCAAATATATAAGCAAAATTTCATTTAGGTCACCGAACCTTAAGTGGGAGTTTGAGTTTCATCGCAGAATTTTAATTTGTGAAATACTCCGGCCTAGTTGGACAATAATAGACTGACTTCTTTTTCCATCTACATCTATCAGTGTATTTAACGAAGGTGAACGGCTTTTTAAAGACACACGTAATCCGGCCTCCCCATGATGTAGTCTTATTGTATTGCAACTACTTCTCTTGTAATCCTAACTCATAATAAAACATTTCATGCTATTAAGGTGGAACAAAGGACGTTTAAATGACAAAGCAAAACCCGTTTTAAGTTTCGTGACTAGAATTGTTTTTAAACCATCAAGTTTAGCTCAATCATTTAAATGGAATGCATTTGATTTATTTTTGTTTTTAACAATAAATAAATAGCATTTTGGACTCGAAATAAAATTAAAATTAATGAGTAATTGACAGAGCTCATTCTATAACATGACCGAGATAAAGAGGCCATGCTGAAGTAAGAGGAAGCCAAGTTAAAGAGATCGAGCTCATCTCACAAGATGGCGGAGCTCGAGATACCAAGTTTGAAGGCCGAGCTCATACTAAGACGTGGTCAAGCTCCAGAGGTTAAGCTACAAGTTAAACTTGAAATAGTGAGCTCATTTTATTTTTAACCACATATTCTTTAATAAAATAATATTACACAAAAATCCGAAATTTTTCCCTTATTTTTAAGTGCAAATTCTTAAAAAAATTAGTATTCCAAAATATATTTTGCTCATAATTATTTTTTAATGGAGCCAAAATAGGGGCTTGTTATGGCAGACCATTAATTTCTTACAGTGATGAATTACCTATCTTGCCAAGTAAAAGGACAAAATTATTAATTTGTTGTATCTTCTTGTAAAATTATTGAAAGGGCAATTGATTCACAAAGGACAAAATCGTTGTTTTGTTTGGTTTGAATTGAATATTGATGCGAACAATTTGGCCTATTTGTACCTGTTTGCTTGATAGGAATTTAAGACCAATATACTGCACCATGTAACCAGTGGTCCAAATCTCCTATTTCCCCAACTATACAGCTTATTTGGATAATTTTAATTAGGAATTCCTTTTTTGTGTTCACTATTATTGCTGTGTAGATTATTTCTGTAAGATGGGCTTTCTTGTAAAGATTTATAGCGTAAGAAATATATTTGGCTAAGATAACTCTTATTCATATTTTGCACGATACTGATGCGTAACTTTTGAACACTGTTGTAATATTCTAACTACCTTGAGCAAACGAAAAACCGTGAATGGTTGATCAGCGTAATTGAATTAATAATACTTCGAGAAAACCGTTATTTCTGGATACAAATATATTGTTAACTGAGAAACTAGTTAGATATTATAATTGATTTTCTTATTTACAAACAAAATGAAATATCTATAAAAATCGTTGGTGTCATGTATCTTCATCAAATCCATGACATTTTTAATGCTCAGTATCTTAGGATGGTGATCTAATAATATGTTTATCCACACTATTGGAAAAGAAACCCCAAAATTGAATTTTCCTTCGTTGATAGGGACAACTAGCTTGAAAAGGCTCCGAAAACAACTATTGGAATATTTCAACACCGAATTTTGAGTTTTTTTTGCCATGGATTTAATAATTATAAAAATATAAAACAATACTAAAAATTACGTAGTTTATAAAAAATACTTGTTCCTTGTGAGTTTTCATAATTTGATATCATTGTAGAATCTAGACATGCTAAAGTTATATCTAGAAAAGACCTCATCAATTACAGTCTAAAGTGGGAGAGTCGTGGTACTTGTAACACGTTCAATCCCTATGGAACTTTCATTTACATGTCCACTATTGTCTACATAACATAAAACAATTGACATTTGCTCCTTTTTTGACACATCACGCGATTCATGAACTAGAATAGAAAATAATGAATCATCAACATCTTTGATAATAATATTATCGTCTCAAGAGCACAATCACTTACTATATCCTTCTCAACATCAGGTGATGCCAATTTGTAATTTTGAGGAGCATTTTTAAATGTAATGGCATTAATATCTTCTTACAAGCAGTTGGGAATCGCAATTGCACTAAGAAATTACCCAGATTGAGAGAATCCTCAAATTCATCGTGATCTGAAATGAGTGCCCTTGTTGCAATTGAATTCAAATGCAATCAATTGATACATTAAGAAATATAGTATATACTCTTCTTACTTGTTTTGTTTGCTTGAAGTAATCTGATTGAATTTGTTACTCTTTATTCTTCAAAGCTTTACACTTTATGCGAGCTAGATTATGTGCACTATGATGAACTTCAACATGAGTATAAAGCATTTTTTATCTTTCTAATATGTGAAACATTAACCAATAAAAGAGTCACCTCCTTCCTGGATTCTGGTACTTGTTTTGAAAAGATAACAATACAAACAATAAGTAGTATTTTTTCTACACTATACTCCAACAAAATAGCGATCTCTTTAAATTAAGAAGGATCGAATCGTCTAGCTTTTACTCCAAATTGTCCCCTTGGAAATTCATGATTTTAAGGCTAACAAAGACCCTTTATCATATATGCTCTTTGAACTTGATCTCAAATTTGTATTTCAAAATTGATAGTTGTTGGGGGTGGTCTTGGGCCTTCTTAACCCTAAAAGCTAGCTCAAGAGGCGAGACTTTCCCTCATACTTATAACCTGACCACCAGTCCTTTACACAACTGATGTGGGATAACCTCAACAATCTTTCCCTCACATGTCGGCCCTAAGTAGGAGCAAACTTATATCTCCCTTGGACTACTGAACCGAGACTTGTTGATAACTTAGGCTTTGATATCAATGTTCGGTGATCTCGGGCATTCTCAACCCTAAAAGCTAGCTCAAGAGGTGATACTTTTCCTCACGTTTATAAACTAATCACCAATCCCTTTCACAGCCAATGTAGGATAACCTTAACAGTCTCTCCCTCACACATTGGGCCCTAGGTGCGACCACACTAGCACTAACGCACCAGATCCTAGTAGAGCTCCATGTCTAGATGGTAAGTTCTTCGATTTTAAAATTTGACGTGATGAAGCTCGATGAAACTAGAAATTTTGGATTATGGCAGCGAAGGGTGAGGGACTTCTTGGTATAGCAATGGATGGTGAAGGTGCTATCTAGAAAGAAGTCTGAGGGTATGTCAGATACTAATTGGGACGTTGAGTCTTCGATGGAAGTTTGGCTGGAATCGGAGAGTCGTTATATGTCGAAGTCTCTCAAGAATAAGCTATATCTGAAGTAGCAGTTGTTTGGGGTAAAAATGAGGGAGGGTACAGATCTTATTCAATATACAAATGTGTTTAATCAAATTATCAACGATTTGTTGCAACTTGAAATCAAGTTCGATAACGAAGATAGGGCAATGATATTGCTAATCTCTCTTCCTTCTTCGTACGACAACTTGGTCACCACATTGATGTGGGGTGAAGAGATTTTCAAATTGGAGGAAGTTATATCAGCCAAGTTAGCCTACAACTAGTGGAAACTATGTACCGGCAAAAGTTCATAGGGTGAAGGGTTGATCGTGAATGGCTACCAAGATCATTATAGAAAGAAGGATGGGGTGGTTCTTACAAAGGAAATACGAGATTGAAATCTAAAAATCAAAATAAGAAAAACGTCAAGTGCTACATGTGCCATCAGATGGGACACTTTAAAAACGATTGTTCAAATAAGAAGTATGGTAATGAAAAGAAATGTGATGGGTCATCAAACTCGACTAGTGTTGCAAAGGAGACTCAAATTTTGGAGATGGAGACATGCTATCAGTCTCTACAGGTAATTCTGATAGATTACATGATTTTAGGTGCTTGATTCATTTTGTTCATATCACATGTGTCCTTATCGGGACTAGTCTGATTCATATCATTCAAGTAATTTTAGATCTTTTATGATGGGTAATCATATATCATATAAGGTCATTGGAATAAGGTCCATAAAATTTAAAATGTTCGATGTTGTGGTTAGGACTTTGGAGGATGTTAGACATGTACCAGAGTTGAGAAATAACCTAATTTTGTTAGGCACTTTAGACACATGTGGCTATTCTTATAAGTCAAAGAGTAGCGCCTTGACAATTAAGAAAGGGGCTATGATTGTAATGAAGGGTCATAAATTGAAACGTAATATCTACAAACTACTAGGGAATATAGTTGTAGGTGGAGTTACTACAAAATAATCTAAGTCAGATGACACTCTTATATGGCATATGCGACTAGGCATATAGGAGAGTGTGGTACGATAGAGCTTCACAAGAGAAATTTGTTAAAGGGAGTAAAATAATGCAAGCTAGATTTCTGCAAGTATTTTGTACATGGAAAACAGTCTAGAAAACAGTTCAAGACGGAAAAGCACAAGGCAAAGGACATTCTTGATTATGTGCATTCTAATGTTTGGGAACCAGTAAGGGAGTTGTCTAAAAGTGGATCTCGGTATTTGATTACTTTCATTGATGACATCTTTGAAAAAGTTTAGGTATATTTCATGAGTACAAATCTAAAGACTTTATTAAAATAAGATTGTAGAAAGCATAAGTACAGAACCAGACAGGTAGGAAGATTATGTATCTTAAGACGACAATAGTATTGAGTATACAGATTCACAGTTTCTGAAATTTTGTGAGGAGCATGGTATTTAGTAGCACTATACAGTTTGTAAGATATCATAGTAGAATAGTGTAGTAAAGAGGATGAATAGAACAATCGCAGAATAGGCAAGATGTTTGAGGTTGAATGAAAAGCTTTCGAAGAGTTTTTGGGCATAAACTGTTAACATGGCATGTTACATCGTAAACAGATCACCATGAATAGCACTAGATGGGAAAGTTGCTAAGAATATTTGGACAAGTAATGAAGTTGACTATTTAGGATTGAGAGTATTTAGGTGTCCGACTTATGTGCATGTATCTAGTGATCAGAGATCCAAACTTTATCCGAAATCAAGAAAGTGTATTTTTTTTTGTGTTATGTGAAAGATGTAAAAGGGTACAAGTTCTGGGACCTAAAGGAAAAAAAGATGGTGATCAGTAGGGATGTGGTCTTTGATAAAGCATTCATGCTTAAAGCGCCTCCAAATAAAGAAAAGCTTAATTTAGGCTAGGGCAATAACAAGAGCCAAGTAGTGCAGGCAGAGCTAGACAATGTTGACATGGAGATCAATGCTAAGGGAGTAAATAGTTCTGACTCAGAAGATGAACATAATATTGTAACAAAGAGACTACGTCGAACTATCAGGCTACCGGTTAAGTATAGATTTGAGGACTCACTTTCATATGCACTCAATAACAACAATAACGATCCTATAACTTTTTCAGGAAACCGTTGGCAGTGGGGAGAAAAGTAAACGGATAGAGGCTATGATGGAGAAAATTGAGTCATTGCATAAAAATGACACTCAAGATTTGGTGGAGCTTCCAGATGAGAAAATAGCGATGGGGTGTAAGTAGGTGTACAGAAAGAAAAGAAGTGATTTCAAAAAAGAAAGAGGAAAGATACAATGTTCAGTTAGTAGCTAAGGGATACTCACGGAGGAAGGGAGTAGATTATGATGAGATTTCCTCTCTGGTCATCAAATACACTTCCATCAGGATTGTCTTAGCAATGGTGGCCAGTTTTGATTTCGAGTTAGACTAGCTGGATGTGAAGACTGCTTTCCTTCATGGTGATTTGGAAGAGCAGATTTTTTTGGAATAGCCAGAGGGGTTCTTGGAACTAGGAACGGTGAATCATGTGTGTAAATCGAAGAAGTCTTTATATGGGCTTAAGTAGTCTCCACAAAAATGGTACAAGAAGCTCAACTCCAACATGATTTAGATTGGCTACAGTTGCTATGAGTATGATTGTTGTGTTTGCTATAGAGTTCTTGAGGATGATTCGTATATTTTCTTGGTGCATGTAGATGAAATGTTAATTGCTACTAAGAACATGTATGTGGTAGACATATTGAAGTCTTTGTTGAGCAGTAAGTTTGATATGAAAGACTTGGGACTAGCTAAAAAGATTATTGGCACGGAGATCAATAGAGATATGAAGACAAGAAAATTATGGATATCTTAGAAAAATTATTTGAAGAAAGTGTTGAAAAATTTTATCATGTCCGATGTAAAATTAGTTGGTTCACCATTGGCAAATCACTTCAAATTGTCTAGTAATCAGTGCCTTAAAAATGAAGAAGAAATTGCAGAGATATTAAAGGTTCCTTATGTCAGTGCAGTGGGATGTTTGATGTATGTAATGGTGTGTACCAGACCAGATTTACCACATGTAGTCAGTGTGGTGAGAAAGTACATGGCTAATCTCGGTAAAGAGTATTGGAGAGCTCTAAAGTAGATTTTCAAGTATTTGAGATATATAACGGAGTGTGGGATCATGCTTAAGAGACAACACGATGATGTTTCAATTCAAGGATACGTAGATGCAGATTATGCATGCGACTTGGATGACAAAGGTCCCATACATGTTATGTTTTCACACATACTGGTAGGCCTATATGTTGGAGATCAATGGTGCAGTCACATGTAGTATTATCCATAATCAAAGCAGAGTACATAGCAGCAACTGAGGCAGCTAAGGAATTATTGTGGCTGAGAGGGCTTGTTAAAGAGCTTGGGATCAAGTAAGATGAAATAAATTTGTATTATGATAGTATATAATCGGATTTATCATGCAACAACCAATGACATTGATGTGAGTTTTCACAAGATAAGGGAGTGGTTAGTTGAGGATAATTGATGCAACAGACATGCTGACAAAGCTAATCACAATGGATATGTTTAAGTATTGCTTGAACTTAATTAACATCTCTAGGTATTAGAGAGAATGTGCCCAACCTATTGGTCCCAGATGGTATGTTTTTTCCAAGTTATGTTTGCTTCAGTGTTTTCTCCTAAGGAGTGAATATTCGTCGAAGTGGAGATTGTTGTATATGTGGCTCATATAGAGTGAAACACAAGTTTAATGGATCAAACTAACTAAAATCAAGTTACTTGAAGAAAAAGTAAGTTAAGCCCAAATCAGTCTGTCAAGTAAAATCAAGCAAAATACTCTCAATTCTATCTAACCTCAACTACATGTCTGCAGACTATAATTCAAAAAAGTAATTATATCTTAAAGATTTATGGTTGGAAACTAGAAAGTAGAATAAATCAGTTATAAAATGTAGTATGTTTAAAATGTCCATTAAAAAGGGAAAAAGCTAGTATAAATATAGGGAAAGAGGTGCTTCGACAGTGTATCGTTAGGCCTAAATTTAGTAACTAATAGATGCTCATCCCCCTCAGCACAGCATCCAATTAAATTCAAAGTCGAATGGATAAGAGTTTAGATGACATTGAATTGGATATGGATATTGGATTTAAGATTTCTCTTCTGCTGGGCCGCTGGTGATGTCTAATATTAAATAAACAATTGATTAGGTTGGACCCAAAAGTTCATTAATGGGCTCCGCCATTGCATATATTTTGTCTTTAAACTTTATAAAAAGTGGGTATGATCACTGTTTGTACTATAAACATGAATCTAGCAACAATGCAATTGTCTATTTGCTATGGTACATTGATGAAACGCTATTAATTTGCCCCAGTTTGGCCAAGAGAATTCTAGGCATGGAGAAATTTAGAGAGATATCTACCTCATCTTCATATTGGGTTTATGAGAATCCTTGCCCATTCTCTCTGGGATTGATACTCTTGTGTCTTCTCTCCAAAAGGCTGAGTGTATATTCTTTGATTTGTAATCCAGTGGTTTATTATGAGATTGGAGTGATTGGAACACTGAGAGTGGATGATTTTTGAGGCATGTGTACTATATGTACTAGAATCTAGGGTTTTATGTATTGATATTTATTGGACACATTAAAAGTTGTAATCTATGATTCGGAGTATCTAAATGTGATCAAAGCCAAATCCACTCTAAGTGAAAATTCATGGGATGTTGTCGAAGTTTTGGCTAACTTGGGCTATCGTGGTAGAAATCTTGGTATTCGTGTTAATTTTAAAATTTTTTTTGTACTTTACGGATTCTGAGTATGCAATTAATCTTTAGTCAACAATAGCTTGACATTATAAAAAGTTAGTGTACTAGACAGGCACAATTGTTGAACAACCGTACATTCTTCTTTCTCCTATTTTTTCGTTTTTTAGATTTTATTTCTTTTCAAGTTAAATATTTATTGCTTCTACTAATTTTGATGGAATTAGTAGTTTAATTCCTAACACCACCCCCACACCCACTAGACAATATATACATTATCCATGTGTGGCTGTTTCGCTTGGAAATCAAGCCTTTCTAACAATTAAAAGAAAGTTCAGACAATTGTGTAAGGAACATCAACCTCTCGAGACAAAGTCCCAACGAGGGGTGTTTTATTTATGAAGATTACAATTTACGAGAAGCGAAATGCCTCCAAGGGGCGTAAGCACACTGAATTCGCAAAATAATTGAAAGTTAACAAGAAGAAAGAAATTAAATTACATAATTCTCTGTTTGAGAGTCTTTTTGATCATCCCTTCTCTGTTTGACAGTTTTTCTTGTAGAACCGTTTGAAAACTAATCATCAACTTGTAACTACCCACTTTTTCCATAATGGATGACTGGTTAAGAAATTACCATTTTCAACCGTTGCCATTACTCCCATTGCTTAACTTCTTGCAACTGAGATTCTTGGATCGTGGAATGTGATAAGATTATCCATTAACTGCTTCAATAGTCGTTGCTTCGAATAGTAATCAAAACACTATATTTGCCCAGATTTTAGGCATCTCACAAGCTTGAGCGATTATGGGTTTGCCAAGATCTTGGGCATCTGGACGTCTTGTAGACTTGAGAGATGATGGGCCTCCATTACATAACTCCGTCTTGGATTTTTGTATGGTTTCGTTTGGGTCCATCCTTCGAATATCCTAATTGGGCTTCATTCTTAAAACCATTTAATTGGGCCTCATTTTTGTATGTTAACAATTACCCCCCAATATGGCAAAATTAATACCAATTATTAATCTTATGCCATATTCCTCCTTTATATTTTCCCATGATGCTTGAAATCCCAAAAAAGGACGGAGAATCCCAATCATTATTTTCGTTTGACGGTGTCCCTTGATGTCCTGAAAAGTGTAATATCACGCAACTCCTATAAACTAAATAACATGCCACCTCGTCGTGCTATTATACCCACGTCTTGCATCAAGCGCTTATTTTTTCCCTGTAAAGACCACTGTTCATCTTCTTGCTTCGCTGCTACGCTTTTCATATACCGTCACGAAGACTGTAACTTGTAGTGAATGGCGACTTCTCAGAGCTCTTCCGACAACTCCCTTAGTTTTGAAGACTTCCAAAACCTTTTTACCAAACCGTATATAAATCCAGCTTCCCTTTCACCAGCCAACCGCGACCTCTATGAGTTCTACCTAGGCCCGTCATTTAATAATACTGAATCTATTGGGCAAGCAGCGGTGGGCCAGCTATTCTCTTGCATTCAAGATCTTCCTTTTCTGAAGCCTCTTCTTCTGAAGCCAATCCGCGATAAAGGTATTCTCACTTGGCCTAAAACTGATATCACTTTCCGCCTTTAGCATGTACGTATGACAAATCATGGCCCCACTAAAGCGATTTTTTGATCGTCCTAGGATTTCAGATTTATTAGAAATCACTCTCCGTCTCCCAATCTATGATGCCGTGCTCTTCCCTGTTGCTTTAAGTTTTTGGTCTTCTGAGTATAATACTTTTATTTTCCCACTTGGCCCAATGTCTATTACTCTGAGGAACGTTGGAGCCTTAGTTAACCTTCTGCCCCTGGGCGACACCGTTTCTCCTGCCATTTTAGCTATTGGTGCTGCCCTAAAATTTGATAAAAGATTTATAGATTCTTATTCAGGCATGCAAGAACCTTATAATAATTCTAGTGCCGAACCTAACCATGTTGAGCGTGTCACCTTTCTTAAGTCTGGCTTTGTAAATATGTTCTTTGTGTTACTAGTGTTAAACCTTCTATTGCCTATTTGCCCATAGCGCATGAATTAGCGCATGACAGGTCTCTAAATCTTTGTTCATTATTCCTATTTGCATTTTATAGAGGCATGGCTTCCCTCCAATACCAGTTGAGGAATGGTGCATTGCCTACTGGCAGTAGGCCTCTTTAGCTCGCTTAATTGTGATTGAGTGCATATTTTCCACAACTTGGTGCTCTATCCATTCTTCCTCAATCTGTCAGTTGTTACGGGTTGGCCATCAACCAATTGACCCCGTTAATATGTCCAATAGGTACGTTTTTCATTCTTTTATAACTTGAATTCAATTTTGACCTTTTTTCCTTTCCCTGCTCACTTAGTTCAAAACTATGTGCATACTCCTTTTACCATGAATGATGTGAGTACCTTTTTACCCATTTGGGCTCAGTATTTGACTGGGAAAGAATTGTTCCATGATATCTTAATCAGATCAAATGATAAGGCTGAGGTTGAGATATATGCTTCCCAATTTGTTGTTCGTTAGCTTGGTTTTGGATAGACGTAGCTAGTTCCTCCCTATTTTTCCAAAAGTCTGACAAAACGTTTTCACACTATCAATAAAACAGAGCCACAGGCCATAGATGCCCGTAATACTCTTTTGACAAATAGTTTCTCCTTGGCCCCTTTTAATCCCACTTTTGTCATTCACCCTCTTTTTGAACAATTATGGCCAACCGTGAAGCGTAGGTTATTTGCAACTGATGTTAACCATGATTTCTATTTGCTGGAAAGGCTGGAACTCCTTCTATTTCTCATATTCCTGCCATTCCTGTATCTATCAGGAATCCTATGTCTCCTTCGAAACCCCCACCTATTCGTGCTAAACATCCTGCTATTTCATCTATTTCCCCACTTGCTCCAACTAAAATAGCCAAAGGTGTTCCCAGCCACAAGCGGCCGGCTTTAGCTTCGTCAGGTTTGCCCGATAATGATTATGATGATGATGCCCCTCTCGTCATCAGGAAAAATGCAATCGAGTTTATTTATTCAAGAAAAAATCCTTTATATTTATACGTTAATTTTTTCCTAGATCTTCCAGAAAAGCTTAATTCTCCTTTGAAGACTCTGCCTTCACCGGCTCTTGCTTCGCCTCCTTCCACCAAAGCTTCTCCGTCCAACTCATTTGATGAAGGGAATTTACCTATGGAGAGGTCCACAATCCAAAAGTCTTTGATCACCCAGCCAACTGGAGAACTTCCACCCTTCCATGGAACTGACCCTCCCATGTATTGAACCAGCAAGTAATAAATAGTTTATGGCCTTTTCCCTTGTTTATGTTGTTGGCCTTTAACTCATTATCACTGGATTCTTGTAAGAATTCCAATAAATTTGCCTCGTTGTGGAATGGCCTGCTCGTTCATATAAAGGGAAGTCCCCACAGGTGGTCGAATCAATCAGTAATGTGCCCCAGATTTCCAAAGCTACTGATGATGTAGCCTTTGTTTCGTCTTTCATCTTCACTTCGTTCAATGTAATGAAAAAGGTAAACGCTTGCATTTTTCTTTACAGGATACTAATTCCATTTTGTGCTCCATTTAGGATTTGTTTACTTTTTGGGAATAGATAACGGTGAGCGTTGCCTCTCGTTCCTCTTCAACTAGTCGTCCTTTTGCTTCCCCTGCTGCATTCTCAGAGGAAAACATGGACATTCTCAAGCAATCAGTACTTGAATACATTTCCTTCATGGATATTATATCAACAATGCTAGTGCTTCTAGCCAAAAAGATAAATTTGAGCTTTTAAGTGCAAAAATGGCTCAAGCACTTGAACTTTCTTCTCTTAAGATTTCATCTGATTTTAAGCTGATGTTGAAGATTATCCATTCAGAGATAAGTTCTTCGTAGCCAGGAATGTAGAATTAAAAGCCAGAAAGACTTAGTATATTCGTCCTGTAAATAAATAATTCCTTGCTTCAAGACATTGAGAAGACCAAGAGCACCCTAAATGAAATCTCCTCTAAAGTTATGGTTAAAGATTCTTTGACGATGAGCTTGGCTGTAGAGATGAAGGAACTTCAAACAAGGATGGACGACTGTAGGGCTAGGTTAGCTGTCAAGAAGCATACTGCTTCCCAAGAAGTTGAGCGAGGCAAATCTTTGCTTGAGCATTACTTGAAATTGGAAGTCGATGAGGAACTTATGACTGACCTATCTACCACATCCCAAGAACAGCACTCTAAATCGGAGAAGTTGTAATTAAGATATTAACATTCTGACCTTCCTTATAGGACGATTTCGTCTTATACTTTGTTCTTTTTAATTTTATAATGGCAGCCACCGTCGACTAAAATGTAATGCCAGCCAATTTCATCAATGGAATGGTAATTTTATTCACTTGTGTGGTAGCTTTTGCATAGATTTTTGAAATAGCATGATCAACACTCCCCAAATATTTATGGGAAAAAATCATGGATCCGGTATTATCTTTGGCCCAATCAATATTCAGGCATCAAGTTTACAGATTTCAAAAGTCCGATTTTTCCTCAATTAATTAATTATATTGATAAATCAATAATCTGTTAGATTACATTCCTTAAATACCAAAACACCTTCTCTAAAATACATGATTAGGACTCCATAAATACCAAATCATCTCTCTAAAATACAAATCACCTCTCTAAAATACAAATTCAGTTTCAACCCCGACGGAGATCCATCATCGGTCACAGATTTCCGGTCAAAATTGACGGCAGCATAGACAATATTTTCGGTCACATATTGAAGTTCGTCATCACCTGTCACAGATTTCCGGTCACCATTCGAAGGTTTTCAATTCCGATCACAGTTGATTTTCTGTACCGAGTTTTCGGTTGTCAATCAATTCCGATCACAGTCGAATTGAAAGCTCCAATCTATGGCGAAAAATTGAAAACAAACGTTTCCTTTGCCGGCACCAAGATTACACATTGCCATTGGTTCGTCATCTTCCGTGACATGCATGATTTCATCATGTGACCCGAACTGCATATGTGACCTGCAAAAATTCAACTTTACATGCATATGTGACCTGCATGAATTCAACTTTACATGAAAATTCAGTGAAGGAAAACCGACTGTGAAATGTGGACGTTGTAGAGGACTTGGTCACAATCGTAGAAGATGCAGTAGCTTGGTTCCATTAAACCAAATTCAAGAAAGGACAAGCATTCTTTAATTGGTTGTAGCATGCCATTTATATAGCATTGAAATAAATTGTATGTATAGTCTATGATTATTGCAAATTCAATTCAAAAAAAATTCAGAAACCTGTGACATGTCAACACTTATATTTCAGAAACATGTGATCTGTTAACACTATGATTCAGAAACATGTGATCTCAGAATACTATAATTTGGAAACCCACAACCTGTTAACACTTATGATTCAGACCCCTGTGAGCACTAATATTTCAGAAACCTGTGACCTCAGAGCACTATAATTTAGAAACCTGTGACCTGTAAACACTTATGATTCAGACACCTGTGACTGTGAGCACTTATATTCCAGAAATCTGTGACCTGTAAACCTGTTATCTGAGAACACTATGATTCAGAAACTTGTGACATGTTAACACTATGAATCAGGTACCTGTGACCTCATAACAATATAATTTAGAAACCTCAGACATGTTAACACTTATGATTCAGACACCTATGACTTGTTAACACTATGAATCAGGTACCTGTGACCTCAGAACACTATAATTTAGAAACTTGTGACATGTTAACACTTATGATTCGGACACCTGTGACCTGTTAACACTATGAATCAGGTACCTGTGACCTCAGAACACTATAATTTAGAAACATGTGACCTTTTAACACTTATGATTCAGACACCTGTGACCTGTAAGTTTGACCTGTTGCAATGAAAATGAAACCAAAAACAATTGACAAATGTACAACTTTTTCCATTCACATAAACAACTGCAAATCTAAATTGTATTATGATACCAAAGATAATCCAATGTTCAATCCACAACTAAAACTAAATTCTAACATTAACTGTACAGACTTTATTCATCATTTTATACTAAACATAAAATTCTATCCATCACTCAATGACAATCTCCGTCCCTTTTTTTATGCTTCCCCATCTTTGTAGGCTTGTATATGCCTCGATATTTATACAGTCTCGATGCTATGTCCAGTCTAGTTCTCCCCATGTTATGACACTCCATGAAATGCTCAAAGTATATTCTCATCAGTATTCTTCCTTGGGCTTCACTCAAACATTTCTTCAAGTTGGTGATAACACCATTTGCCATTGACGTGGTTATTTTTTCTGGAAACCATTTATATTGTGGTAGTATGAATTTCCAGACCTACAACAGGAGTTTATGTCAGGTCACAGATGCAAAATGACAAGTCACAACCATAAATAACATCATACACTCAGGTCACATTTCATTACACTACTTGTGAAAATAACTTCCACAATACAATTAAAACATATAAACCACCAACATGCCCAAATGAAAGCCGTAAATAAAGTCATACACTCAGGTCACATATGCAAAATGACAGAGGTCACAGCCGTAAATAAAGTCATACACTCAGGTCACAGATGCCAAATGCAAGAGGTCACAGCCCTAAATAATGTCATCCACTCGGGTCAGACATGCCAAATGAAATAGGTCACAAGCTCAAATGACATAATACACTCAAGTCACGGATTCATTAGCCTTCTTGCGAATATCACTTCCAAGATAAAAAACCTCAACCTTCCCAAACAAATAACAGGTCGCAAACGAAATAAACAAACAACAAAACACAAAATTTTCACTGAACTCAGGTTACAAATGCCAAATGAAATAGGCCACAGTCATGAATAACATAATACACTCAAGTCACATTTTACAGTTTTTTTAAAAAAAAGGGACAATGTTTCGGATTTAAAAAAAAATAAATTGAAATTACCTTCTTCCTTGACTGATTGCTACTTGACCCACGTGATTTTGGACTTGTTGCTGGAGTTTTCTTGGGACTCACTGTCTTCTTCCTTTGTTTGGTCGGCCCGACGTTTCCACCATCTTCTTCCCCTTCTTTTCTTCATTTCGCACCGCCTTCTTCCCCTTCTTTTCATCCTTTCTTTTCGCCATTCCTAATCGATGCCTATTGTAGATTCTCACTCCGTAGACAAAAGGGAATGCAAGAGATTTTGGGTGGATTGTGGAGAGAAGATTCTAATGTATAGATAGTGAAAATAGGGCACGAATAACGTGGAGAGAGAGGATTGAGAAAAAAATAGGGCTTGAATGATAATGGAAGTTGAGATATTCACAAATTTGAAACCCTGAGATAACGAGATACGCGCGTAATTAATTAAAAGATTAATTATTTAATTAAAATTTTAAAAATCGGAAAATTGAATAAATAAAGTCTAAACCATATTTTTACAAACTAATCTTTAAATACCTGTTTTTTTGTAATTTCCTCAAAATTTAATTACTGACCTTATGCCATATTCAAGCACATTTCCCCTTGTGGGATCTTTACACAGAATGAAACTTTTAGTATTCCGATTTCTTTTTCCAAGATTTGGACCTTCAATTTCGGTTACTATATATGTATGTGACCGTTTGCATGGTGTCCCTTCGCCTTCAAGCTTCGATAAAGTTGTGTCTTTGTTACACATTCATCATCTTCGTCCTCATTCTCCACAAAACCAGTTTGTTGCCATCATCTGGCATTCAAATGATTGATCGATTATTTCTTTTTTCAAAAAAGATGAACCATTTAACCTTTTCCCGATTTTACCATCTGTCTTGATATTTTCTTTGGTATGGGAGATATAGGAAATATTCTTTGGTCAATGAAGGTTTTCTCAGCATCTTTTTCTTGACGTAAAACAATTGCTTGCTGAGAGTGCTTCTTCGATCATTCGTTTGCCATTGCAGCAATACATTTAGGAAGGTGACGAGGGCCAATTTACCCCTTTTCCTGTAGTAGTTGATAGAAGAACCATGATAGTCTAATTCTAAATGCGGCTTATTTGCATTTTGCACCTTTTGGTTTGTAAAAAATATTTGATAATGAAAGATTTTATTTGAACGTACTTCGTTCTTATTTTATTTGGACGTAATCGTCTAACTCATTTTATTTGTTTGCTCATGCATATAATTTTCTTCTATTTGTTTACTTTCCCATATGGAAGGAACATATTTCTTCAAATATTTACCATTAATAAACCTCATATGCTTCGTGCCATCTAAATCTTCCAAATTGTAAGTTTCGTTGGGCAATACACTTTTCACTTTATATGGTCCTCTCCAATTGGGTGATCATTTACCATACTTTGGATCTTTACTATTTAAAAGGAGTATTGTCTTCCAAACCAAATCGTCCAAACTAAAAAATTTGGCTATAACTTTTTTGTTATAGAATTTAGCCATTTTTCGTTTTTCAACCTGCAATCTATCTAGGACTCCAACTTTAACTTATCCAATTCCAATAAATTTTGGGCTAATGATTCGGTATACTAGCCATCACTTAAGTCATTTTGTAAGCCTGCTCTAGTTGATTGCACATTGATTTCCAGAGGCAACACAGCCTCTTGTCCATAAGTAAGTTGAAAATGGATTACTTTGGTACTTGAACATGGTGACATCATGTAAGCCCATAAAGCTTTATTTAAACATTCATGTCAATTTCTGGCATTTTCATTTATCATTTTTCTTATGATATTTTTTAGAATCTTATTAGAAGATTCTGCATGTCCATTAGATTGAGCGTAATAAGGGATATAGTTTACTAGCTTAACTCCACTTTTTCTCCATTTAAAAAAGTTCTGTAATCTATCATTAAAGTTTATGAAATCCTAAATCTATAAATAATGTGGTCACGAATAAAGTCTATAACATTTTTCTTATAAATCTCTTTTAAAGGTATTGCTTTTACTCATTTAGTGAATAAATCTGTTCGCAACAATTATAAACGTATGTTGATTGGATGACGGGGGATAAATCTTTTCTATCAAGTCTATCACCCAACCTTTAAACGGCCAAGGTTTATAATGAGCGTCATTTCTCTTGTTGGCACTCTTTGTATTGGACCATGCTTTTGGAATGCTAAACAACCCTTTGCGTACTGAACGCACCATTCTCCCATCTTGGGCCAAAAGTATCCACTCCTAACAATTAATCATCTCATTCTTTAGCCAGCCTGATGGGCTCCACATATTTCTTCATGTACTTCAACAATGATTGTTTTGGCCTCTTGGGAACTTACACATTTTAATAACACACCATCTGAGCATTTTTTGAATAACTCCTCATCTATCAATATGTAATTTAATAAGCGTGACTTCATTTTCCTATTACTCTCTTTGTCAGGTTCTTTCAAGAATCTTTTTATTTCCGCCCTCCAATCTATTACATCTCCATTTTATATGCAATAAATATCAACCTTTCTCGTTCTCTGTTGTACTACAGGCAATATTACTCTATATTCATAAGTGGATTCCAAATTTAGCACCTTTGAATAACCCAAAACCATTTGGGGTAATTCGTTTGCTATGTCGTTATACATCATATTAACGTATTGAAGCTCCACTTGATCAAATTCTTCCAATAATTCTTAGGCGATTTCATATTGACTTATGACAGAATCACTTTGGCATTTAAAATCACCAATCAATTGGTAAATTACTAATTGGGAATCACCCCTAATAATTACATTCTTTATTCCCAACTCTTGTAGTAACTCTAAATAAATCCCTAGATGATTTATTAAAACTATTCCTACCCCTACACCTTTTGAAGTTTTTGATCCATCGAAGTATAAAACCCAATGTTTTAAATCAAATGAATCAATTTTCAATTCAATTTCTTTAGGCATATCAAGGCATGGATGATCGGCTAAAAAGTTAGCCAACTCTTGATTTTTAACTGCCTTTTGGGTTATATATTTTATTTCAAACTCCGATAATACGAAAGTCTGAAGGCCTATCCTTTGGTGTAAAACATGGCGATAAAACATATATTTAACTAAATTTACTTTAGAAACTAAGTAAACAGTTACATGCCGTAAATAAACCCTTAGTTTTGTAAATGTGGAATACAAAGTGAGACACAACTTTTCAATAGCAGAGTAATTACATTCACATTTCGTTAACTGTCTACTCAAATAGTAAATCACCACTTCTTCACCAAATTGGTCTTCTTATACGACCATTTCAGTTATCGATTCTTGTTCAATCGATATGTACACATTTATTGGTGGGTTTGACAAATATGCCTTAAGGCTATCAAAAACCTTTTGATGTTCTTCTTTCTAGACAAATTCGTCCTGATTTTTTAGTTTTAAAAGAGGTGAAAAACTTTCGTTCGCCCTGCACAATTAGAGATAAAACATCTCAAAAAGTTTACTTGGCCTAGAAACCTTTGCAATTCTTTCTTATTAACAGGTGGTTTGGCCTATATAATGGTTTTCGCTTTATTTTTATCGAGTTCAATTCCTCTTTCGTGCACTAGAAACCAAGAAAATTCACTGCATTAACACCAAATGTACATTTCAAATTATTCAGTTTTAGTTTGTACTGCCTCATTCGCTCAAATAAGCATTTTAATAGTTTAAATGGTCTTCCTCTTTAATAGATTTGACCATTATGTCATCTTCATACACTTCAACAAATTTTCCTATCATGTCATGAAAAATTAGGCTCATTGTCATTTGATAGGTTGCCCTACATTTTTCAGGTCGAAAGACATAACTACCCATTCAAAGCATCCTAAAGCCCCAGGACACCTAAAGGCACTTTTATGTACATCTTCTTCAGCTATGTAAATTTGGTTATATCCCGAATATCCATCCATTGCAGAATACATTACATGTGCAGTAGTTGAATCCACTAAAGAATCTACCGTAGGCATTGGATATTCATCTTTGGGCGTTCCTAAATTTAAATTTCTGAAATCTATGCACACCCTTATACTACCATTCTTTTTAACTCCGGCACAATGTTAGATAACCACTCAACGTATCTAGCTGTTCTAATAAAACCTACATTTAAAATCACTCTATTTCTTTCTTTACTTTAGACAATACCTTATGCGTAAAACACCTAGGAGGTTGTTTATGAGGTTTAAAGTCTTAGTTGGTAAGCTATATTCTACCAAACTTTCATCTAAACCAGGCATGTGTTCATATTTCCAAGCAAAACAATTCTTGTATTCCTTTAATGAAGCGGTTAAGTCATTACTTATCTCTTGTGTAAGCATCTGGCTGACAAAAGTTGGGCGATCTTTCCCTTCGTCGCCAATATTCACCTTTATCAAAGGGTCTTGTGCATGCGCATGCTTGGGATTTGTGATCCTCATTACTTCATCGTCTAGGTTCCTTGTAAGCACCTTATCTTCTAAGAAATCTACCTTGTTGACTTGTTGGCCAATATTTTGCTCCAATTCGAACATTGCTAAGTTGTTTCACAAGGTCTTTAATGTTGCTTCTTCTTTTGTCTTCTCTTTACATTCTTTATTGAAAGCCATTAATTTGGCTTTGAAGGCCTGAATATCGGCCATATTTTCTTGATGCTGATAACTCATTAGAGTTCCTTGATTATCTTTTTGCCAATTACTGGCTCTTTAAGGGCCACTATGTTTGGCCTCATTTGGTTGAGCATTTCAGTAAGCACATCTACTGAAAATGGCTCTTCGCTCTGTGCGACGATTTAAGTCTCTTCCCCATCTTGAACTACCCTGACAGGGCCATAATTTCCTTCGTACATGAATCTTTCTACTGAGTTTACTTCTGCGACAAAGGGCCTATGGTCTGCACCACTTCTGCTTCGCCTTTATCGTTCCAGAAAACTAGGCATTGGTGGAGCGATGAAGGTATGCAACGAATTCCATGAATCCAATCCCTTCCTGATAGCACATTGTAACTAGCAAGACCATCTATTACAAAGAATATTGTGGTCCTAGTAGTTGTTCCCACAGTTATGTCCAATGACATTACCCCTTTAGCTGAAGTTGTTCCCCCGTTGAAACTTGTGAGAATAACTTCTGTTGGGATCATATCGCTTTTCTGTGTTTGCAAATTTTCTCATCATTCTGGATGGGAAGGTATTTATGGCTACTCCATTGTCGATGAGCACTTTTGCCACATGTATACCATTGACTAAGGCATTCACAGACCATGGCCTCAATTGTTTGGTTAATTTCATAGTTGGTCTCTTAAAGATGACCTTTTTAGCGGCATCTATTTCCACTTCCTATTTATCCTACGTTGAATTATCTCCTTGTAATAAGTCTACACTTCACATTGAGTTTCTACCTTTTAGATTTCTTCCTTTCTTTCTTCTAATACTTTTTCTTCAGTTATCCAAACTGTATGGGGCTAATATTCTTGGAGTTGACCTGTACTTCTCAGAACGAGGCACTCTTACCTCTCTTGGGCATCCTATATACATAGTAGTCAAAAGAACGTCCAGATGGTTCCCCCAACAAATCCACCTAGCCTAGATGGTTCTTCTTCTTTTTCTCTCTACTTCTAAATCAATTTCCTCTACAATATCAATCATGCTATCGTCATCTTCTTCATCATATACCTCCTGAGATGTTTGGCCTTCTTCACATTCCAGCAGACACGCTTCTTCCTCATTATCTTCACTTTCTTCATCTTCATTCTCCTTACTTTTGAATTCGTTGGCTAGTAAATAATTATTAACGATAACATGAAGTAATGTACTAAATAGAACAGTGAGGGGTCGCTCGGATCTTCTTCATCTTTCTTCCCACGATCAAATTTTGATTTTCCAGAAGAACTTTCTGGTAACTCTTCCATTGATTTGCCCATACCAACCTCTGTATTATCTTTAAGAATATTTTTGTTAGCCAGGTCGAGCAATTTATGGTCCCTGCTGTTGCCTCATCATTCGTCCATAGTTCCATTGAAAATGACTTTGTTGGGTTCTGGTTATTTCATTGAAGGGTACAACCCTTCCTGCATTATTCTGGAACGAATACCATACATTTGGTCGGTGAGGTTCCTACCTGAACATTCTCCCATTGTTTATTGGTCTGAACTGCCTCTCAAAAGGCAGTTTCCTATGGAATGACATACTCCGTCCTCCACTTGGCTAGAAATTTAGGACAACATCAGGACAATGGTGATATCGCCACGTTCTTGGTCTTTCCATATTTGCATTCACTTTTCCCTTGTATCTAGCACACAATAGCACTTGTCTTCTCTGGGCTCCTTTCCTTTGATACTTTCAAAAATACTGGGATGTAACTCAGAATCTTCTTTTTCATTATCTACGACCAACTTGAATCTTGACAATTTATTTTTCAAACCAGTTGTCACCATGTTCACCCCATGTGGCTGTGGGAAATGATTTTCATCCACTGCCATTTTTTTCCTAGCTTCGAATGTGATTCGCCCTGACTCGATAGTATCTCGTAACACATGATCAAAGACCAATCCATTATTAGTCATATCTGAACATGCATTATGCCATTTACAATATTTTTTACCCTTAATTTGTTCAGTGTTTGGCAATTTATGTTTGTCAGTCAATTTTATCTACTTATCCTTATACAATTTATTGAATATAAGGTCAGCCTTGGTCACATCAAATGAGAATATCCTAACCTTTCTGTTTTCATTTTTTACAGGCCCATCCTTACCCGATATTCTAAATTTGGCCATTATAGGACAAGCATATGCATCTCCCTTAATTAATTCGGCCAAACACACTTCTGTATAATCATAATATTCATCATTAACAGCATGAACATTGAAATTTGGGTCTCTATAATAAGTCCATTTACTAGAATTTTTCATTTGTTCTTCTTATCAAACGTTCATATCTAATCACGTTAGCACTCAGTTGAAAAAAGGTCAGGAAATTCTCTGTCTTGAAATTTTTTTTTTTAAATCAAAACTCGAGCAACTTTGAGCGATTTTGACAAATTCTTTTTTGGGCAGAGGTACAAAACATTTATTCCTAGCTGTCTTAAACCTCTGAAAGAAATTTTTTGCCCATTCGTTTGGCATTTAACGTAAATTCGCCAAGTCAGACAAAATAACTTCGGATTCAGTTTTGTAAAACTGAGCGTGGAATAATTGTTCTAGTTGATGCCATATTTGGACAGAATTTGGTAGAAAATTAATAAACCAAAAGAAAGCTACTCCTGTTAACGAACTATGGAACAATCTCATTTTATGATAATCAGTCACTTCACCACTTTGTAGTGTGAATTGCCTTATATGTTCCAGAGTAGAAACTTCTCCTAGACCGGTAAATAACGAAAATTCTGGTACTTTGTACCCTCTAGACCACGGATACGCCTGATCTACCCAATCAGGATATGGCTTTGTGTAAGTCAGCCTAATAAAAGGACGTATCCCAAAAGTCATTTGATCATGTACTATCTCCATAATTTGATTCCTCAACACAACGTTGGTATCATATGGAACTCATATAGGTTGATTCATTGGTGGAATTACTTGAGGCCTAATGTTTGGTCCTTGGTTTGCGGCAAAAAACGTCGTTATTTAAACTATTGTTACCACTAGCCTTAGTATTTCCGCCGTCATTAACATGCGGGGTGTTCTGTCCATTAGTTTGAACATTGTCTCTTGTACTTGGGTTACACCCCAGGTTTGATAATCTATTACCACTATTCAAATTTGCCATTCCACTACCTACTGGTTTGAAGTAGATGGTCCAAAAGGCGGTTCTACTCCTTGATTCGAATCCAGAACTGGGGAATTATGTGCCATAATCGTCCTGACTTTAAAGTAGTTCCCTATACTTGGCATAACTGGTTGACAAATTTGGCCAACTAACTTATTCATGATTTCATTCAAAATGTTCAGTTATTTGGCCATGTTGTCATAGTGTACATTTCCATTTTGAGCAAACCTTTCCATATTATGAATATTCTGTAAATTCACATGTTCAACGACATCTTGTGTGAGTTCCCTAAGCAATGAAGGCATGGTTCAAGGACTCAATTTTGTCATTGGCTCATAACGACTTTGACTCTGTCCCTCTGTTCGTGAAGCACTTTGCTACTCTTCATATCGTTCGATTACAAACGGACTATTCGTTGGCTTTCTAGCTCCTTATCAGAGTTTTTATGAGGCATATTGCTTCACTTTTCGTATCTTCAAACACCAAGTGTCCCACTGGGCGTGCCAAATTATTTCGCATGGAAATCGAGCCTCGCTAACAATTAAAAGAATGTTCAGACGATTATGTGAGGAACAACAACCTCTCGACACAAAGTGCCAACGAGGGGTATTTTATTTATGAAGATTACAATTTACAAGAAGCGAAATGCCTCCAAGAGGCACAAGCACAATGAATTCACAAAGTAATTGAAAGTTAACAAGATGAAAAAAATGAAATTACATAATTCTTTGTTTGAGAGTCGTTTTTGATCATCCATTTTTCTAAATTCTTCTTTCTCTTTTATACTTCTTTGACAATTTTTCTGTAGAACCGTTTGAAAACTGCTCATCGCCCTTTAACTACCCACTTTCTCCATAATGAATGACTTGTTAACAAATTACTGTTTTCAACCGTTGCCATTACTCCCATCGTTTAACTTCTTGCAACCAAGATTCTTGGATTGTGGAATGTGATATGATTACCCATTAATTGCTTCAATAACCGTTGCTTCGAATAGAAATAAAAAATCTATATTCGCCCGATCTTGGGCGTCTGGTAGGTTTGAGCAATGACGGGCCTCTATTACATAACTCCGTTTTGGATTTTTATATTGTCTTGTTTGGGTCCATTCTTCGAATCTCCTAACCGTGTTTCATTCTTTGGATCATTTAATTGGGCCTCATTTTTGTATATCAACAGTGGTTTACACTTCAAAGTCTAGGAAAATTGAAAACATTTCTATTTATCATGTTTATTTTCTTAAATCTTTAGTGGTTATGTCGAATTTGTGTTAATAGATATGTTGTTTTAAGTATAAATATTTGATAACGATAAAAATAAAATCAAATATGGTGAAAATGAAGAAAAATGATGTTTTTATACTGTTATTTATTTTCTGGTTTTTAACCTCTCCACCCCGCCCCTTTTCTCTCTCCCCCCACCCCTTTTCATTTTTCCCCACCCACCCACCCACCCTTCCCATTTGTCCCCATAAACAATTTTCCTTCCCCCCCCCCCCTCCCAAACAACACTGCCGTCATCACCGTCCCTCTCCCACCGTGCCTTCATCTTCCTCTACCCCCTTCTCTCCTTCCCCATCCAAATATGTTATTAGCAAAATCAACGGCCAGGATTCCTTCAAGGAACCAACTAAAATCAGCAAGAATACCAGTACTACTACTAATGCCGATAGAATGTGGAGAGGCTCGAGTTACAATTTCTCAAACTGACGCCACTATGAGAGTTGCCATGAGCAATAAGGATTTCGACTTTGTGATTGAGATTTAACTTTTTATTGCATTTGTTTATGGCGTGCATAATGTTCACACATGCCATAAAATTGTGATGGGCAAAAAGTTGATTATTTTTGGAATAGCTAAATTGTTGATCAAAGAAGCAAACTTCGATATGGATGGATTATTTTGTAAAAAATTAATCGGTTATTTTTGGAATAATTGTATGTAACTTTTTTACAGCTAATGATGTTCTTAGTAATTATTTAGATTAACTCTACATTTTGGCATACTATATAGGATCACATTCAATATTATTGTTTATTTAGATTAACTCTACATTAATATGTGTTGATATATTAATTATATCCTTTAATTATTTTAAGTTCGGTGGTAATCAAGTAAATAATTCAATTGCCTAAAGTTTTTACGGCATACATTTTGGTCATGCCGTTAAATTTGAATATTTATGGCGTGCATCTCAAGCATGACATATAGATTGATAAACAAAATATTTGCGATTTTTTAAAAAAATGAATTATTTACGACGTGCGTTAATGTGTACCATAAAAAAATTTACGTCATAAATATTGTACGTCATAAAAATATAAAAAAAGAATGAGGTTTTTATGGAATGCATTTCTGCATGCCGTAAAAAAAATTTACCACATTTTTTTCTTTTCATTTTCTTTCTTTTTTCTATTCATTTTCTTTCAGCCTATCCGTTTTCTTTTCCCCTTTCCTGGTCCAAATCCTTTTCCCATTCCCCATTCAATTAATCATAATTAAGGTTTTCTTGCCACATTAACAGTTTTTATCGTGCCCTGGGACAGAAGAGGAGGCCTGTATCAATCAATAGTATAATCTAAACGTGTTTTCTGTTCATGAAATGATTGAATTACCTATATTTGGTTTCTAGAAGTCAGAAAAATCAATAGAATTTGATTGGCATGCATAGTTGAATTAGGTTGACCTCCATATTGGTATATATGTCTTCGACGCATCTTGATTGCTAAGGTAGCTGTGATGCTCACTGGCAGGATAGGGCTACCCAGGTGGGTTTTCGTTCTTCCTCTCCCGGATATTCCTTGAATATTTGACTTTTAAATTCTCACATTTGCATAGTTAGATGAAGCTAAATTCTTGTAAGGCATAGAAGTAGTCAATTAATACCGATTCTTACTGAATTCTACGCTATTTAGCGTCAATATCTATAACTAATAAGTTTTTTTCTTTTCAGTTATTAAAAGCACAAGATGTATAAATATAAAATTGAAAACAAGTTTTTAGCGCCATTGCCCGTGACTATTTTTATTTAATATTTATTTAAATTATTTCTTGCTTTCATTTTATTTTATTTTTTCTTTTTTTTTTCAGCAGATCTACTTATTTTTCTTTTTTCATTGACAAGGAACGGAAAAGAAGCAACGTAGCAGCAAAAATATACAATGAATGATCCTCACTTAGATGATGGTAATACGCTATTTGGAGAATTACTCTCCAAACAACAACTTAAAAAGTGGGAATATAATCTACCTATTGTATTTGATGGGGATGGCTTGTTGGAGGGATTAAATATCAAATTATTGTTTATGAGGAGATTACATCGACTTGTGGATGCTATGGTGCATGACATTATACTAAAAATTGCTTGTTATTGGCAACTCCGGAGGAAGTAAGAAAAACTATTTTTGATGATCCTTATGAAGAAGATGATGATAGTGGTGATTTTATTGTAGGAGATATTATCATGCGAAAATATAAAAGGATTGAGGATCAAATAATTTCGGATGAGCCAAGTAACATGTTTATAGAAGATCTCTTCGTTGTTAAACCCTAGGAACCCCTAACTAGAGGAGAAGAACATGTAGAAATCGAGGAATCAATCATAAAGGAGCCAAACAAATCAGTAGAATTCAAAGAAGATGGGATTCACATGTAAAACTCCAACTTCATTGATTTTGTGATTAAAGCCGATGATAAAATTGAAGTATTCTTAGTTGAGTTCGAATAGGGTAATTAAGGTACGCTATTCCATATTCAAGAGGGCAAAGTAGAATCTCGGAGGACATGAAACAAGGTGCAAAGACAATTTAATTAAGTTAGACAAGACCTACGAAGTTCTATTCAAAATTTCATGAAAAAATCATTGCCCAAAGTCGAGGTTGAGACTATAAATCAAGAACTAATGGGAGACAACCCAATTTTCTAACTTTAAACTTTTAAATTTTTATTGTTATGTACTGCATATAAAATTTAGGATTGCATTTTAAACGTTGGCATATTTTTTTCCAGTTTGCCTAAAAAAGAAAAAAAAAATTAAAAAAATATATAAATGGTGCAGTTGACCGCGATGGGCAATCAACCCTTTATGCCGCAGATGATCCATGGATTTACAACCCGTGGTCACCCCGTCCCCGAGGATGACCGAGTAATTGAAAAAAAAAAAAAAAAAAAGGAAACAGCAAAAGTACTATCATCTCCCCTCCCCATTTTCACTAACCAAAAATGTTCAAAAAAATTCGAAGTTTTTCCATGAATCAAAAGTCTACATCTACAGGAAGCATTAAGGAGGAATTTGACATTACATATCTTCCAGTATTCATTCAAAACGTGAACTCATTGTAAGTTTTATGCCCTAGGTCCAATCAACTTTGGACATAACCACTTTAAATATATATAATTGATACATGTATGACAATATCTATTATTTAATTGAATTAATATTATAATAAATTAAATAATAGAATCCGTAGATTCAAGTCTTGGTGATTTGTTAATCACAAGGAATTGTGATTGTGAGATACAAATTGTAAATGATCGAATCTTAAATCGTCAGTGGTCGAAATAATAACGAGATACGGATATCGTTATTACGGATAGATCATCGCGTGTGGCATTCTTACTTGTTAAGTAAGTAGCTGATCTCACAAGCTAAAGTGTGGTGACACTTGAATGAACACGTAGATGTTTTGTTATAGAACAAAATATTGGAGATCTGCTGGGAGATTCCACATGGATAACTATCTGAGTGTTAGTGGTTAATCTCTAACGTTTGGTAGTGGAATTGATCCTTTGACTTGAGGTCGTCATAGTACCTTATATGAGGACAGTCATATTTTGATGATATTGGATGTTATTCTACCAAAGGTCGCTAATACAGCATCGTTCGAGTATGTCAAGAATCATATGAAGGTTGTGAATGATCAATAGAGAATTCGTCGCTCTTAGATAGTAAGAAATTATGATCTGCATTTTATCCAATTAAGTCAATAATGAAATCCTTGGCCAAGGTGAACTCATAAGTCGAAAAAGAGTTTTCGACTTACATTGACTTAACATTGGGATAAAAGATATCCATATCTCATTATTGATTGAATCATATTGATGAAAGGATTATAATTTCATGGTAAACGAACAAGTTTGGTTTGTCACATCACGTGACATTTCTCATCACATGTATTGCCCTGACACATTACTAGATGTCAATCTGGGACGACGAATGTGAATTAGTGTTAAATTAAAAGGGGTGTTTTAATTTATATAATTCACGTCGTTAGGCATCGTTATCGGGGACCTAATAGATCACACACAAAAGAGAACCAGAAGAATGAAATTTACCAATTAATTAATTGACAAGTGTTGGACAATCAATTAATTGAGTTGCTTATTAATATGCCCGAATTAATTAATTGGAATAATTCATGGACCGTATTTAATTAATTTGATTAATTAAATATCGGACCGGATTAAGTTTAGAGATGGGCCAGCCCACTTGAGCTTATATTAATACGCTGCTAGGGTTTGTAAACTGTAGAGATTTTTGATTATTCTTGCTAGCACAAGAAAAGTAAAACCCTAGTCGTCATTCTTGTTCTCTGTGTGGATCACCATTGGAGGCTGGACTATGGACAGCTTGGATTGCAGATCGTGATCATTGGAGTTCGAGAATCAGTAAAGGAGTTTGCAGAATTCATCAAAGGTATTATTCTCAACACAATTTCTATCTAAACACAAAGCAGATCCGCGGTGGGAATTGAAAAATTATTAATTTTCTGCTGTGCATGTTAAGTAAATTTCCAACACTCATGACATGAAATTTGAGAATATGATTGCATTGATTGATTGGAGTTGAATGTTGTCGATTATTTGCCAAAAATGTGGAAGGACAAAAAAAAAAAAGGGTATCCTTATAATTTTCTCTTTAAAACCGAAATTGACATTCACCTTTGGGAAGCTTGGAAATTTGGAATTTTTTTTTTTTTGGCATCATTTTGTGATTAATTGATGGAGTTTGGGACATGTTTAGATGATGGTTTACGGGTTGTGGATTGTGTGCAAAAATTTGGATGAAAACACTTCAAAAATATATAGAAATCCAAGGGATTATTTTCATGAATACAAGGTGTTCGATGAAATTCCCTAATGAACTAAACGTTGACATTTTTGCATCAAATTCGTATGACAGATTCCTATGTAGACATAAAACATACTTCTGTGAAAAAAAATCTTCACTTGCAATGAAATTGGAACGATTTTGACATGAACGTAACATTGGAAATGGATGTTGTTCCATCCCGTACCTACGTCCCTTTCCTCAGTCCCCTGTGTCCTCGTGTTGTGTGGCTGCGTCCCCCTGTTGCATCGCTCTTTATTCTTATTTTCATTTTATTTCAAGTCATAACTAGTTTACAATCATCATTCCTAATTAAATTAGGATAAAGTCACAGGTGGATATATTTTTTTCATGTTTGTTTTATGGTATAATGGAAATATTTTACAAATGAGCAAGGAAATGATATTGAAGGAAAATAAAAGATCAAGTGTTGAATGAGAAACAACATATACACAACGAGTATTACTAATCCTTCTTTAAGCCTATTTTATGCACACATTGAGGATAGTGTGTATTTTAAATTTGGGGGTGTAGATTAGTTATTGAGTTATATTTTCTTGTTTGTGTGATATTTATGAAAAAAAAAATTTGAAAAAACTTGAAATTTTTAAAAATATATAATTTTTTTCTTATGTGCCTTTTTGTGAGTAAGATAGCCTTCCAGGCTAATTGAAATTGTTTTTGGCCCATAACTTGCGAATATGTGATGTGATTTTTTCGCTAACTCAATACTTGTTTATATGAGATCGTATTATGTTGAGCACAATAGTCATGATAATTATTGTTATTTATTTTTGGACTGGTTACAACGATGGACTAGGTTGATTGAACTTAGGTCTTTATAAACCAAGATCATAATATATAGTACAACCACTTAACATATTTAAAGGATAAGTTTGGGGGTGGTTGATAGGTTGTTGAGAGCTATTTAGTATGTGTTGATTCCATACATGTTGAATATTTGCTAACAAGTAGAGACTAGGTGGTAACCATTTACTAGAGGTTTACTTTAAAAAAATATAAGGTATTACACTATCCGTGGTATGTAAAAAAAGTTACCTACATTGTTGTGCAAAACTAGTATTGAGTAATTTGTCCTTGTTCATCACCAATATTTAGGAGACGATCTACTGGAAAAGAAGGCCGCTTGCAATATAGACTGAAAATTACCTTTGAAAATCAAAGAAAAGATCCCAAAAATAGAAGAAGGGACATAAAAGAAAAATACACCAAAGTGTGTTGAGACAGTGGTGAATCAACTATAAGCATTGTTTCTATTTAGTAAAGCCTTGGATATTTAATTTGGAATTTTGACGTTTGATGAGGTTTATTATCCTAGTTGAAGCTTAGAGGTTGAGACATTCAAACTCTAGGAGAATCATCACGTAGTTAAGGTAGTGATTTTCATTGGTGAAATCCAACCAAACTTGATCAAGAAAGAAAAAGAGAGTTGTGTAATAAACCTTATAATATACACCCAGTGTGTGATTGAAAAACAGTATTCGGGGTGTGCTCCCCACAAGAGAGTAAAGAAATATTTGATTATTAATGGTCGAGAAATAACTAATTTTGAAATTCATCATAATTTGATCGACCATGCGCACACATACATCGATCAAGTATTGAACAATTAAAAAATTAGTTTTAGTTGCATTACTTATGGTTTGTGAAGTATCAAACAATTCCAGTATTTCATGCGAGTTCAGAAAAGTTATCTAATACATTTATATTTTTGTGTGTTTAACATATATTCTTGCGCAGGACGAACAAGAGTTTTAAGTGTGGAGTATTTGATAAGTGCATTTTATGCATTCATTCAGATTTCTATTCTTATTTATTTATAATCTTGAGCGTATATCTACTTAATTTGTGTAAATTATATTAACTGTAGAAAAAATCCCAACTTGGATAAAATTTACATGAAAAGTGGGTATTTGGAACTTAATTGGATTTGATTTGAAGCAATTGAAGATTAACCGAATTGTAAGAGATCAATTGGAATTATTAATGGAGCGTTTGGTAAAAAAAAATTGTAAGTTTCTAGAGTTAAATTTGACATTTGGACAGTTTGAAGGCTAAATTGCAAACTCTGAAACTTGCCTAGGTCAATAATAATGATTTTGGAATGAAGAGGACTTAATTGCAAATATTAAAAGATGAAGCACAAAAATCATATAAGAAAAGGAGTTCAATTAGAAAAGGAATTCGTTTCCTTTTTTCTTTCAAATTCTTTGATGGAATTCTATTTGAACAAGGATTTTGTCTAAATCCTATTCTACAAATACACACCATAGTCCAACAATTAAGGGGGCTATAGAGTATCATTAGACACATACATTCAAGCCAATGTCTCGAGGATTGTACATATAATATTCAAGCCAAAAGGACGCAAAAATAAAGAAATCAATGAACAAGCTAGGATTTCAAGATTTTACAAGAAGGAGGCGGAATCTTGGTGTAAGATCTTCATCTTTTTCCCATTTTTCCTTAAGACCCAGCGTTGTACTTTAATTCCTTGCATTTTTACTCTTCCATGACGTGTAATTAAGTAATTAGTTAGGATGAATGATTGTAACCTAGTTTTGAACGCTAATTTTAGTTAAAAAGTTTTAAATCTCCAATTAATTTTCTGAATTATTTTTATTTCTATTCTTAATACTTAAATTAATTGACCACTAATTTATTGATTTTGTGAGTAATAATTACATAGAGATGTGAATTATTTGTTTAGACCGCATAGTAAAAATTGGAAACTAGTGTAAAAGTGTAGAGATACATTTTCAAGTTAATGCGGTCTTTACATGTATTCTTAGAATACAATGAGTTTAACTAAGGTGTATTCGAATTCACATAGAGATATCATGACTTAGTTAAATGTAATCAATTTGAACTCGAGAACGGTAAGTTGAACATGTTAGAAGAATTCGATTGGGTAAACATAAGCCACTCAATTACCTTTTTTTTGAGTCCTCAAATAGTTAATTGGCACAAAATGTTCCTATCCTTTGCCTTCATTGTGCAAATCGTTCATATCTTTTCAATTTTTACATTTTGGCACTCAGATTGACCTTTCTTGCATAAAAGGTCCTTACGGTTGATTTTTTCCATTAAAACATTGTAAAATGACGAATTTACCCTGCTCTTTAAATAATAAAATAGAAAAGAAAAAAATAATTTAAAATTTTGCATGTAGAGTTTCAAACTTTTAAAAAAGTACAATCTAGTCTTACCTAAAATAATTTAAAATATTCAAACAATAGAAAATATGTTATCTTCCCAATTAATCCCCCTACCCCTACGCCCATCCTCTACCCTTCACCACTACCATGAAATTAATTAAAAGAGAAATAAAAGTATAAAAAAAATACAAAAAGAATTTAAAATAGGAAAAAAGAATTTAATATATTATCTTCCTAATTAATCCCAATTACCTTTGCATTGCTTCTTTTGATCACGTGTTTAGTATCTTCTACAAATGTCACACCCTTAATGTTTAGATGCGCATATAAAAAAATCAAGCATGTGGGGTAAAAAAATTAATTATAATATATAGCTTAAAGCCCGATGCAATGCATCTGGATCTAAAGAATGTGGAGAGAAGTTCCTCTGAAACTGACTAAATGAGCGGTATTATTTTTCTTTCCTCAAGTTGCTCATAGATTGTCATCTGAGTTAGATTGTTCACTTGCAATTTGGTGAAGGGTCTCGAATTGTGGTCTATCTTTGAAGGTGAGAGTTTTCTGGAAACGATCAAGCATTCTGGGTAAATGTTTTTCTGGAAAAGATCTCAAGCATGTTTTGCTTGAAGGTGAGAGTTTCATAGTTCACTTACTATAACGACCCAAAACTTAGCCTTTGAATCGTTAAATATGTATCTTAAAAATAGAACTTTCATAAAAGAAAGTTATTCCCAAAACAATAATTAAAACTAAAACACTTTCTTAATCATAAAATTTATTGTAAAAAAATTCATAAATTATCTCATCTTTATTATACCACGCAAGTTCTAAACTCTAATGCCTCGAACCTCAATTGCCTAAAAGGGGAAAATCATAAATAGTGAGATAAAATCCCAATAAGCGAGTCACATAAACAGTAATTCATATTTAAAATTTAGAAATTATTAACGTACATAAGGAGATGCAGGTTTTAGAAACCGAAATTAGGTGGTCATAATCCCCGTACATAATTATAACATACATAAGGAGACACGAGAATTAAGTACCATACTTCGTTGCTAAAATTCTCAAGTGTAGAGCTACTAAACTCCGGTCCATTGAACTTAAACATATAGGATGCATATCATATTCGTAAATCGAATTTTGTATTTTAAAGTATGAAAAATGATTTAACATACAATATATGACTACACTTCGCAAATTTGAAGATGATTTCATAAAATAGTACGGAAGAACTTGACCTCAAACAATCATTTATGAACTCTGTGTGTAGTGTGGGACAATCATAGTTATACACATATATAGATGTACGTAATTATGATAATCATATATGTAGCGACCCGAATTTTAAAATGCAAATTTTATTACTTAAGTTGTGTCGCTACAACATTTCTGTCAAATTTTAGAATTTATTTTACGTCCGTCGAGTTGTCTAGCAAAACATTAAATATAAGAATTCAAAACGATTTTTAATCTTAAAAATTCAATAATTCTTTATTGGGTCGAATTTTACACCCAACATCTATTTTAAATTATTCTTGGTTCAATGTTCCTCTTTGGCCCAAGTTTAAGTCCATTATCAGCCCAAAAAAGGTAGTCCAAATTTTGGAGCATAGGGTTGTAGGGCTCAACAGTATCAACCTAAAAACCATCAATTCCACCTCCCAAAATTTACTCTCTTGGCTGCAAAAACCTCACAAGAAATCTGGATATTTCAAGGTAAATTTCTCAAGTTGGAACAATTATTTTTCTTCGATTTCATCATCATCATCATCGTCTAACCTATTGACTCTCTGCATTAATTTTTTTTCTTGCTAGACGAGGTCGTGTGAAAAGTTTAAAGCACGGTAACATCACATCTGCTCAATTTCAAGAAAATTTCCAAGACTTTGAGGTGGGGTTTACATTTAAACAATTGTGATTATTTTGTCCATATTAGTTCTTGATGTCTGATTTTTGATTGTGATATAATGCTTATACATATGAAAAGGTTGCTAGGGACCGTAAATAGGTCTGTGATTGAAAGTGGGTCCTTGGGGTTGTCCCACAGTGCAAAAAAATTGTTAAGCACTAATAATGTGTTTGACTAATTGCTGTTTCTCCACTGAGTATAATTCGTTACGCTCACCCCAATATTTTCCATCCTTTTAGGTTAAGGAGCTCGTCAATGCAAGGCAATGAGCGGGGCAATCTTGATTAAATAATAGATCATTTAATTTATAAATTTTTGAAACAAGTATTTTAATAGTTGGTTTCCATTTTGTCAATTAAATCTCAAGTTTTGGTATTTTTGCGAATTTTGACACTTTGCTTATTATATTTGGTATTGACACTTGGATGTGAGCAAATTATTCAAATGAAGTTTCCACATTTATTTCTAATCTACTATAGTTGAGAAAAAAAAAAATATTTATGCATTTTGGCATTTATTGAGAATGCTTATTTACAAGATATTTTGACTTAAGTAGCGTCTTGAGTTAAATGAAATTTGGAGCGTCATTAGGTAGGGAAGTATTTGATAATTATTGATAATTACATTTCACAATATTAAATGTTGGAACTTATTTGTTAGTTCATATTATATCTATTTCCTTAGCAACGTTCAGTTCCTATCAAGACGCAAACTTCAATATGGATCGATTATTTTATAACATTTTAATCAGTTATTTTTCGAATAACAGTCTATACTTTAACTTTATGACTGCTAATGATGTTCTTAGTAATTATTTAAATTAACTCTACATTTTGACATATTGTATTGGATCACACTCAATATTTTTGTTTATTGAAATTATGGAAATATGATTTTATGTGATGATATATTAATTCTATTCTTTAATTATTATAAATTTGCTGGTACAAAGAAATAAATATTTAAAATAACGAAATTGACATTTATGGCGTGCATTAAATGAATGTCGTAAAAAATACCATCTTTTTATGGCGTGTGAGTGTTGCATTTTTTTCTATCGCAAGTGTACGATATCGTAACAACTAATATAGTGGACCTTTGAGTCTGGATTATCATTCATACTTTAGTCTTAACCTACTTTTCCTAACTCCTATTTGATAAAAGACAAACAAATAAAGGATTGTGATAGTTGTGAATATTGATTTTCTAAAATGAACTAAATGCCTAAAACAAATGAAAATTATGATGAAATAACAAATACAAATGGATCAAAGATTCATGTATGTAAGATATATTATGGCAAAACAACTTCATCTAATGATCACCTTAGTTCCCAATTTAAGATTCTAGCCTAATGTAGTGTTCAGTCGAATTCTCCTACGGTATTCAATTTACCCCTCTCGAGTTTTCATTGAGCCTATTTAACTAATTTGATTCCATAGCTCTATGCGAATTACCCTTAGTTAAACGAGTTATGGCACTAGGAATTTATATAACGATCGTAATACTAGGTATGGGTATCTCTACATGTTATACTTCTTTACCGAATTTTATTACATGTTCTAAGTCTCAAACTCCCCTCTCAATTCATAAGAAACTCAATGGATCATCAAATTATTGATCAAGTAATTCAATGCATTGCAATCATAATAAAATCAACACATGGAAGAATAAAACACAGGATTCTTGGATTAAAGAACTAAGGGTCTCAGTAGATTACATTGTTTTTCCTAATAAGGAATTTAGCTAAAGATGATGAAAAAGATGAAATAAATAAACATATTCGAATACATCACCGGATTCAATTGATAAAAAAGATGGAAAAGAATCAGCTCTTGCACCGAGATCTTCTTCCACTTCCAATTCTTAATTTGAACTCGAATCCTTGATGTATTTCTACTCGCGAACTCTTCGATCTTGTGTTTTTTCTCAATCTTACAAAATGTGGAACCCTCTTTTTAATGTGTGGGAACCCCCTATTTCATGCCTTCCCCAATCTATTTATAGTTTCTCACATGCATGGCCAAGTTGGAGACTCATTCATGGGCTTTTCGTAGCCCAAAAAAACAAAATCTAAATTTGACGTTGCAGTGCCTAGGAGCGAGAAGGTAGCTCCTCGGAGCCGTGAAGTCTACTCATGCAGCGCTGCACAACGCTAAGGCAGCACCTAAGTGCTGTAATTCTGTTGATCTCCTGCTGGTGCAGCGTCTGGCAGTGCCTGCAGCGTCTGGCAGTGCCTAGGCGCTGCATCTCTGGTCATTTTTCTTCTTCCATTACTTCACATCCCTTTTTTCATCATTTTATCATTCCAGCAAACACATTAAATTCGTTCTATAATTAACAAATGAAGCAACCAAATGAAGTTAGAATGGTACGAAACTAATGTGTAAAACACACTCATCAAATACGCCCAAACTTAAACATTTGTTTGTCTTCAAACAAAATCGTAACCTATCTTAATAAACAACGAACATGCAATGCTCATTACCCAATTGGTGGCCAGTCAATCAAGCAATACAAAATAATTTAGCTAGCTAACATGGTTTTTTATCTCAAGATTAAAATCATGATATCAAATTTATACACAGTTCAAAATCACACTACATAAATTAAATTTTACTTTTCCAATAAAAAATTGATGTGTGTGTGTGAAGAATTAAGAATAACATTATGAATTTATAAGTTGTTTCAATTCCTGACTCTCAATATTCAAATATGTTCTTTCATCACTCGTAAGATTCACACATCCCCAAACTTATTATTTTCGCTATTTTCAAGTGTATGAACTATGGTTGAATTTTATACTATTCTCACATCTCTAGTTTAGGTAAATCTCACTAATTGCAAATCAATATGTCAATAAACAAGGATTCTCTATTAAATTTGATTGCTTCAATATCTAGGACTTAACTAGGCTAATAATCCTTTATTAAAAGTTGAATTTTCTTAAGTACGTCTTCTATTACATGTTGCGTTTAATAGTCCCCGGCAACGCCGTCAAAAACTTGTTGCGTTTTTTCTATCACAAGTGTACAATATCGTAACAAGTAATATAATGGACCTTTGAGTCTAGATTATCATTCCCACGAGGACTATACTTTAGTCTTAACCTACTTTTCCTATCTCCTATTTGATAAATGACAAACAAATAAAGGATTGTGATAGTTGTGAATATTGATTTTCTAAAATGAACTAAATGCCTAAAACAAATGAAAATTATGATGAAATAACAAACACAAATGAATCAAAGATTTATGTATGTAAGATATATTAGGGCAAAACAACTTTATGTAATGATCACCTTAGTTCCCAATTCAAGATTCTAGCCTAATGTAGTGTTAGGTCGAATTCTCCTACGGTATTCAATTTATCCCTCTCGATTTCTCATTGAGCCTATTTAACTAATTCAATTCCATATCTCTATGCGAATTACCCTTAATTAAACTAGTTATGGCACTAGGAATTCATATAATGACCGCAGTATTAGGTATAGGTATCTCTACACGCTATACTTCGTTACCGGATTTTATTACAAGTTCTAAGTCTCAAACTCTCCTCTCGATTCATAGGAAACTCAATGGATCATCAAATTATTGATCAAGTAATTCAATGCATTGCAATCATAATAAAATCAACACATGGAAGAATAAAACATAGAATTCTTGAATTAAAGAACTAAGGGTCTCAATAGATTACATTGTTTGCCCTAATCAGGAATTTAGCTAAACATGATGAAACAGATGAAGTAAATAAACATATTCGAATACCCTATTTCGTGCCTTCCCTAGTCTATTTATAGTTCCTCACATTCACGGCCAAATTGGATACTCATTCATGGGCTTTTCGTAGCCCAAAAAAACAAAACCTAAATTTTACGGTACAACGCCTAGGAGCGAGAAGGCAGCACCTAGGCGCCTCGAAGTCTTCTCAGGCAAAGCCTAATCGCTACAATTATGTTGATCTACTGCTAGTGCAGCATCTAGTAGGGCAAAAGCAGCGCCTAGCATCTCTGGTCATTTTTCTTCTTCCATTGCTTCACATCCCTTTTTTCATCATTTATCATTCCTTCAACCAAAACACTAGCAAACACATTAAATTTGTTCTATAATTAACAAATGAAGTAGCCAAATGAAGCTAGAATGGTACGAAACTTGTGTGTAAAACACACTCTTCAGTAAGTGCATGCTATGAAAAGCTAAATATCATCCTTTTATGGCGTACATTAATGTATGCCGTAAAAAATATCATCTTTTTTACGGCATGTGTAAGGCGTAAAAAGTGAATTAACGTAGTTTTTTTATGGTATGCATTGTATGCCATACAAAAAATTAGTATTTACGACATGACATTGTAGTTCTTTCTCATCTTATATAACAGTACCAAATACGGCCAGATGATGCCGAGGGAGAGCTGAGTTCCGTTTAATGGTAACATGGCAGTGATGAAGTTCAAGGCTCAAAGTGTAAGTCCAACACTGAACACACAAGGGCGTTCTAGTCTGTAGGTCCAACTTATCTTTCCAAAGAAAATCCGGTTCGCTTAGAACTAAAACCAAATCCCATTATTCGATCCAACAGATAAAAATCAGAAATCCTAGAATCATAGAACCATAAAATCTCAGTTTTTAGTTGAAGGAGGCAAAACTTATGAAGATGACCCATTTCTAGATGAAGATTTGCCGGAGAATTACAAGAAAATGAAGTACAATGCATTTTCAATTCTTCAACTGTTGAGCTTGATTCTAATTATTGCAGCTTTAGTTTGTAGTTTATTAATCTGTTGAGGAAGAATGAAACTTTCGATTTGCAATTATGGAAATTGGAATTGAAGGTTTTGGTTTTGATTTCTGTAAGCTTGGTTTAAGGGTGAGGGATTCGAATTATTGTGTTCTACTTCGAGAGGAATATTTTTATATGAAAATGGGCTTTGTACTTTGTTTATGGCAGAAAAACTCTATATGTACATATAATATATACATAAATACATGCAGTAAACTCGTAGTGGCTAGTGGCTGATTCTTGAATAATCAAATGGATTTACTTAGCAAAATAAAATGCAGTAAACTCGTAAAATAAAATGAATTTAAGACCGACCCTAATTTCTTTTATTGAATGATCCCCATTAAAACAAAATTAACTTGATCAATAAATAACGCACGTATACGCTTACCAATTTTAGATAAATTTACCATGAGAGAGAGGGAGAGAGAGAGAGAGAGAGAGAGAGAGAGAGAGAGAGAGAGAGAGAGTTCGCGATGGCAATAAGGGGAGGGACGGTAACGATGGGTGGAGATAAAAGAAAATGGGGTGAGTGGGGATAAAGGAAAATGGACATGGCGAGACGGGGTGGTAGGGTAAGACACAAAAAAGAAAAAAGTAAAGAAAAAAAATACTTTACCACTACCCACAGTGTTATGAGATTAGGCCTGATGCCCTATAACATATATCGCATTATGGTTTTTTTCTTTCCTTTTAAAATCTAGTGTAGGTTACATATATGAAGATGAACCTCAATCGTGTCAAATGGACATCATTTAAAGTGAACCTGATAGTGGAAGGAGTTGAATAAAAAGCGAATCGATTTCTAACTTTAGTCTACAAAAAACACTTAGGCTCCATTTGATATACCACATTTTCTCCATTTTCCAACGTTTGTAGTGTTTGATAGGCAAACTTTTCCGGGGAAAATGTTTTCCAACTTTCCAAATTTTTCACATTTTTGAGAAAAATAAATTCTTGATGTTTTGGAACAAATTCTAGACTCAATAATAGAAAAAATCATCACTCTAATGAACAATTTCCATAAAAAAGAAGCCAAATGAACACCAAAGTTTCAACATTTTCCATGGAAAATTATACCAATCAAACACAATTAATTACAATTCCTTGTAAAATAATTTATAAGCAAATCAATTCCCTATAAAAATTTTTCTTTCTACCCATTTTCCACATTTGCAATCAAACAGACCCTTAAAATTTACACAATTCAAACAATTCGAAAGGATCATTTAAGGTAATAGTAATAAGAGTCTAAAGCAATATTTTAGGTAATAATCTAATATAACATATTAATCTAAGATTACAAAATATGATGCAGGAAGAAAATCTCTATAACGATAATTCTGTTAATAAGTATAAGGTTATTTTGTTTTATTGTTTATCAAGGGTAGAATAGTCTTTTCAATTTCCTATGTTTAGCCTATATATAGTTTATTTGTATCTAGGTTAAATTATATTTTTGTATTCAATTGCATTATGTAGAATCAATGAAATCCTGGCCTTCTCTTCTTCTTTTTCTAAAGAAAAAAATAAGATTTTGAGAGGGTTTTCATTCAGTTTCTGCAATCTGGTATTTCATTTTCATTTATTTTGCGATCTGATTTTCCTTATTTTTTTTTATGGCTATTGAAATAGAGGATTAGCTTCAGCCTGTGAGTGTGAGGTTGGATAGAAAGAATTATTCGTATTGAAGTTACGTGATGAGAAATTTTCTTAAGGGTAAAAAGATGTGGGGATATGTTAGTGGAATTTCTGTGAAACCTAGGGATGTTGATGAGGGTTATGTTGTTTTGATAGATGCTTGGGAAGCAAACAATGCAAAAATTATTACTTAGATTAATAATTCTGTTGAGCATTCCATAGGTACACATTTGGTAAAGTATAAAATAACAAAGGAGGCACTACAACAAAAATCGGCTTTTGCAACGTTTGAAAAATGTTGCTAAAACCTTTTTGCAACGTTTTTGCATGTGTTGCGGGCTTCAGTGTTGCCGTAGACCATATGGATACGGCTACGTTTATACAACGTTGCAAAAGCAATATAAAAACGTTGCAGAAAGTCATTTGCAACATTTAAAAAACGTTGCGGAAAGTCTTTTGCAACGTTTTATAAACGTTGCAAAATAAAAGTTTTTGCAACGTTTTTTAAACGTTGCAAAAGACTTTCCGCAACGTTTTTTAAACGTTGCGGAAAGTCTTTTGCAATGTTTTAAAAACGTTGCGAAAACTTTCATTCTGGACTTTTTACAACGTTTTTTAATTGTCGTCGTTACTCTTCTGCAACGTTTATAAAACGTTGCAAATTCTTTTCCGCAACGTTTTTTAAAGGTTGCAAATGCTTTCATTCTGGACTTTTTGCAACGTTTTTGAATTGTCGTCGTTACTCTTCTGCAACATTTTTTAAATGTTGCCGTTCCTCTTTTGCAACATTTTATTAATGTTGTCAATCAATTTATAACTGAACACACATTGCTAAAAGTCTTTTTTTTTTTGCAATCGGCATTTCTTTATTTTTATAATAAAATACGCAAATTTAGTAAACAATATTGTACAAGAAAAATAATAATAAACATTGGTAGTCATCTACTCTAAAAATAATAATAATGGCCAAATTTATTAATCCCTGGTAGAGCACATAATAACGAGACAATAGAAAGCTAAAGCAAGAGCTCGCATTGATTTCACCTTAATTTGTTGCATAGACTACATATGAAATATTTAAAGTCTATCCAATAAAGAAGACTAATTAAAAATTTCATATCATACATCAACTGCGTAGTGAACAAGAACTTCAAAATGATAACACCATCCGCAAAATTCTTCCACAATCAAAAATAGATCTCCAGCCTTTCCTATATGGGCTTGCTACCTGCATCATTGTAATCATCATTTAGCATAATACAAAAGGACCGCAATATACTATGCCAAAGAAAAAGTACAAGAAATTAGAAGTAGCATTAAAACACTTTCCATTGATCGCACTATGATTGACAAGTCGTGTACCAAGAACTTCAAAATGATAACACCATCCGCAAAATTCTTCTACAATCAAAAATAGATCTCCAGCCTTTCCTATATGGGCTTGCTACCTGCATCATTGTAATCATCATTTAGCATACTACAAAAGGACCACAATATACCATGCTCAGTAGATTACACTATAAAACGCTGGAATGTCCAGAGCTGGTTGATCCAATTTATTTCAACTAATTAATTGCATGTAATCTGTGCCTGTGGGCCACCCCTCCCTCCCCCCTCTCTCTGATGAATTAACATACATACAAGCACTCACGTGTCGAGTACCAATGATTCAGGCCCTAATTACACCACACAGATACAATCATACAACACAATGCATTGTTAAAGTTGGCAATAGCTCATACCTCAAAGCCCACTTAGCCACAATCCCCCATAAAATTGATATCTTTAGGCTATATACAGAGATGGCTCTGTACACATCTCCATCTCTAGCCCCCCCTCTATTTCTTTATCATGCTATACACATCTGCTTGACTGTAATTATTACTACTCCAAACAGTTTACTAGCCTTCTTTTATTTCTCCAAACAAGGCACACCAGGAACAAGTAATGTAAACAACATTACTTGCAAATCACATAAACAACAAGAACAATTTTTATAACTCAAAATGTAAAATCTACCATGTCTAGCCAATTCCAAAATTGCAAATAGTGAATTTCAGAAGTGCAACATAAAATTGTCCAATCTATAATAACTAGGCAAACTGCCAAGGAACACCAACTTTAAGAGAGATATATTCCACTAAGCTTCATTTCATGTCCAACACAAGTATACAAAATGAAGTTGTTGCATTTTATCCAGCAATACTATATCAGACTAAATGAAGAAATAGGATCACATGCACCTGTTCAATGGCAAATAAACTGACAACTCCAACATGTATGAAACTCAGTCTAACTGAAAGGCCATATGTTAGCAGTTGCCACCGGCTCCAAAAACTTTGCAAACCAACAGTAGCAACAAGGTAGCTGATACACAAAGCAAGAAAACAAAATTGGTATACCTAAAAACCAACAATGAAAGAAATAGACAAAAATTTTAATGAAATTTTAAGTTCGATAACCAAATTGAAAGGAAATAAATTTCAATGACCAACATAAAAGGTCAAGTAACCGTACTTCCAATGGACAACCAGGAGTAGGACACATACTTTCATTAAAGAAGTTTAATACTGCTCTTGGGCCAAGCAACCGTACTTCCAATAGCTTCACGAAGAGTTCGAAATTCATCTGTAGGTCTGTACAAGGTCAAGTGGCCCATATACACTTCCTCAACCCAAACCTTCCAACAATCTCTTCCGAGTGGCAAATGATGGACCTTTGCACTTGGGTCGGTTGTTGCAATTTTCCCTTCTGGAACAACTTCTTCTCAATCAAACGTGTACCAATGCAACAGTTGACACCTAGCATTTTCCATATGTACATGACCTCCTTGGATACTACCACTTCTTTGTTTTGACTACAAATTCATAATAAATATAAGATATTTTTGTTTGAGGTATACTCCAAACTAAGTTTATATTGAATAAACTTTTAATAATGTAAGATACAAAAACTTGAGGAGTAAAAACATTTGAACTCCCATCCTCCACATTCTGAAAAATGATACAAAGATTATAAAAGTAATTCAACAAGTAATATGCTATATGAAGTTATATTGTCATAGTATATATAATGGTTGAAAGTTATAACCTGTTGAGATAACTTGAGAAGTGCTTCAACCTTTTCTTCTAGTGCTCCCATCCTTTCCGACTGAGTTTGTAATTGGCTTTCAAGTTTTCTAATTCTCACATTACTCTGCATTTGTCCATCCACTTTTGATGGTGCAACCCCAAATCCAAGTCCCCTAACTCTTCCAGAATGTTCAGGACACAAAACTCGAGCAACAGCATCATCATGGATGGAATCTTCTGCTGGAGTGTCAGAAATTGGTTGCGAACACATTTCAATCCTTTTCTGCACTCATAGAAGTCAAATTTGAAACTGACAAGTGATATAATACATCAAACTACTCTTGCATGATTTTCGAAATAATACACATACCAAAGTCTCGGTAACTGCTTCATTTACTGGTTTTCCATCCTTCTTAAGATGTCCTTGAGTCGATACTCTAGTTCTTATCCCTTTGATATTTGGATTTTTTTGTCTCTGTCATACAAATCTAATAACTCAAAAGAGTACTAGTATGGGATATTTCATCTAAGAAGATTACATATGTTTAATATTGTACCATTTCATGAGCAACACGTGGATAGCCCTTTCGACCCATAGTATGTAGAAGCTTCTGACTAGTTCTCATACTGCTAAACTTGGAGCTTTTTTCCTATTAAAAACATAACAATATAATACAACAATATAATTATAAAAAAAAAGCTTCAGATAAATATGACAATATACTTACATAAAAGTCAGTAGAAAGAGTATCCTCGACAAATTTCTCCCATAATTCTTCAGAATTAACATTCTTTGGTCTCAGAAGGGCAACAATGCGTGCTTTATTTGCAGATCCTTTGACTTGAGTTATTATTTGTTTTCTCAACCTAGATTTGAATGTCCTCCAATACTTTCATACATTGCAATGTTATTCTTTGATGACGATTACTCACATTAAACCTTTACTGAATTCGTGCACAAAAATAAATTAAAGACTTAAATGGAGAAATGTTATTAAGAAAGAAATAGATGCAATACAAAATAAGATTAAAAGGTGGTTACGAAACATACCTGTATGAAATTCCAAAGTTCGATTTTTTTCCTTTCATCTACTGAATGCCAATCTTTACTTACAACAGGCACATGTTCTCGTACCATGGCTCCAACTATGCTTGCAAATTTATCTGAGTTGTTGCCAACTACTTGCCCATATTTATTAAATTCAAGCACCATTTTCTTAAAATTCTTTTTAGGAATCATTTTCACTTGGGTTGGACCCCTTATCTTCTTCGGCGCATTTATATTTGTTGGTGGTGTGTTTTGTTCATCATTAATTGGAGCAGATATAGTATGTTCTGGTTCACTCGAAGTTCTCAGTCGTTCATTAGTCTCTCGAATTTTTTCAGCAATTGCAACTCTTCGTCGTTTAGCATTCTTGGAAGTTTACAAAAACAAAAGATAAATGTTATTAGTTATTAATATTACTAAATATGTTACGTATTACAAAAAAAACAATTACCTGAGTTTTGTCCATCATATGAAATATAGCGGGCAATGTCAATTGATTGTAAAAATTATCTACAGAGAGAATAAAAATCTGCAACATCAAAAGAAAATAACGTTAGAGATCATCACAATCACAATAATTTATTTATTGAGTATTAAAATATAATATAAAAAATGAATCATTACATAAAAAGAACTCTAGCCACAAACATTGAGACAAAAATAATCTAAAGGAGTTACCAAAGTAATCTACATATCACATAATACACATTCGACGTCTATTCTTGCATAATTCTCATCCTCATCAAGATTGATTGTAATTGGCTGTGATATATCTAGCGGAAAAGTTGCCTCGTGAGTAGTATCTTCTTCCATGTGTGATGCATGAAACTCTCTTGGTGGTGGCGCATGAAAAGCAACATACCAATTCGATGTTTCATTCTCCCTAGAATAAAAGATTTGTTTCGCTTGTGTTGCCAAGATGAAATGATCATTTTCAAATTGCTTGTGTCCCTCGTTAAGGGTAATGAGAGTGAATCCATCTTCCTTTTTTATTCCATTCAAGATATTTGCCAAATCGCACTTAAATATTGGAACATGAAATGTGTTATAATCAAGAACTATAACATCACGCAAAACTCCATAGTAAAGAACTTGTCCAACTACATGTGCATTATCTTTTACACTAGATCTACAAATGGTTGTTGCTTCAACTAAAACACCACTGTTTTGACGAGATTTTTCTGCCTCTTTAGTATGAAACCGAAGACCATTTATGACAAAACTAGAATATGACATGGATTGACTTCTAGGACCACGTGCAAGCCACTTCAAATTGTTCGAAACATTGTCCACCAACAGCTGAACTTTAATCTGTTTTTATTTTTCAATGTTAGAAGTACAATAATCAATAACACAAGTACACATTTATTTTGTATGTGTATTCCAACCTTATCATCCAACCAGGAAGCAAAAGAATCGATGTGTTTCTTATGCAGTAAGGACTCATTTCTTTCTAGTCGTTTGTCCCTCTTGAGTTCATCCATATGCATCCTAAGGTAAATACAATATTAAGTCGAATAAATATATATGATCGAACAACTTAAAATTTATTGAAGTAGATATTTCATAACATACTCTATGTATGGTTGAACTTCTGTACTATTCAACAACACATAGCGATGAGCAATTTTCAACATATCATCAGATAGTACAATCGGCTTCCCTTTAGAAATTGTACGCCCTACAACCAAGAAATCACTCTCATATTCTTCATTGCGTGCAGGCTTAGAGCCTATTTTCGATGCTTGTGTTATGTATTTGCTACAAAATATCGCATTTTCTTCCACAATATATCGTTCAGCCATGCACCCTTCAGGTCGTGCTCGATTCATAACATACCCTTTCAACACTTTCATATACCTATACGAATGTAACAATTTGAAACATATAAAACCGGTTTCATAATAAATTCAACTTTAGGGAATAACTTCAAAGAATATTACCTTTCAAATGGGTACATCCAACGATATTGTACTGGTCCACATAAATGAACTTCTCTTTCAATGTGGATTGTTAAATGTACCATTATATCAAAAAAGGAAGGCGGAAAATACCTTTCCAACATGCATAATGTTTCAACAATGTCCTCCTCTAACTGTTCGACCTTATTTCTATCTACAACTCCTTGACAAATCTCATTGAAAAATGAACACAATTTAAAAATGGAATTCCTTGGACCTGTAGGTAGAAGTCCTCTCAACGCAACTGGTAATAATTGTTGCATTAAAATGTGACAATCATGAGACTTGAGTCCAACTATCTTAAATTCTTCTACTGAGATGCAATTTCCAATATTAGATTCATATCCATCGGGTAATCTCAAGTTAGGAAGCCTTTTGCAAAATATTTGTCTTTCTGTTCGTGACAAGGTGTGAGGAGCAGTAGGTAGGTAAAATTTATTTTCTCTACTCTCAGGATACAAATCATGCCTAATGTTCATAGCTTCCAAGTCCTTACGAGAGTTGATTCCATCTTTAGACTTTCCTTTGGCATCCAACAGTGTACTAATGATACTGCCACAAATATTCTTCTCCACATGCATCACATCCAAATTATGACGTACAAGTAAAGTCTGCATAGAAAACATCAATGGTGTCATGATAACTACATGCAAGTAGAAGTATGAAATATTACGACAATTACCTTCCAATATGGTGATCGAAAAATATAGACTTTTTCTTCCACGTTACAATAGGCTGAGTTGTAGTCTTCCTCCTTTTTCGCTTGCCATTTTTCCCCCAATCATTTGTAAGTTTATCAACTTCAATAGAATCTTCTTCACCAGTTTTCATCTTTGGCCTAATACCAGTTTCAGTATGTCCATTAAACCAATTTTTTTTTCATACGGAATGGATGATTAAAGGCTAGAAATTTTCTGTGTCCCATGTGCGCAAACTTCCTACCATGCTTCAACCATAGTGAACACGTGTCTTCACGACAAACAGGGCATGCAATCTTTCCCTTCAGGGGCCATCCAGATATATTTCCATATGCAGGAAAGTCATGTATTGTCCACATCAAAATAGCTTTTAAATTGAATGTAGACTTTGTGACTACATCATACATCTCAACGCCATCACTCCATAACAACATTAAGTCGTCTACAAGTGGTGCCAAATAAACATCTATATCATTACCTGGCTGCTTTGGTCCCGGGATCAACAAACTCAGCATCAAACTTTCCTTTAACATGCATAATGAGGGAGACAAGTTATAGATAGTTAAAATTACTGGCCAACAACTGTATTTAGAACTAAGATCTTTGAAAGGATTAAATCCATCAGTAGCAAGACCCAATCTAATATTTCGAGGATCTGATGCAAAATGTGGCCACCTTTTGTTAATTATTTCCCAACTCAATGAATCAACATGATGCCTAATTTTACCATCTGAACTTTTATTAGTTGAGTGTCATCTCAGTTGTGTTGCCATCTCTTCTATTTCGAACATCCTCTTAAGTCTTGGTATTATAGGAAAATAATGCAACACTTTTACTGGAGTATGTTTGTGAATTTTTTTAGTCCGTTGGTTAACTGTCCATCTTGAGCAACCACATTTTGGGCATAATTCAGCTTGTTCGAGCTCCTTTCTATATAGACAACAATCATTAACGCAAGCATGTATCTTTTTGTAGCCAAGATCAAATATGTTGACAATCTTTTTCATCTCATAAAATGAGTTTGGAAGTGTATTATTATCTGGCAACATGTCTCGAACAAGATTTACGAGTTCATCAAAACCACTGTCTGATAAACTATGTGAAGCTTTAAGCTTAACCATAGCAACAGAAGCTGACATCTTCGTGAACACCCTACAACCAGGATATAAAGGCGTTTCAGCATCATGAACTAAACTTTCAATCTCTTTTGCTCTTCCATCAGGAGTGTTTTCAGGATCTACATCATGTTGTGCATAAAAGTCCTTAAACATACCGTGTGACTCAAGCATTTCTAAATCGAGGAAATTTGATTCACTTGGTTGTTCTCCATGAAATACCCAAACACTGTATGTAGGATCCATACCCTTAATAACAAAATGTTCATAAACTGTATCATAATGTTGATGCGTTAGATTCCTACACATTACACAAGGGCATACTATCATTTCTGAATTGCAATTTTCACGAGCTCGTTCAACAAAATTCTGGGCTCCATCTCTATATTGTTCTGAAAATCTACAATTTAAACTTTATGATCATTATATGTTAAATTTTTTTAAATTGATATCTAGATCCGTAATATGTAATTTTTGATGATAACCTTGATAAGTGTAGCCACTCTTTGTCCATCGTACGAGAAATCTACTATTCAACACTGAAGGGACGTAGCTAAACATCAAATGCACTAATCACCTCCTCCCTACATCTACAACAAAAGGTAATTTTAAGTCTAGAAATGGGGTAGCAATTGGAACACTAAAATATTTTCTTTGCGGTTGCCAATGGTGCAATAGCAGAAGAATATTGAGAACCGAGATTATCAGTTGATGTTATTTAACCACCATCCAAACTCAATCAACAAACATAACGACTTTATCACATACAAAATCTTGAAAATAGAAAAATATAGCCATATAATAAATTTTATTTGTTCTTTTACAACGTCCACGAGTCCCCCCAAATTTCAAATAACAAGCAGAATACTGATATAAACAATCTAACTAAGCTAATCCATTTGAAATACAGATTTTAATTTGTTCTCTCTCTCCCTATATGTGTTTTTGCTGGTTTTCGACTACATTGGTTATTGAAAGGCTACTCTTTTGCTGATTTATACAGGTAATCAATCTTTTCTACAGAAAATGTAATTTTTTATAGAGGTTTTAGATAAATATATACAATTGTTTATTTGTTATCATGAACATTTTCACTGTCATATGCTTTTCGATAATTTTATTTATATTTTTTTTCTTCTAATTGTTTTTATTAATATTTACAGAACATCTTTCATCATTAATTTAAAGGTCATCCATAGAATTTTTAATTTGTTCAATACTTTTTATGGGTTAGTGACAGTTTTCTAGCTAACCATATGTTGTCATCACTAAATCTGCAAGTAAGTTTGTTTTTTTTTTTTATTCATTGAAAATAATTTATTCACAAGTGGGAAAGATGAATGTAATTTAACATTATTAGTTTTCGTTTAAACTTATATGTTAACTTATTTTAAATATATTATTATAATGTTTATAGGTAAATCGCGGATTAAAACCAAACCAACCCGCAATTTATGGTTTGGTTTGGATTGGTTCGAAAAATAAAATGGTTGACATTTGGATGCACACACTAATATGACAGCAAAAACACATATAGGGAGAGAGAAAACATTGACAATTGCTTTGGCAATGTTGACATTTGGATGCACACACTAATATGACAGCAAAAACAAGCCTGTATTGATCCAACGTTTGATATAAGAGCTGCTAATCAATGTCTTTATACCTAATTTTTTTGTTATTTGAGAAAGAATAGTTTAGTTGAAGCAGTTGTCTGTTTTTATTGATGCTTCTTTTTATCAAGTTTAAGGTCTTTTAGTGGTGTAGGTCCTTGTATCTTTAACCTGTTATGACCTTTAGGTTTTTGGAAAATCAGAGAAAAGGATAAACATGAGAAGATAAGAAACTTTTAATGTCACGGAGCTTTTACCTTGAGTTTCCGATTCTCATCTATATGCCCTTTACCCTTGCGGATCGTAAGATTGAATGAGATTTTCACTTCATCTTATTCGGTTATTTGAACCACACTCGTTAATACACGAGACAAATCTTCAACTTGAATTTTTAAGTATTTTTCTATCATAATCCCCATCTCATATGGAAGTTCTAATGCTCGTTGAGGAATAACAATAACAACAAATGAAACTTTCTATTATGTATCTAACAATTTTTTTCATTACAAGGTAAAAACACCATATGCAGGTAGCTCAATTTTTCTTTTCATTGATAAAAACATTTTGCTTTTAGAATTTACATTGTCTCATGTCTGCTTTCTTATTCTTCCTCTTCCAGAAAAAATATTCGTACATATTCCTCTCACATTGTTGTTTCTTGATGAACCCACATCAAGCCTTGATTCAACAACGGCTCAAAGGATGAGAATGCAACAATCAAGCAACAAAGCAAAACAAATGAGGAGCTTCATTTCAGACTACGTACTCCAAGCAGGGGAGGATGAGAATGAATGAAAATACTTACTTGCAAGATTTTCCTCTGGAAATCAGACCACGTGCTCCAAGATGAAGTGAATGCAAAATACTTGAGGGCAACGAGTCGCACAGATTCGCCTCTGGAAATTCGACCAGTGAATACGTCCTTGAAGATGCATACGCTCAGGGCAACCACTCGACAGATACTAAACCCTTGAGGGTCCTGCAGAAATCAACAACGTTAAGAAGACAAAATGCAAGAAATCACGACACGAGAAAATTACTTGGCACTTACTGGGGTTGAGAAAATCCAAATCAACTGGATGCCTACCAAGAAAATCAAGCAAATCTTACTGTGATTAACATCAATTGGAATTTGAGGATTTCAGAAATCGATTTCGGGGAGGGCGATTTCAAGGGAAGCGAGGGCGATTTCAAGGGAAGCAAGGTCGAGAGATTTGGGGGTTTAGGGCTAATTCATGGTCTTGGATTGGTTTTTACTAACTGGGTCGGGTTATGGGAAATATTTTTGGGCTCAGACGTGATGATATTTAAATGGGCCAAGATATTTACGTTTGTGGGCTTAGATGTGATGGATTAAATTTAAATGGGCCAAGATATTTTTGCAACATTTCAAAAACGTTGCAAAAGGCTATCCTAATTAAACTTATTGGCAACGTTTAAAAAAGTTGCAAAATGAATATATTTACAACACTTCTTAAACGTTGCGAAAAGGTAGTCTAACACATTCATATTCACAACGTTTATAAAACGTTGCTAAAGGGTTAGGTTTAGGCAACGTTTAATAAACGTTGCCTAAACCTAACCCTTTAGCAACGTTTTTTAAACGTTGCAGTATATTAAAATCCAAGTTTTAGCAACAATTTTTAAATGTTGCAATAGGCTTAGTTTTTAGCAACGTCAGATAAACGTTGCAATAGCTAAAACCTTTGACAACACCCTATAAACGTTGCAAAAAGTGACATTTGCAACATTCATTCAAAAAATGTTGCCAAATCTCAATTATATTTACCAATTGCAACATTCATTTATTTGAATGTTGCGATAAACACATTTAGCAACATTTAACAACCAAATGTTACCTTTTATGTGTTGCAAAAGTCGATTTTTGTTGTAGTGAGGTTTGGGATCATCTGCAAAGGTTATTCACTCAGTCAAATTTTGCAAAACAGTATCAATTGGAGAATGACATACAAGCTCTTTAATAGAAGAATATGAGTATTTAAGAGTTTTATTCTGCTATGACAAATCTTTGGGATCAATTGGCTCTTACAGAATTAGCAAAATTAAAGGTAAATGGTGCCTATATTGCTCGTAGAGAGCATCAACGGTTGGTACAGTTTTTAATGGCACTTTGCTGTGATTTTGAAGGACTTAGAGGTTCAATTTTGCATCATTCTTCACTTTCTTCTGTTGACTCAATTTTCAGTAAGTTATTGGTGGAAGAAATATGTCTTAAGTCTTATTCTGAAAAGAGAATTCTTCCTACTTCTAATCCTTCTATGTTAGCAGTGTCTTCTAAGTTACTCTCTAATAATCAGAATAAGTTTTACACAAGGGCTGCCCCCGACGAGTATAGTTTCTGTGAGAAAAAAGGTCATTGGAAAGCTTAGTGTCCTAAGTTGAGACATAAGAATCAATTCCAGCAGCAATCTCAAACTTGGAACCCTAGCAACCAGTCACAATCGAATACTCATAGACCACCTCAGGGTTATAAACCACCATAGTCTAATACTGCAGCAGTAGTTTCATCAAGTCTTTTCACTGATCTTAGGACTCTGGCTGAGCAATTTCAGAAGTTTCTCTCCTAACCGCCACAAGGTATGCCTACTTCTTCTTTCGTAGGTCAGTTGCCTCATAGTTCTTTAGGTATGTCACATTCTGTGTGGGTCTTGGATTCTGGTGCTTCACATCATATATCTCTAGATTCTTCATCATTTGCTTATGTGTCTCCTTCGTCTTCTATTGCTGTCATGACTGCTAATGACACTTCTATGCCTTTAGCAGGTGTTGGTTCTATTATTACACCTCAATTGTCTCTTTCTAATGTTTATCATATTCCAAACTCACATTGAATCTTGCTTCTATTGGTCAGTTATGTGATTCTGGTAATTTAGTCACATTTTCCATTTCTTCTTGTTATGTACAGGATCTGTAGTCTCAGAACCTGATTGGGACAGACCGTAAGAAGGGGGACTATATATTTTAGATGAATTAAAAGTGTCAGTTGTCATTGCTGCTACTAGTGTTGATCTGTCTTCTTTTCGTTTGAGTCTTTCTTCTTCTAGTTTTTATTTATGCCATGTTTCGTATTCCCGTCTGAGATTTTTGGCTTCTGTAAGGGCTTTAGGAAATTTGCAACCTTATGTTATTTCTGATTATATTAGATGTAAACTGACAAAATTTTCAGCCTTACCTTTTAATGGAAGTATTTATGTTTCTTTCTTTCCATTTAATTGATTTATTTTGATGTATAGAGTCCCTGCCTTCTCCTGTTGTCACAAAAGGAGGATCTCAATATTATGTTTCTTTTATTGATGATCATACTCTTTATTGTTCGATTTATTTAATGAAACATCATTCTAAATTCTTTGAGATATACACAGTCTTTCGTGCTCTTGTCAAAACTCAACATTCTTCTGTTTTCAAATGTTTTAGGAGTGATTTAGGTGGGAAATACATTTCTAATAAATTTTGTGAATTGCTTGCCTTAGATGGAACTATTCACCAAACTTCATGTACAGATACTCCTGAGCAAAATGGTGTTACTGAAAGAAAATATAGGCACATTGTTGAAACTGTTCACTCTCTTTTATTGCCTGCTTCTATTCCTAGTGTGTTTTGGGGTGAATCTGTTCTTAATACTATATTTTTGATTAATACAATTTCATCTTCTCATATTTCAGGGTTTTCTCCTTATGAAAGGTTGTATGGGTATGTCCCTGATTATTCTTTCTTTAGAGTTTTTTGTTGTACTTGTTTCATTTTTTGTCTTTATGTAGAACGCAGCAAGTTGTCATCTCGATCTGCTACTTTTGTCTTTCTTGGTTAAGGTGAAGGTAAAAAGGAGTATCATTGTTTTGATCCAATAACTCAGAAACTTTATGTGTCTTGCCATGTTATCTTTCTCGAGCATATACATTTTTTCCTATTCCATCCACTACTGTTTGACTAGATCTGATCTTATTCATATAGATACTTTTTCAGATGATTCTGATAGTTTTTCATCTTAGTTTCCTACTACTTCAAATACCCATTCTCATGTTCTTACCCCATTACTTTACAACCAATTCGTACTGATCATTCTGAATGTATTGACACTTTACTCTCTGGCACACCTGAAGCTCTCTTCTCCTATGATCCCTCAAGCTCAGTTTGAGACTATGGATCCACCTCTATGTCAATCCATAAGCATTCGTAAGTCTACAAAGCGACCAAATTTTGCTTATTCTTGTTATTTTTCATCTTTTACTTCTTTTTTAGCTTCTATTCATTGTCTGTCTGAGCCATCTTCTTATAAAGAGGTAATTCTTGATCCTCTTTGGCAGTAAGCCATGGATGACGAACTTTCTACTTTGCATAAGACTGGTACTTGGGATTTGGTTTCTTTACCTCCTGGTAAGAGTGTTGTTGATTGTCGTTGGGTGTATAAGATCAAGACTAATTCTGATGGATCAATTGAGAGATACAAAGCTAGGTTGGTTGCAAAAGAGTACTCTCAACAGTATGGTATGGATTATGAGGAGACATTTGCTCTTGTTACAAAAATGACTACTATTCGTACTCTTATTGTAGTAGCTTCAATTCGTCAGTGGCATATCTCTCAACTTGATGTTAAAAATTCCTTCTTGAATGGAGATCTTCAAGAATAAGTTTATATGGCGCCCGTCCTAGTATTTCACATGATTCTGGGTATGTTTGCAAGCTCAAGAAAGCATTATATGGTCTACACCTCGTGCTTGGTTTCTTTGGAGCTGCGTGCATACTCTGATGATGATCGTGGCTGTGATCCCACAGATCGCAAGTCTGTTACTGGTTTCTGTATCTTTTTGGGTGATTCTCTTATTTCTTAGAAGAACAAGAAACAATCTATTGTTTCTCAATCTTCAACCGAAATAGAATATCCTGCTATGGCATCTACTACCAAAGAGATTGTTTGGTTATATTGGTTACTTGCAGATATTGGAGTTTTTCTTTCTTATCCCACTCCTGTGTATTGTGATAACCAGAGTTCTATTAAGATTGCTCACAACTCGATTTTTAGGAATGAACTAAGCACATTGAGATCGATTATCCCCTTATTCGTCATCATCTCAAGTATGGCACAATTACTTTGCCCTTTTTTTCTTCTTCTTCTTTGCAGCTTACAAATTTCTTTACCAAGTCGTAATCTATTTCATGTTTTCATTTTCTAGTTGACAAACTCTTAATGCTTGTAGCTGCCACATTGGGAGTTTGAGGGTGAGATGTAAGAAATATAAGGTTATTTTGTCTTATTGTTTATTAAGGGTAGAACAGTATTTTCAATTTCCTTTGTTTAGCCTATATATAGTCTCTTTGTATTTAGGTTAAATTATATTTTTATATTCAATTGCATTATGTAGAATCAATGAAACCCTACCTTCCCTTCTTTTTCTTTATTTCTTTGGATTGTTTAACAGATTCCGCCATCTTTTTAGAAGTTTTGCATAGTTACGTTTTACTTCGGTCTTAGCTACTTCATCCCTTCACCCCATCTCACTCCACAGGCATTTAGGCACACACTTATAGGTTCACTTGTGTAAAAATTTATATGCATTTTTCATTTTGTTGTTTGTATTTATGGAAAAGTAACTCTTGTGTTTTTAGGCAATCAAATTCAATCTTTGTGGGGGTTAGGACATGGCCGGACCTGGGGGTGGCCTAGGGGGGCATGTGCCCCATCGGATTTTAAAGTTTTTTTTAATATAAAAAGAAAAAAAAATATGAAGCCTCTCATTTCCCAGTTACACTCTCCAGCTCGCTTAGCCTCTCCCTCTCTACTCTCGCTTTGTCTCTCATCTCCCTCTCTAGTCTCCGTTTCTCCGACTCTCTCGCGGCGGCGATGGCCGCGAGCCAGTGACACTACCACCCAACCACTCCACCACAGGTCCACAAAATCTAAGCTTTGCCTTCATTCCTATTTTTCATCTCCTCTGTCGCCTCTCGATGTCTCCCGTCTCCCGCCTGTAGTCCCAGATGGCCAGACCCATAACAATGACTTCTAACTCCCGTCGCCCTGCTCCTATGATGTGATGAGGTAAGTTCCATTTTTCATCTCAAAATGAAAGTAATGGAGATTTGGGGATTCTGTGTTTTTCATTTTTTGATTTAGGGATTTTGAGATTTTGATGAAATTGACAGGGATTTCTAATTAGGGCTTTTAGGGATTTTGATGAAATTGATAGGGATGTCTAATTTGTGACTGTGAACTGTGAATTTGTGTGACTTTAAACTTGCTAATTGTGTCCATGTTGTCTGATTTAGGGATTTATAATTAGGGATTTAGGGATTTTAACGTAACTGATAGGGATTTCTAAATTGTTTGAGTGTAAATTGTGATTAAGAACCTTACCTGAGACCATGTATTGAGAAGGCAATTGTGAACTTGCTAATTAATTGATTTAGGAATATTGAAACTTTCTTATCTAATGTGATTGATTTTTTTTAATTGTATCAATTATGTTCAAATACTTCAAACATAAATCTATGAATGTTGATGTTGATGTTGAAAGGAATGTTTGAGACAAAAGTGCTAAAATAAATGTTGATGTTGATGTTGGAGAAGTTGGGGATGTCGAAGGAGTCAAGGATGTTGATGTTGTAAATCTCATCGATGATCTGGATTGACAGTTCCAATACAGAATTATGAGGTTAATGATCGAGACGTGATTCGAAGAGCATATATGCAAAAGGGTTTGCATTTCCACCAACAAGAATGGGTAATATAGAGAGGCAATTTTGTGTTTCGTGGTATGATGAGCATCCTACCTGGTTGGAATATATTGTAGCTAAAGATGCAGTTTTTTATTTTTACTGCTATTTTTCAGTTTGAGTGGTGGTTCCTTTCTTAACGATGGATTCTCAAATTGGAAGAAGAAAAAATGCCTTAGAAAACATGTTGGGACTTCAAGTAGTGCACACAATTAGGCTCGAGTTAAATATGAATCATTCAAGAATCAAGAGCAAAGTATTCGATCATGTCTATTTAAGCAATCGCATCAAGCTCGAACAGATTATAGAATTCGATCGAATGCGTCAATTGATTGTGTTCGATTTCTTGTACGACAAGGTATGGCATTTCATGGACATGATGAATTTGAAGATTCAAACAACCAAGGAAACTTTCTTGAACTATTGCATTGGTTGTGTGATCATAATGATGAGATTAAGGCCGTTACTTTGACGAATGCTCCCGAGAATTTCCAATTAACATCACCACGAGTGCAAAAATATACTGTCAGTGCTATTGCTTCTGAATGTCTAATTGTGATTATGAAAGATGTTCCTGATAGTTTCTTTTCAATTGTAGTTGATAAATCTCGAGACATTTCAGTTAAGGAGAAAATGTCGGTTGTTATTCGTTATGTGAAGAATGGGCATGTATTGGAACATTTTGTTGGTGTTCGTCATGTTTCGAATACCACAGCTATCTCACTTAAGGTTGCAATTAATCAATTATTCTCTGAGCATAGCTTAAGTATATCTAATTTGAGAAGTCAAGGATGTGAAAGAGCTAATAACATTTTAGGTGAGTATAATGGACTCAAAGCACTTATTTTGAAGGAAAACCCAAGTGCATACTATATTCATTGCTTTGCTCATCAACTTCAATTAGCTCTTGTAGCTGTAGCACAGAAACATCCGAAGATTGAAACTTTCTTCATTACAATACACAAATTGGTGAATGTTGTTGGTGGATCGGCGAAACGGAGTGATCTTATTCGAGAGAATCAAAGGCTGAAAGCTCTTGAATTACTCAGGGTCGGTGAATTATCAAGTGGACGAGGTCTTAATCAAGAAACAACTCTTCAGCGTCCTCGTGATAAACGTTAGGGCTCTCACTATAATTGTTTATTAACTTGATTATCATGTTTTCAACCATAGTCGACATTGTTGAGATGATTGCTACTGACACTACAAGTACCGGAACAATAGGTGATTCTTGTATTTTATTTGAGTTGATGTTAAAATTTGAATTTGCATTTCATCTACACCTCACGAAAAAGATTTTGGGGATTTTAAATGAATTGTTGAAAGCATTACAACGAGAAGATCAAGATATTGTCAATGCCATGAGATTGATGCAATTATGTAAAGTACGACTCCAAACGATGAGGGATGATGGATGGGATTCTTTCTTTGGAATTGTTTGTTTGTTTTGTGAACTCACGAGATCAATGTTCTCAATATAGATGATATGTTCATAACTTTAGGTCGTTCACGGCGTGAGACAATGACAAATTTGCATCATTATCGTGTTGAAATATTTTATGCTATTATTGATATGCAACTTCAGAAACTGAATGATCATTGTTCTGAGGTAAATAGTGACTTGCTCCTTTATATTGCGTGTTTGTCTCCAAATTACTCATTCGATGCCTTTGACAACGACAAATTGATTCGACTATGTCAGTATTATCTGGTTGATTTTGATGCAACAGATATCTCATAACTTGATGATCAATTAGATACATATGTTCTTGACATGCGCACATCCGAAGATTTTGAAGGATTACAGGGCATTAGTGATCTTGCACAAAAGTTGGTTGCGAAGAATAAACATGAAGTGTATCCATTAGTCTACAGGCTTGTAACATTATCTTTAGTTCTTCCCGTGGCTACTGCTACAGTCAAGAGATCATTTTCTGCGATAACTTGTGTCAAAAATCGTCTGCGCAATCGAATAGGAGATCAATGATTGAATGATAGTTTGATTGCATATATTGAGAAAAATGTATTTGACAAGATTGAAAATAATGTAATTATGGAACGTTATCAAAATATGAGAACACACAGATAATAATTGTAATAAAATATCTCTTACTTTAATTTTTTCGTCACTTTTTGAAAGTTTGATTGTGCCTCCCACATAAAAAGTTTGCGTCTGCCCATGGGTTAGGATACCCGTAACAGAACTAATATATTAAAGTAATAAAGCTTTTTTAGCTTAATTTTTCTAAATTCTTTCTTAATCTGTTGTAACTTGGAAAGAAAATCAGAGTCCAACTCACATCACTCAGGGTAAACCATCCGACTCTGATCTATTTAAAAGGCTAAACTTCCACCGCCACATTTAAGCTGCTCAATCCCAATACAGAAACATTGACGGCAATGAGGATGATTAAAATGAAAGTTGAAGAACATAATTATTTCCAAAGGATTTTCCCAGTCAAGAATTGCATTAGATTAGGAGGGAAATGTTTAATTTCTTTTATTTGATTTCGTGTTTCTTCGATGTCCCTTTTAGAAACAATTTTTATAGAATTAAAGAGAACAGGAATAATAGAACTGGAACATGGCAGTCCCAAATCTTTTATTTCACAAACCGAAACAATCAACACGAGAGTTTGACCTGAAACCTCACTGGCCAGGTCCTTTTATTTGAGCATAACAAGTGCAAGTTGAAATATGGCTTTCTCAGCCCACAAAAAAGAAGAAGAAAGGAAACAAACTAGATGCAACATCTGTAACAGTGCATCATTCAGCATAACATTAAGGAAGCACTAGTTTTTTTAAACATAATTAGCCGCTTCTTAGCCTTTTACGACGTTCTTCAGATTTCTCAACTTCTTTCTGCGATGGAATTACAGCCTTCTTGCTGAGGAAATTCCTCCACCATACAGCTGAGCTTTTTGGCAACCTTGTAAAACGGCCATCTTCAAAGTTTATGTAAATAATGCCAAATCTGACACTATATCCCGCAGCCCATTCAAAATTGTCAAACAAAGACCATATGAAATAACCCTTCACATTTACACCTTGACTAAAAAAGAAAAGAAAAATCATTAACACAAATTGAGTTAATAAATTATAGTAAATACATTCATAATTAAATTAATTTGAACAACAAATTAAATTATTTAATTACTTCATTGCTTGCTTAAGGTTGTAGAGATGTTCTTGGTGATAGTGAATCCTCATCTCATCAGAGAGAGCCCGTGTAGAAGCTAGGGACTTATCATTCACTTCGTCCACCCCTGCACGTACATAAATCGTGGAGATACTATTTTCAGCAAATTAATATTAGTCAACATTATATACATGTCTTTCTATAAATTATAGTTGACATAATAAATTAAACTCAACCATTCTCTGTAATATAAATGATCGGATCATTGTATCTTTTCTTCATGTCAAGCATGAGCTTTTGAATTCCCCATGGAACTATATACAACCAATCTGAACCAGCCTGAATAAAAGAAAATTCTAATTACTTTACATACTGTTTTATAAGCATAATAAGCAATAAATAAACCAAAGGAAGTATTCATTTTGGCAATGATTTCTATAAATTATTAAAGTTGCACTCCCATAGGCTGTTAAAATATATTTTATTTTTGAGGAAATGGCAAAATTATAAGCATACCTTTGCACCAATGGGTACCTTATTTCGTTCATCTAAAAAAAAAAGGAGTAAATAGTATCACGTTCCAGTAGTATCTAATTAACTTGTGATGACAAACGTTACAACTGTGCCCATAACAGGTCTTAATACTTACATGATGGCTGAACATGCGAATCGGTGAGATAACTATCAGTTGTTGGCTTTGTTGGATCATTGGTGGCATAATTGGCCGTGTAATAGTTTATACCTAAAAAGTCATATGATCCTTTCACTAGCTTCTCCTCTTTTTCTGTAAATTTTGGAAGACGGTCACCAACATTTTTTATCATACTTTCTGGATAGTCTCCAGTTACTATCGGTTCCACAAACCTTCAAAAGACAAAAAAGAAAAAAAGAAAAATTAGAGTTATAGTAGTTTGTGTTTGTTGAATACTGAATTTAATACAAAATTATATCTCGCTCTCTAATTGCTCAAACTTTTAGATGAAGTCATTCCACAGGATCAGCATAACAATTATAAAAAGAGTGCAATAATAAATTAAGAAGAAAGTAATTTGGGTGATTGTTGTCAGGATATCGAGTTACCATCCAAGCATAAAATCATTTCCTCTAGTGGCAGCATCTTGATCTTCTTGAGAGTCACTAAGAGGCTCGTACCACTGAATGCAATTTGTCATCCCTATCTTACCTCCTTGACTTTCCTGTAAGGACTAATGTATCATTTGTGCAAACTATATATTTCTGATTACGATATAAAAACGTATGTATGCATAAAATTACTGATGAAATTAATATGTGGAAACCTGATATTTTCTTCTATATATATCCACTGCATAAGCATGAGAAAGGATCAAATGATGAGCCACAATATATGGCTCTCGGCCGGGATCTCCATACTTGCGAGCAATTTGAGATCTAAATGCGCATCTATGAAGACAAGAATGCCTTTTAGCCTCTGTTGTAGTAGTTGGAGCTTTACCACGATTAGGGGGGAAAGTGCCAATTGCATATCCAGAAACACTAAACGACCATGGTTCATTCAGTGTGATCCAATGTTTCACTCGATCTCCAAACTCCCAGAAGCAAATCTCAGCAAATTCACAAAAATTCTTCCTATAATATAGATACACAAAATGGAAAAATATGATAAAAAATTGTTAAGCTGGCACTTTAATCTTTGGAAAAGGTGGTCCTTTGTTTTAATAAAACTATAATCCATTTTTTCTTTAAATAAAAATTATTCTTTTCTCTTCACGGATATTGGAGCAAATAACAGATTTGCTTATAACTCTGGATTCAATTCGTAAATTTCTTAAACATCTTACTAGTAAATGTGCCATGTGAATTACTTACACAATTTTGTCGCTTAGGAAACCACCATACTCTTCTTCCAAACATTGGGGAACATCCCAGTGAAAGATAGTTGCATATGGCTCAATGCCTACACAAAAGAAATTGAAAGAATGTGAGATAAAGTAATAATATTTTCATTATATTAATATGTGAGATGAAAAATTATTGCAGAAAAACATATACATCAAATATTGAACTTAATTCCAATTGCGAATTATGCAAATAAAAGCTGTTAAAGAAATAACAAATACAAGAATTATGTAATTGACGCATACCTGCTGCCAATAGTGCGTCAATGAGATCATTATAGAATTGAATTCCTTCTTTGCAAACTCCAGTACTTAGACTTCCTCCTAATACACCAAGATAGAACGCAAATTAAAATAAACTCTAACTCGCATTCATTAGTACATCACAAGATGATGCACAAATTCAATCCTTTTAAAGTTTGAAGTAACGTGCCTGGCAAGATTCTAGGCCATGCAATTGAAAATCTGTATGAATTCAAACCCAATTTCTTCATCAAAGCCACATCTTCCTGCGAATTATTAAATATGATGGATACAATTTGCATGGAAATGTTCTAGAGTAGAAAAAATTTTATCCTCTGTTGTCTTATGAGCAAAAGGAATATGAAAAATATTGATATGGAAATGAACAAGCGGCAAACTTTTTATTTAACATAAGCAAAATGAAGGGAAAATTAGAACATCTTTGTCCATGTTTAGTACGAAGTGGCAATAAATTTTAGTAGACAATACAATGAAAAAGAGTTTTAACTCATTAATCTTTTCATTTACCCAAGCATTACAACGTAATAAAAATTGCTGAAGTATACCCGAAACATATTATAGTGATCAATAGCAATACAGCCATTGCTACCGTCAGAAATACCACCTGCCAATCCAATAAAAGTTTTATTAGCAATGAATATCTAACACACACAGATACACATATTATTTTGTGTCTATATTATAAATATATACACACAAGAAAACAGAAAAAAGGGAAGAGACCAGGTTGTCTCTGTGTGAAAACATCCCAATTACTCATGCCTTTACTTCCTGCATTCCATCCACCTTCAATCTGCATAATTATATGAGACCCAGAAAACAAATTATGCAAAAGCAAGAACAGAATCAAATTACATGAGTAATTTTTCTTCTTCTTCTTCTTTTTTTTTATTTTTTGTTCTTTAACCGAAATCAAAAAAGTTTAATATTATTATGAATTCATAATATTAAAACTCAAATACTAGTACGCTAGCAAATAAATATGTCTGTGACACGTATACCTGATAAGCTGAAGTTGCAGCACCAAATGCAAAATCGTCAGGAAAATCAGAGCGCTTGATCTTGGTTTGGTTGTAACTGCCCACTTGACCATTGACGGGAGATTCATCGGCGCTAGTAATCATCAGTAAGTTGCTTTGGACATCCATTGCTACGAATGAAGATTTAGGTGCACTTTGAAGTGGTGTAAGTTGGCCTATTTATAGGGAATTCTGATCAGTTAAGGGTAAATGAAATAGTGAAATTGCTTCTTTTGTCATAAATTTTACCATGCAGTATGTTAGGTTTTTAGTTGGCAATTTTGTGGACAAAATGATCAATTTGTAACGTGTTTCAATTTTTATAACTTGGGTTATGAGGACTAAGGTTCTAGCATGAAAAGAGGAGAAACACGGCACCGCATTTTGGCTAGCTTCTCGCCCAGTTGGCGCTCGAGCGACAAAAATAGAAAGCATGTCCCCCGCCGTCGCTGAGCTCTCGCTCGAGTGACAAAGTTTTCCTCGTCTGTCGCCAGCTTCTTGCTCGAGCGACATGTTGATCAGGAAAACACTATTTTGCCGTTTCGAAGAATTTTTCTGGCCCATTCAACCTAATTACCCTCTCTTATAAATACCCAAACCTATGCACAAAAATTTGTGTGGTTGTTCATTATGCTTATTCTCTAAACACATTCATATTATTCTTTGAAAATCTAAGAGCATATTCATACATTGATTCAATCATTTCTTCTTAAGATCATACAACCACATATTTGGGAAAAACATCAAACCCATTGAATCCGAAACACCACCTACTTCCTATTGGTCATATGAAGGTACTTTCTCAATTGGTAATCCGTGAATAGTTAAGTGGGACCTAGTACAACACCCGATTTTTCAGAGTAGTTGGATAATCGTTTTCGCATGGGACCATTTCATTTTGTTTCCATTGGTTTATCATTAAATTTTAATAATGTAGCATTTGAACTCTTCGTATAACATAATATATAGTCGTCCAATTTTTGAATAAGAATAGACTTGAAGATAGATATTCAAGATAATTAGTACATAGTGGTCCAATCTTCAACGTATAGCACATTCCATTTCAATTCTCAAGAATGAAATTATTCATTTAGCTTAAATTTTACCATTGAATAGTTGGATAATAAATATTCACATGGGACGAATTCATTTTGTTTTGGTTGGTTTGATAATTAAATCTTGATGCGGAGCCATTTGGAGCAAACCTGGTTCCTTCTGGGAGAGAAAACAGGGGACTCTAATCGTGATCAAAGTTAGAGTCGATTATTGTCTACGAAATTCACTTATTGTATTTAACTATGAAACTCCATGACAGTTTAAAAGCATGGATTAAAATGGATTGTCTAGTAAAAAATTGTTTGCCAATGATTTAGTGTTTAAAAAATATCTAAAGGAAATAACAAATCATGTAAAACTCCAAAACGTGTGAGAAGGAAACAATTCTACAATAAACGAATGGACTTGTATATTTTCATGGGAATAGAATTGAAGAAACATTCTTACTTCTGGTGGTTCTCAAGTAACAAGGATATTCGCAAGATCTCTTACTGGGGAGAAGTGAAAAACTCTTAATATACCGAGAGTTTTTTTTTTTTTTTCATTATTCTACAAATTGAATTGAACAAAAGGTCTCGATTTTATTCTTCTTTGCATTTATTTAATTTTTTTGGAAATCTAAATTATTAATTATGATTTCTCTTTTCGTTTCTCTTGAAATTTCTTGTAATGGTTTGATTAAATAATAGGAAATTTCCTTTTAAATTTTTTATTACGCTTAATTCATTTATGACATGCACCAACAGAAGTCATAATTTGAAACTGCAATGAAATTGAAATTTTTATGTTGAAACTTTAGAACTTTGTTACATATTTTGGGGAAAAAAAAAATATATAATTCAATAATTATTTATTGTGATTTACAATTATTGCATTGAATTTTCGAACTTGTAGATTAAATTTTATAAATTTATATGACTACAATATGTTGTGTTTGTCTGTTTGTGTGTGTGTGTGTCTTGACTCATTATAAAAAAACACGTTATTTACATGTTCCATTGATAGCAATGGAGTTTGGATATCTGGTCCAATTAGAGTGGAGAACTGTGAAACAATGCCAATTTCAATTACGACAAAGGTGATAGATAATAAATGAGAACACCCGCATTTTTTGTCCTTGATTTCCAGATTCAAAGGAATTTAACGATGAACCATTTGAACTCTCTGTAAAATGGTATATAGTGGTCCAATTTTTTAATGAGAATAGACTAGATGATAGAAATTCAAGATAAATGGTGCATAGTGCACGGTGGTCCAATATTGTAATGTATACCACATTAATGGGGATGTGATGCAGGAGGGTCCGAGTCAGATGTTGAGTTGTCAGATAACACGTTAATGGCTCTAAAGTATCACAAGTTGGCAGATCCGGACAAGGATGGCAAGTGATCGCGTAACTTTGGTAATTGAGTCGTGTTTCGGTAATTTGGCCATAACTTTGTCTACGGTTATCACAATCGCGATTATGATCACAATCCGAAAAGCTCATTTCGGCGCGCACGTCGTGGCCACCCAGCTATGCTCGGTGTGTGCCGTGTTCATCCCCAAATTTCGTTGTTTTCCCTTCCGAATTGCTATTTGTAGTTAGGCTCCGTTTGATGGCGGAGTTTTCCAGGGAAGTAGGAAAATATTTTCCCACTTTCACTTTTTTGACTGTTTGATATGCGAAATTTTCCACGGAAAATATTTTTCTCCTTTTTTCTAGGTACAACCCTTTGATGCACAAATGGTGGAAAATGTTTTTTCACCTAATAGGTAGGAAAACATTTTCCACCTTTTTTTTTGGTTTGTTTTTACAATGAGAATAAATTCTAGATACAATGGTAAAAAAAAAATTAACTTTTATCGACAACTTTCATGCAAAATAAAGTCAAACGAATGATAATCGGTATGGTAAATTTTTTTTTTCAAAATTTTTTTTTGACAATGTGAACAAATTTAGACTCAATAGTAGAAAAAATTATCATTTTAATGGACAAATTCCATAAAAAACGAAGTCAAATAGACACCAAATTTTCAACAATTTCCATGGAAAATTATACAAATCAAATACAATTAATTACAATTCTCAATAAAACATTTTCTAAGAAAATCAATTTCCTGTAAAACATTTTCTTTCCACCCATTTTCCACCATTGCAATCAAACGGACCCTTAATTTTTGCTATTTTTGGTAATATTTCGATTCAATGTTAGAAGATGATTTTTAATCCGATTTGGGCTTGATTTTATGCAGAATACTTATTTTATTCTATATTTTCGTTTGACGTGATTTTTGAAATTTTTCCATATATGGTAAAATTCCGATTTTGACTATAAAGTCGGGCTTGTGGACTTATTTAGATTATTGCATGATATAATAAAATTCTCTAAAATTCAGAGGCGTTTCTGTATTTTTTCGGCGTTAATATTCTGTTCTTCCCTGTGAATTTGCTGGTAGAACTAGCTTGTAGAATAATCACTATTCATCCCGATGTCAGGATGTACAGTTTACAATTAGGTGGAGATCCAAAAAGGATAGAAGTTGATTTTTATATCCATTGTTGCAAGAAGTGATTTGGTAGAGATTAAATAAGATTTTTAGCAGATTTTGATAAAAGTTGATGGAATGTATGGTCGAAAAGTTTCAGATCCTATTAAATGTTTGGTTAAAATTAATTATTAACTTTGATTTAGATTTTAATAAGATTTTTTAAGGTTGCCAAACAGGGGTTTAGGGGCACTTTGGAGTAGTGTAAGTAGGATAGTGAAATTTTATTGGGAAAGAGCAAGTTCAAGAATGAAATTGTTTACTTAGCTTAAATTCTACGTAATTCACTTATTGTATTTAAATTCTTGTCACTTGATTAATGTGAACAATTTGGAAGGAAAGACATAGCAAACAACATCGTAATACCATATAAAAATAGATTGAATTCAGGGTTTGTGAAAAATTTTCTTCGTCACGACTTAGGTGACAAAAACTTCTAGCCCTAACTTCAGAGTAGTCACGTCGATATGCTCTCATTTATGCTCTTTAAAGCATCATCATGCTTTTTTATCTATGTAATTGCTTTCTCCTTCTGTGGGCACAAGGGTAAGTCGCTCTCCCTTCGTACATGAAGATCATACCAGTTTGTAGTTAAAGATAGTACCTAAAATCACATCTCGGTATAGCTTTCCTGGAGGATATGATTATATGGCAAAATTTTCATAATTCAACTCTTTTTGGAAAGCGTGAAATTATTAAAAAAATATCTTCAACCAACACCAAGAAAATTGAATTCGTGACTTCATCCATTACGTACGTTTTCACTAGGGGTGGGCAAAAACCGTCCGAACCCGACGAATCCGGCCGTACCAAACCGACCCGACTGGGTGGGTCGATTTTTTTCCTTTTTTTTATTGGGTTCGATATTTGGAAATTCTAAGCGGGTCGGGTTGTGGATTAACCAATAAAACCCGACAAAAACCACCAAACCCGACTTGCCAATTTAAAAAAAAAAAAAAAAGAACTGAATTTTTCCTAAACTTGAACTCAATTCCCTCAAATGCACACTAAGTCAACAACAGCCGACTTCTCTCTTTTCTCTCTTCATATTTTCTCTCTTTCCTCTCTTCATATTTTGGACCAAATGATGATTATTGGTAATGGAAAATGCACTTCTAGACATGGAGAAAGTGGTTGAGGGATGTTAGTGACTTTAAGCTGCTTGTGGATAAACTAAGGACTTAAATCAGAATTCTTCCCAATTCTGCTCGTTTGTGTTTCTTGAGAACCTAGCTTGTGGAAATATCGACAAATTATGTTTCTTAATAGCATGTCTAAATGCCCTATGATGGAAGATGCATTGGTTAGTTTTGTGCCTTTGGTTTTCACTGTAAGCCTCCCTCATCAACAAGGCAGTTTTCACCCCTACCCTCGTTCTTCTTCTTCTTCTCCCGTTATTATTATTATTATTATTATTATTATTATTATTATTATTATTATTGTGACCATCATCCAGTGCTGACTCTGCTGAGGGATTGGCTTTGATGAAAATCATTAGATGTATGCACTATAATCAATGCTAAGGTATGAGATCTGAGGGCCTTTTAAATCTTGTAGTATGTCTCTTAGACTATTAAGTTCTTTTTTTTTTTTTTTCTTTTTTGAGTTTTCTAGTTTTCCATCAACACAGCCTACACTACAATCCCTCTCGGGAGCCAGTGTAGCCACATGACCTCTTCTGCCTCAACACCTTCTAGTACATCCCTATCTGGAACCAATGTTGCGTATGCAATCACGGCCACAGACACAACCACAAGTGCAATATTATTACTTTCTTTGATTGCATTAATACTTTCAATTAAATATATCTATTTGATATTTTTGCAATGTTTGTGGAATATGTTGGTAGATATAGATGAATATGAAGTACATAGCACGGAAGCTCCATCACATGACACAAATTTGCAACCAGGTCTTCCTCTACGTGCACCGTCGACATTAGATAAACTGAGATCTAATAGATTAGCTTCATATATTTGGGATAACTTTACACTACTGGGCTCAAGGGATGATATGATCCAGGTGTTAGGTGTAAATGTAACTATTGTGGAATAGATTATGCTTGTAGTACTAAGATGTGTGGTACTACCACATTTGGCAATCATTTGACAAATAATTGTAAGAAGTATCTAGGTAGATTAGTGGATAAAAAGCAAAAAATCCTATCTTTTGATAACAAAAAAGAGGGTGGGGGGAGCAATCTTATTGCTATTGGTCGAAGCACACAAGATTGTAGAGTTGCATGTGCTAAGATGGTAGTAGTGGATGAATTACCAGTCACAACTTTGCATTCTTCTTCAACTGATACTCCAACCAGCTTCCCTTGATCTTCAAATCTCTGATAGATGTGTAGGAAGTAGCATTTTGGTGTTTGGATTATGGATTCGATGTTTTCACCTCCAAGAACAAATCACAGTATGAAGGTTGAAAGCTTATATGATGAAGAGAATATGGAGATTATGTGTTTTTCCTCAATGTTCAACCTTGTAAAAACCGTTTAAAAGCGTTTGGTATTTATAGTTTAGGTTTTATTATTGAATGGATCGGACAAAAAGCCTTAAAAATGATTATAAGAATTTTTCAGGAAACCCTGTCGCTCAGGCAAAAGCTGGGCGATAGTTGAGCGATAGTGTGTCACTCAAGCGAAGGCAAAGCGACGAGGGCAACAATGTTTCTGCAGCTCGATCACAATCATGGCGATAGTCTAGCGAAATTGCGGTGCCGTTTTTCCTTCTTTTCGATTCTCAAACCCTAGTCCTAATACCTCTCAATTTCTATTACTTGCAACTTACTTCTTGACTTTTACAACATATTAAATTTAGTCCCCTTTGTTCACAGACTTCCCAATTACATCAAAAACCTAACAAACTCTCCATTTGGCATTTTGTGACAAAACAACAATCTAAAGTCAAGGTAGTAGTAAAAAAGAATTACAAACTCAATGACTGACACAACCAACACTAACTGTTTTGATTGAATTATGTTGTTCAATTATCAAAATCTGTTTCCTTAAATAGACAACTCAAAAATCTAATGTAAAACGTCTTTGAAACAGTACCAAGTGTAAAAGCAATTCAAGCAGTTAATCCAATAATCCAATTAGTTATAACACATCATTTCAGTTTCATACCATAAACTAAATTAAAATATAATATCAATACAATCCAATATACCAAAATGAAACATTGATGCTACAAAACATCAAACCTTAATCTAGCAATACTAAAATTATCATTTAATCGTTTAATGCCTTCGAGTCAAATTTTTAAAAATACATTATGTCAAGTGAAAAATATATATCTAAAAATTTTACTCCATCATCAAAAATACTACTCCCACTTTTTATCACAAAATGACAAGGGACCAAGAATAAAATATAATAACCCAAAAGTGCAACTGTTAGCATGCACAAATATAAGCAATGAACACTAACCCTTCCCACATACATAACTCAAGTTACCCATATGTGCAAAGTGTCACTATTCTTTTAGCAGTAGGACTCCAAATCTTAATTTTACGAGAAAGGACACACTAAACATCACTGTCAATAAGTTTATTCCCCTACTTATGAAAGTCAAATCATTTAAACCACATTAAAACCTATACAAAAAAGCTCATATAATAAAGAAAGATCTTTTCTCCCATTGAATTAGAGCAATTTTTATTTTTATTTTATAACATTCAATATTCGAAGCTCATTATGATTTTTCTCATCTTAACTGTAGGCATCTCTTCATTAAGCGACTAAAATGACCCATGTAATGAGCTTTAGGCCAATTAACCCAAGTTAGTTGACCATAGACACAAGGTTATGAGAAATCCCACAGGCTTAATTGCTCGAGTCAGATAGGCTCCGAAGAAAAACATAAAATATTGAGCCCTTTTTTTAATTATTTTTTTAATATTAGGGAAAACTTGAGGTTAGGTCTAATACATAAGGTTAATTCAAGTTCAAAGTTACCTTATTAACATGTGATTGCCATCTTTAATCTCAAACACGCAGTAGAGTCCCACTAACGATATCATAGTGTGTGCAATGCAGATGGCATATGAAGACACCTATACTAAGTACTCCATGAATAATCTAGGGCAGCAATGGAAATTATGTTACAGCTTATCGATTAACCCCATGCTTGATCACAACAAGCAAATTCAAGTATATTATATATTAAGCTATAAAAGCAATTTCCACAATTGTATTTTTCAAATTTCCTTTTTTTTTTTTTTATTTAAAGCAAGAATGCACGAAACACATGAAAGATGTCAAAACACACAAAAATAAAAATAATATATGATGCGTGCATACATCAATATCACACAATGGTAAAAAATAAGAAAGTACAAAAATTACTTAATCAATGACGTACACAAACACCAATAGCCATTCTAAAAGATTCAAATCTCAGACTATCTAATGGTTTGGTAAGTAGGTCAGCCGCTTCATCCAAAGCAGTTGAGTGTAGCAACTTCCTGCAGCTATATATTCGACCTCTGCCATGGACAATGAGATATAATTTTGTTCCTTACTCATCCAAGTGACAAGATTAGCACCAACATAAAAACATCCCCCAGAAGTACATTTTCTATCATCGACATCGGAATAACCATCAAGATCAAGATTAGAGTCCCGAGAGTACAGGATCCCATAATCAACGGTTCCATTGACATATTTAATGATATGTCGTACGACGATCAGATCAAATTCATTGGGATCAGCCTCAAAGCACGCACAAACCCCTACACTAAAGGCCATGTGAGATCTACTAGCAGTGAGATAAATTAAACTACCTATCATACTCATGTACAGTGTTTGATCAACACTTTTATCTGTAGGATCATGACCTAACTTGACATTGGTACTCATGGGGGTTCTGCTGTTTTTCTTGCTGTCTTAGTCCAAAAAGCTTGACAAGGTTTTTTGCATACTTTTGTTGAAATATGAAATCACATCAGTTTGTTTAACTTGGAGACCTAAAAAGTAATTTAATTCTCCAATCATACTCATCTCAAATTTTTGTTTCATGCATTCAGAGAAATCTTGAGCAAGAAAATCAATAGGAGAACAAAAAAATGATGTCATTGATATAGATCTAAGCTATCGTGATGGTTTCCTCAATATTTCTGATATCTGCACCACCTCTTGAAAAACCATATTCCATGAGATATGCAGTGAGTTATCATACCAAGCTCTATGAGCTTGTTTATTGTGGAAACTTTGAATCAATAAACCCTTTAGGTTGTTCAACATAGGCTTATTCCTAAAGTATTCCATTCAAGAAAGCACTCTTGACATCCATTTGATATAATTTTAATCCTAATGTGTAGGCAACAGTTAAAAGAATTCTAATGGATTCAAGTCTAACTACCGGGACAAATGTTTCATCAAAGTCAACTCCTTCAACCTGAGTATATCCTTGGACAACTGACCTAGCCTTATTTCTAGTTATGGTACCTTAATCATTTGTTTTATACTTTTACACACAAGTATAAGTTACTATAGTCAGTTGAGTCATCATCTCAGTTAAATGGCTAACTTGATTAGCGAGGAAATTAACCTTGCTCAAGAAATCTTGACTTTTACTTCTGCACGTAAGTTTACGACACCTATGTCTTGTGTTTCTCAGTGCGCCACAATGGTGACAAGTGGGAGTAAACCTAGGTTCAAACCTACTCGGAGGTTGTCGCCGATTGATCATACGTTGTCTAGTAGTCATCGATCCTATGAAATTTTTGCCATTGGGTTCAGGAAGTCCTAGGGTTATTCTTCTCATGCTTATCATTCCAAGCTTTGTTGGTGGCTGGGATGAACATGGTCTTAGATGTACTAGCTATAGTATTACCATTTTGATCGTAGCCCAGGCCATCCTTACTTCCAGCAGGCTTGTTCATCCTCAACATATTATCGAGTTTCTACATACCACTCATAAAGGAATGAAGTTAAGTATTAGATTTTTCAAGATTACTTATTAAGGATTTAACTTTAACTTCTAAGTTCTCATTAACAAACTTCAAGTTGCTCAGATTTACAGTAGAGTCCTAAGGTTCATCTATGAGTTTTTCTCTCACTCTCTCTTTCAAGTTCATTAACCTTTTTCAGAATAGCTTTATTGACCTTTTTTTATTTTAAAACTCTCCTTAAATAATTCTCGAACTCACGAATATAAGTCTCATCCTCATAATCTTCCTCCGATTTTTCACTGCGTTTTTCACTCTCAACCTTTTCATTCTCTTTATCAGACTCAATCTTAGCTATAGATGTGAAGATCATGAAATTTTATTCATCCTCACCACCCGAGGTATCACTCCGAACACTAGAAGCTGATTCATCATCACTCAAGGTTACTACTAATGTCGTATTCCTTCTTTTATTCAGATTTTTCTTCAAGTTAGGACATTCATTCTTATAGTGACCAAAACCTTGACACTCATGGCATCTAACTGACTCGATTTTCTTGTTAGAAGTCCTAGGGTTATTCTTCTCACGCTTATCATTCGAGAATTTACTGGGGACATCATTTTTCCGTTCTTGACATTTTCTTCTATTCCTCATCACCTTCTGAAATTTTTTAACGAAATAAGCTATTTTGTGGTCCCTAAGGTTCTCAGCATCAGCCGACTCACTCTTTTCTTCTCTAATAGTATTCGTGGCTATGGATTTAATCTTTTTTCGGTTGAGATATGGTAAGTTCATAGGTTTAGAGAGATCCTACATGTAACGACCCGATCTCAAGGTGGAGCCGTTATCTTACGCCATGTCCGCTTCGAGAGAGTCTAGGCCCATCTTATCCCTCATGGCTTTCTGACACGTCCCACATGATTCGAACCGAAGACCTCCATCATATGGGAGTCTTACGTTGAATCCTGGTACCAATTGGACAACTTGTGGACAAAATGATCAATTTGTAACGTGTTGCAATTTGTATAACTTGGGTTATGAGGATTAAGGTGCTAGCATGAAAAGAGGAGAAACACGGCGTCGCATTTGTGCTAGCTTCTCGCCCAGTTGGCTCTCGAGAGACAAAAATAGAAAGCATGTCGCCCGCCAGTCGCTGAGCTCTCGCTCGAGTGACAAGTTTTATTCGTCTGTCACCAACTTTTGCTCTAGCGACTGTCGATCAGGAAAACACTATTTTGCCGTTTCGAAGTGTTTTTCCGGATCATTCAACCTAATTACCCTCTCCTATAAATACCTAAACCTATGCACGAAAATTTATGTGGTTGTTCATTACGCTTATTCTCTAAACACATTCATATTATTCTTTGATAATCTCAGAGCATATTCATACATTGATTCCATCATTTCTTCTTGAGATCAATCAACCACATATTTGGGAAAAACATCAAACCCATTGAATCCGAAACTCCACCTACTTCCTATTGGTCATATGAAGGTACTTTCTCAATTTGTAATCCATGACCAGTTCAGTGGAACCTAGTATGACACCCAATTTTTCAGAGTAGTTGGATAACCGTTTTCGCATGGGACCATTTCATTTTGTTTCCGTTGGTTTATCATAATATATAGTGGTTTAATAATGTAGCATTTGAACTCTTTGTTTAACATAATATATAGTGGTCCACTTTTTCAATAAGAATAGGCTTGAAGATAGAAATTCAAGATAATTAGTACATAGTGGTCCAATCTTCAACGTATAGCACATTCCATTTCAATTCTCAACCATTAATAGGATTACAGTATACAATTAGTGAGTTTACAGGAATAATTTGGATTTCGATGAACCAACCCAACCGGTCAGTTACAAGCAACAAACAATAATGAAGAAATGAAAATTATACAATTTTATATTTTGTATTTTCATTTTATAGGGCTCTAGGGCTATACAGACTCGAACCGTGGAGATCAAATAAGGAAAGAAGTTGATTTTGATGTCCACTGTTGCAAATGAAGATTAAGGGACACTTTCGATTAGTGTAAGTTTGCCTATTTACAGGGAATTTTGATAGGGAAAGGCCAAGTTCAAGAAGGAAATTATTCATTTAGCTTAAATTTTACCATTGAGTAGTTGGATAATAAATATTCACATGGGACGAATTCATTTTGTTTTGGTTGGTTTGATAATTAAATCTTGATGCGGAGCCATTTGAAGCAAACCTGGATCCTTCTGGGAGAGAAAACAGGGGATTCTAATCGTGATCGAAGTTAGAGTCGATTACTGTCTACGAAATTCACTTATTGTATTTAACTATGAAACTCCATGACAGTTTAAAAGCATGGATTAAAATGGATTGTCTAGTGAAAAATGGTTTGCCAATGATTTAGTGTTTAAAAATTATCTAAAGGAAATAACAAATCATGTAAAACTCCAAAACGTGTGAGAACGAAACAATTCTACAATAAACGAATGGACTTGTATATTTTCATGGGAATAGAATTGAAGAAACATTCTTACTTCTGGTGGTTCTCAAGTAACAAGGATATTCGCAAGATCTCTTACTGGGGAGAAGTGAAAAACTCTTAATATACTGAGAGGTTTTTTTTTTTCATTATTCTTCAAATTGAATTGAACAAAAGGTCTCGATTTTATTCTTCTTTTGCATTTATTTAATTTTTTTGGAAATCTAAATTATTAATTGTGATTTCTCTTTTCGTTTCTCTTGAAATTTCTTGTAATGGTTTGATTAAATAATAGAAAATTTCCTTTTAAATTTTTTATTGCGCTTAATTCATTTATGACATGCACCAACAGAAGTCATAATTTGGAACTATAATGAAATTAAAATTTTTATGCTGAAACTTTGGAACTTTCTTACATATTTTGGTAAAAATATATATATATAAAAATAAATATAAATATAAATATAAAAAAAATAATAATAAAATTAAAAAAAAAAAAAAAAAATATATATATATATATATATATATATATATATATATATATATATATATATATATATATATATATATATATATATTAGTCTAGACTAATATTAGTTGTGGGTAATTTGTATTTTGCAAAACAGTCTAGACTACTCATCAATATCTATAAAAAAAAAATTATTAGTGTAATTCAATAATTATTTATTTTGATTTACAATTATTGCATTGAATTTTCGAACTTGTAGATTAAATTTTATAAATTTATATGACTACAATATGTTGTGTTTGTCTGCTTGTGTGTGTGTGTGTTTGTCTTGACTCATTATAAAAAAACACGTTATTTTCATGTTCCATAGATAGGGATGGAGTTTGGATATAAATAATGCCAATTTCAAATACAACAAAGGTGATAGATAATAAATGGTATATAGTGGTCCAATTTTTTAATGAGAAAAGACTTGATGATAGAAATTCAAGATAAATGGTGCATAGTGCATGGTGGTCCAATATTGTAATGTATACGACATTAATGGGGATGTGATGCAGGAGGGTTCGAGTAAGATGTTGAGTTGTCAGATAACACGTTAATGGCTCTAAAGCATCACAAGTTGGCAGATCGGGACAAGGATAGCAAGTGATCGCGTAACTTTGGTAATTGAGTCGTGTTTCGATAATTTGGCCATAACTTTGGCTACGGTTATCACAATCGCGATTATGACCACAATCCGAAATGCTCGTTTCGGCGTGCACGTCGTGGCCACCCAGCTATGCTCGGTGTGTGCTGTTTTCATCCCCAAATTTCATTGTTTTCCCTTCCAAATTGCTATTTTTAGTTAATTTTTGCTATTTTTGGTAATATTTCGATTGCATGTTAGGAGATGATTTTTAACCTGATTTGAGCTTGATTTTATGCAGAATACTTGTTTTATTTTATATTTTCGTTTGGCGTGATTTTTGAAAATTTTCCATATTTGGTAAAATTCGGATTTTGACTATAAAGTCGGGCTTGTGAACTTATTTAGATTATTGTATGATATAATAAAGTTCTCTAAAATTCAGAGACATTTCTCTATGTTTTTCGGCGTTAATCTTCTGCTCTTCTCTGTGAATTTGCTGGTAGAACTATTCAGCCCGACGTCAGGATGTACAGTTTACAATTAGGTGGAGATCCAACAAGGATAGAAGTTGATTTTTATATCCATTGTTGCAAGAAGTGATTTGGTAGATATTAAATAAGATTTTTAGTTGATTTTGATAAAAGTTGATGGTATGTATGGTCGAAAAGTTGCGGATCCTATTAAATGTTTGGTTAAAATTAATTATTAACTTTGGCTTAGATTTTAATCAGATTTTTTAAGGTTGCCAAACAGGGGTTTAGGGGCACTTTTTTGGAGTAGTGTAAGTAGGATAGTGAAATTTGATTGGGAAGGAGCAAGTTCAAGAATGAAATTGTTTACTTAGCTTAAATTCTACGTAATTCACTTATTGTATTTAAATTCTTGTCACTTGATTAACGTGAACAATTTAAAAGGAAAGTCATAGCAAACAACATCGTAATACCATATAAAAATAGATTGAATTCAGGGTTTGTGAAACTTTGGTTACAAAAACTTCTAGCCCTAACTTCAGAGTAGTCACGTCGATGTGCCCTCACTTATGCTCTTTAAAGCATCATCATGCTTTTTTTTATCTATGTAATTGCTTTCTCCTTCCGTGGGCACAAGGGTAAGTCGCTCTCCCTTCATACATGAAGATCATATCAGTTTGTAGTTAAGGATAGTACCTAAAATCACATCTCTGTATAGCTTTCCTGGAGGATATGATTATATGGCAAAATTTTCATAATTCAACTCTTTTTGGAAAGCGTGAAATTATTAAAAAAATATCTTCAACCAACACCAAGAAAATTGAATTCGTGACTTCATCCATTATGTACGTTTTCACTAGGGGTGGGCAAAAACCGTCCGAACCCGGCCGTACCGAACCGACCCGACAGGGTGGGTCGATTTTTTTCCATTTTTTTATTGGGTTCGATATTTGGAAATTCTAAGCGGGTCGGGTCGTGGGTTAACCAATAAAACCCGACAAAAACCACCAAACCCGACTTGCCAATTAAAAAAAAAAAGAACTGTATTTTTCCTAAACTTGAACTCAATTCCCTCAAATGCACACTAAGTCAACAACAGCCGACTTCTCTCTTTTCTCTCTTCATATTTTCTCTCTTTCCTCTCTTCATATTTTGGACCAAATGATGATTACTGGTAATGGAAAATGCACTTCTAGTCATGGTGAAAGTGGTTGAGGGATGTTAGTGACTTTAAGCTGCTCATGGATAAATTAAGGACTTAAATCAGAATTCTTCCCAATTCTGCTCGTTTGTGTTTCTTGAGAACCTAGCTTGTGGAAATATCTACAAATTATGTTTCTTAATAGCATGTCTAAATGCCCTATGATGGAAGATGCATTGGTTAGTTTTGTGCCTTTGGTTTTCACTGTAAGCCTCCCTCATGGTCAAGGCAGTCTTCACCCCCGCCCTCCTCCTCCTTCTTCTTCTTCTTTCCGTCATTGTATTATTATTATTATTATTATTATTATTATTATTACTATTATTATTATTATTATTATTATTGTTATTATTATTATTATTATTATTATTATTGTGGCCATCATCTAGTGCTGACTCTGCTCAGGGATTGGCTTTGATGAAAATCATTAGATGTAAGCACTATAGTCAATGCTAAGGTATGAGATCTGAGGGCCTTTTAAATCTTGTAGTATGTCTCTTAGGCTATTAAGTTCTTTTTTTTTTTTTTTCTTTTTTGAGTTTTCTAGTTTTCCATCGACACAGCCTACACTACAATCCCCCTCGGGAGCCAGTGTAGCCACATGACCTCTTCTGCCTCAACACCTTCTAGTACATCCCTATCTGGAACCAATTGTTGCGTATGCAATCACGGCCACAGACACAACCACAAGTGCAATATTATTACTTTCTTTGATTGCATTAATACTTTCAATTAAATATATCTATTTGGTATTTTTGCAATGTTTGTGGAATATGTTGGTAGATATAGATGAATATGAAGTACATAGCACGGAAGCTCCATCACATGACACAAATTTGCAACCAGGTCTTCCTCCACGTGGACCGTCGACATTAGAGTGTAAAAAATGGATTAAAATGGATTGTCTAGTAAAAAATGTTTTGCCAATGATTTAGTGTTTAGAAAATATCTAAAGGAAATAACAAATCATGTAAAACTCCAAAACGTGTGAGAAGGAAACAATTCTACAATAAACGAATGGACTTGTATATTTTCACGGGAATAGAATTGAAGAAACATTCTTACTTCTGGTGGTTCTCGAGTAACAAGGATATTCACAAGATCTCTTACTGGGGAGAAGTGAAAAACTCTTAATATACTGAGAGTTTTTTTTTTTTTTCATTATTCTTCAAATCGAATTGAACAAAAGGTCTCGATTTTATTCTTCTTCTGCATTTATTTAATTTTTTTTGGAAATCTAAATTATTAATTGTGATTTCTCTTTTCGTTTCTCTTGAAATTTCTTGTAATGGTTTCATTAAACAATAGAAAATTTCCTTTTAAATTTTTTATTGCGCTTAATTCATTTATGACATGCACCAACAGAAGTCATAATTTGGAACTGTAATGAAATTGAAATTTTTATGTTGAAACTTTAGAACTTTCTTACATATTTTAATTAAAAAAAAAAAAAAATATATATATATATATATGTATATATATATATATATATATATATATATATATATATATATATATTTAGCTTCCCTGATGGCTGAAATTTGAAGTTTTGATCCCAGACTAAAAATTCGTTGCCTTAAGTAATCAGTTGTGGGTAATTTGTATTTGGCAAAACAGTCTAGACTACTCATCAATATCTATAAAAAAAAAATTTATTAGTGTAATTCAATAATTATTTATTGTGATTTACAATTATTGCATTGAATTTTCGAACTTGTAGATTAAATTTTATAAATTTATATGACTACAATATGTTGTGTTTGTCTGCTTGTGTGTGTGTGTGTGTGTTTGTCTTGACTCATTATAAAAAAACACGTTATTTTCATGTTTCATAGATAGGGATGGAGTTTGGATATAAATAATGCCAATTTCAAATACAACAAAGGTGATAGATAATAAATGGTATATAGTGGTCCAATTTTTTAATGAGAAAAGACTTGATGATAGAAATTCAAGATAAATGGTGCATAGTGCATGGTGGTCCAATATTGTAATGTATACGACATTAATGGGGATGTGATGCAGGAGGGTTCGAGTAAGATGTTGAGTTGTCAGATAACACGTTAATGGCTCTAAAGCATCACAAGTTGGCAGATCGGGGCAAGGATAGCAAGTGATCGCGTAACTTTGGTAATTGAGTCGTGTTTCGGTAATTTGGCCATAACTTTGGCTACGGTTATCACAATCGCGATTATGACCACAATCCGAAATGCTCGTTTCGGCGCGCACGTCGTGGCCACCCAGCTATGCTCGGTGTGTGCTGTTTTCATCCCCAAATTTCATTGTTTTCCCTTCCAAATTGCTATTTTTAGTTAATTTTTGCTATTTTTGGTAATATTTCGATTGCATGTTAGGAGATGATTTTTAACCTGATTTGAGCTTGATTTTATGCAGAATACTTGTTTTATTTTATATTTTCGTTTGGCGTGATTTTTGAAAATTTTCCATATTTGGTAAAATTCGGATTTTGACTATAAAGTCGGGCTTGTGAATTTATTTAGATTACTGTATGATGTAATAAAGTTCTCTAAAATTCAGAGACATTTCTCTATGTTTTTCGGCGTTAATCTTCTGCTCTTCTCTGTGAATTTGCTGGTAGAACTATTCAGCCCGACGTCAGGATGTACAGTTTACAATTAGGTGGAGATCCAACAAGGATAGAAGTTGATTTTTATATCCATTGTTGCAAGAAGTGATTTGGTAGATATTAAATAAGATTTTTAGTTGATTTTGATAAAAGTTGATGGTATGTATGGTCGAAAAGTTGCGGATCCTATTAAATGTTTGGTTAAAATTAATTATTAACTTTGGCTTAGATTTTAATCAGATTTTTTAAGGTTGCCAAACAGGGGTTTAGGGGCACTTTTTTGGAGTAGTGTAAGTAGGATAGTGAAATTTGATTGGGAAGGAGCAAGTTCAAGAATGAAATTGTTTACTTAGCTTAAATTCTACGTAATTCACTTATTGTATTTAAATTCTTGTCACTTGATTAACGTGAACAATTTGGAAGGAAAGTCATAGCAAACAACATCGTAATACCATATAAAAATAGATTGAATTCAGGGTTTGTGAAACTTTGGTTACAAAAACTTCTAGCCCTAACTTCAGAGTAGTCACGTCGATGTGCCCTCACTTATGCTCTTTAAAGCATCATCATGCTTTTTTTTATCTATGTAATTGCTTTCTCCTTCCGTGGGCACAACGGTAAGTCGCTCTCCCTTCATACATGAAGATCATATCAGTTTGTAGTTAAGGATAGTACCTAAAATCACATCTCTGTATAGCTTTCCTGGAGGATATGATTATATGGCAAAATTTTCATAATTCAACTCTTTTTGGAAAGCGTGAAATTATTAAAAAAAATCTTCAACCAACACCAAGAAAATTGAATTCGTGACTTCATCCATTATGTACGTTTTCACTAGGGGTGGGCAAAAACCGTCCGAACCCGGCCGTACCGAACCGACCCGACAGGGTGGGTCGATTTTTTTCCATTTTTTAATGAGTTCGATTTTTGGAAATTCTAAGTAGGTCGGGTTATGGGTTAACTCATAAAACCCGACAAAAACCACCAAACCCGACCCGCCAATTAAAAAAAAAAAAAAGAACTGTATTTTTCCTAAACTTGAACTCAATTCCCTCAAATGCACACTAAGTCAACAACAGCCGACTTCTCTCTTTTCTCTCTTCACATTTTCTCTCTTTCCTCTCTTCATATTTTGGACCAAATGATGATTACTGGTAATGGAAAATGTACTTCTAGTCATGGTGAAAGTGGTTGAGGGATGTTAGTAACTTTAAGCTGCTCATGGATAAATTAAGGACTTAAATCAGAATTCTTCCCAATTCTGCTCGTTTGTGTTTCTTGAGAACCTAGCTTGTGGAAATATCTACAAATTATGTTTCTTAATAGCATGTCTAAATGCCCTATGATGGAAGATGCATTGGTTAGTTTTGTGCCTTTGGTTTTCACTGTAAGCCTCCCTCATGGTCAAGGCAGTCTTCACCCCCGCCCTCCTCCTCCTCCTCTCTTCCTCCTTCTTCTTCTTCTTTCCGTCATTGTATTATTATTATTATTATTATTATTATTATTATTATTATTATTGTGACCATCTTCAAGGCAGTGCTTACCGTGATTGTATTATTATTATTATTTCAATTGCATATTAGGCGATGATTTTTAACCCGATTTGGGCTTTATTTTTTGCATAATACTTATTTTATTCTATATTTTCGTTTCGCGTGATTTTTGGAAGATCATTTTCGTTTCGCGTGATTTTCGTTATCACAAGGATAAGTCGCTCTCCCTTCGTATGAAGATCATTTGAGTTTGTAGTTAAGGATAGTACCTAAAATCACATCTCGGTATAGCTTTCCTGGAGGATATGATTATAAGGTAAAATTTTCATAATTCAACTCTTTTTGGAAAGCGTGAATTATTAAAAAAATATCTTCAACCAACACCAAGAAAATTGAATTCATGACTTCATCCATTACAAATCAATGACTACATGTTTTGGACGTTTTCACTAGGGGTGGGCAAAAACCGTCCAACCCGACGAACCCGGTCGTACCAAACCGACCTGCCGATTGGGGTCGATTTTTTTCCATTTTTTTTATTGGGTTCGATTTTTGGAAATTCTAAGCAGGTCGGGTTATGGGTTAACCCATAAAACTAGACAGAAACCACCAAACCCGGCCTGCCAATTTTAAAAAAAAAAAAGAACCAATTTTTCGTCAAACGAAAACCCTAAACTTGGACTCAATTCCCTAAAATGCACACTAAGCCAACTGCAGCCGACTTCTCTCTTTTCTCTCTTCATATTTTGGACCAAATGATGATTATTGGTAATGGAAAATGCCCTTCTAGACATGGTGAAAGTGGTCGAGGGATGTTAGTGACTTTAAGCTGCTCGTGGATAAACTAAGGACTTAAGTCAGAATTCTTCCCAATTCTGCTCGTTTGTGTTTCTTGAGAACCTAGCTTGTGGAAATATCAACAAATTATGTTTCTCAATAGCATGTCTAAATGCCCTATGATGGAAGATGCATTGGTTAGTTTTGTGCCTTTGGTTTTCACTATAAGCCTCCCTCATCGTCAAGGCAGTCTTCACCTCTGCCCTCGTTCTTCTTCTTCTTCTTCTTCCCATTATTATTATTATTATTATTATTATTATTATTATTATTATTATTATTATTATTATTATTATTGTTATTGTGACCATCATCCAGTGCTAACTCTACTGAGGGATTGGCTTTGATGAAAATCATTAGATGTAAGCACTATAGTTTTTAAATCTTGTAGTATGTCTCTTAGACTATTAAGTTCATTTTTTTTTCTTTTTTGAGTTTTCTAGTTTTCCATCGACACATCCTACAGCACAATCCCTCTCGGGAACCAGTGTAGCCACATGACCTCTTCTGCCACAGGTGCAATATTATTACTTTCTTTGATTGCATTAATACTTTCAACTAAATATATCTATTTGGTATTTTTGCAATGTTTGTGGAATATGTTGGTAGATACAAATGAATATGAAGTACATAGCACGGTAGCTCCATCACATGACACAAATTTGCAACCAGGTCTTCCTCTACGTGCACCATCGACATTAGATAAACGGAAATCTAATAGATTAGCTTCATATGTTAGGGATAACTTTACACTATTGGGCTCAAGGGATGATCCAGATGTTAGGTGTAAATGTAACTATTGTGGAATAGTTTATGCATGTAGTACTAAGATGTGTGGTACTGGCACATTGGGCAATCATTTAACAAATAATTGTAAGAAGAATCTAGGTAGATTGGTGGATAAGAAGCAAAAAATCCTATCTTTTGATAACAAAAAAGAGGGTGGTGGGAGCATCTTATTGCTATTGGTCGAAGTACACAAGATTGTAGAGTTGCATGTGGTAGTAGTGGATGAATTACCAATCACAACTCTGAGTTCTTCAACAACTGGTACTCCAGCCAGCTTCCCTTGATCTTTAGAACTCTGACATATGTGTAGGAAGTAGCAGTTTGATATTTGCATTATGGATTTGATGTTTTCACCTCCAAGAACAAATCACAGTATAAGGTTGAAAGCTTATATGATGAAGAGAACATGGAGATTATGTGTTTTTTCTCAATGTTCAACCTTGTAAAAATCGTTTAAAAGCGTTTGGTATTTATAATTTAGGTTTTAGTGTTGAATGGATCGGACAAAAAGCCTTAAAAATGATAATTAGAATTTATTTAGGAAACCTGTCGCTTGAGCGAAAGCTGGACGGCAGGTGAGCGATAGTATGTCGCTCAAGTGAAGGGAAAGCGACGAGGTCAACAATGTTTCTATTTCTGTTTCTGCAACTCGATCACAGTCATGGCGATAGTCTAGCGAAATTGCGGTGCCCTTTTCCCTTCTTTTCGATTCTCAAACCCTAGACCTAATACCTCTCAATTTCTACTACTTGCAACTTACTTCTTGAATTTTACAACATATTAAATTTAGTCCCTTTTGATCACAGACTTGCCAGTTACATCAAAAACCTAACAAACTCTCCATTTGGCATTTTGTGACAAAACAACAATCCAAAGTCATGGTAGTAGTGAAAAGGAATTAAAAACTCAATGAATGACACAACCAACACTAACTGTTTTGATTGAATTATGTTGTTCATTTATCAAAATCTGTTTCCTGAGATAGACATCTCAAATATCTAGTGTAAAACGTATGTGAAACAGTACTAAGTGTAAAAGCAATTCAAGCATTAATCCAATAATCCAAACAATTATAACACATAACACATCATTTCAGTTTCATACCATAAATTAAATTAAAACATAATATCAATGCAACCTAATATACCAATATGAAACAATGATACTATAAAACATCAAAACTTAATCTAGCAATACTGAAATTATCATTTAATCGTTTAATACCTTTGAGTCAAATTTTTAAAAATACATTATGTCAAGTGAAAAATATATATCTAAAAATTTTACTCCATCATCAAAAATACTACTCCCACTTTTTATCACAAAATGACAAGGGACCAAGAATAAAATATAATAACCCAAAAATCCAGCTGCTGGCATGCACAAGTATAAGCAATGAACGGTAACCCTTCCCACATACATAACTCAAGTTACCCGTATGTGTATAGTGTCACTAATCTTTTAGAAGTAGGACTCCAAACTTTAATTTTGTGAGAAAGGACATGCTAAACATCACTGTCAATAAGTTTATTCCCCTACTTATGAAAGTCAAATCATTTAAACTACATTAGAACCTATACAAAAAAACTCATATAGTAAAGAAAGATCTTTTCTCCCATTGAATTGGAGCAATTTTTTTTTTATTTCATAACATTCAATAATCGAAGCTCATTATGATTTTTCTCATCTTAAGTGTAGGCATCTCTTCGTTAAGCGACTAAAATGGTAAGATGAGCCCAGGCTCTCCCGAAGCGGACAGTACGTAAGATAATGGCTCCAGTGCAAGGTCGGGTCATTACAAAAAAAGCTCATTTTTTGTAATGGCCCGACCTCTCGCCGGAGCCATTATTTTACGTACTGTCCCCTCTGGGTTGGGTTTCTACCCACTTATCCCCTCATGAATTTTTGACGCTTCTCACAGGATTCGAACCGAAGACCTCCATCATATGAGAGACTTAAGTTGAATCCTGGTGCCAATTTGTAACGCCCTGACTCGTATGGATCGAACCGTCACTTAACTATAGCCGTTGACTTAATGATTAACAAACTTTTAGCAAAAAGCTTAAACTTTTACCTAAAAGCGGAGGGAAAAAAAGGAAATCCATAGAGAGATTGTACAAGTTTTTAATTGTTGACATTTTGTTTGTAATTGGTAACGCGTAAATATTTTTTTTTGCCAAAAACACGTAACACTTGTGAACATACTTTATCCATAGCGAAAGGGAAAATAATCACAAGATAGTTCTACATATAATGTGCACAAAAGTACTTAAACAACGTAAACTTTTTCATAGATAATTTAAACATGTAAAATCACCAGCTTCCCTTAGCATGTTGCATCTTCATCAACCGTTGTCCACGTCCCACGCATCATATCAACCTGTAGTAAGGGGAGAAAACACATGAGTTTGAAACTCAATAGATATTATAGGAGCATTCATTATCAAATTATACATTTTCGATCTATAGCTTTTTTAGAAAGAAAAACTGTCGTGCAGAAGGATTTCTAGCGGAATCCAATAACTGTTGAGTCATGACACCTCGAGTTGGAGAATGATCATTCAACTGTAGAGGTGCCGAAACACCGTACCTAGAGGTAGCATTCATTGATTTAACTATTGTACTATTGTGGTACCAAAGCACCGTTCCCGAAGGTACCATTATATTTGGAAGAAAACATAGGTATAATGAAAACTATAATTTGAGCACGAAATATAACACCTTTTTGCACCTCCACCTACCTTCATTGATGCTTTGAAATTTATGTTTCTAAAAAACATTTGATGAAGCTGGACGTTGAACTTTTGTCTTCATGGCGGCACTTGATTTTTTTTTTTCAAAAAAAAAATCTGCTTCTTTCTCTCTTTCTCTCCTTGCTCTCTCTTGTGTAAAGTGCTTAGAAAATTGTTGTGGGTGATTTTGAAGTAAAACCATGCACCTATTTGTAGGTAGCCTTGGAGTAACCTAAAGAAAGTGAAGGGTTGTCTTTTAATTAAAATAGGGTAGTAATTAAAATAGGTTATGGAAGTTTTAGGCATTAATTTTTGCAAGTTTTTATTCTCTGAAAACGTGGGTGGTCATTTAAGATGAAAATTGATGCCACATTTCTAAAAAAAGGTGCTTTTGTCAATTTTGATTGATACTTCGATCGACCAAAATGTGAAAAAAAATTCCGGTTAGCCTTCTTCAAATACTGTAAGTTCTAAATATGTTTTAGTCATAGGAGTAAGATAAATTTTAGTCACAAAAAGTGTCCAGTCCGACCTTCGAAAGACACTAAAATTTCGTCTAACTTCATCGAATCATTTTAAGAAAATGGGCCTTGGTTGCACTATGAACTTCCATGAGATCTATTCACTTTAAAACATGTTGGACTAACATTGGGGTTTCATTTCTTATGGGCCAAGCATAGTGTTTATCATGGGCTATGGCTTGTAGTGCTAGGCCACCATAAAATTTGAGCCTACAAGCATTTCATCATTTTGTTTTGGGGCTTTCACATCCTTCATACCTTAAATAAAATTTCGTCCTCGAAATTTACCTTATGGTTGGGTAAGGAATGCCGGATATTTATCTTTAAATTCCTCTTCTCTTTCCCAAGTAGCTTCCTCCACTCCATGGCCATTCCATTGCACTCTAACCAGATGAACCTCCTTGTTCTATAGTTTATGTACCTTTCGATCCAATATCTTAATCGGCAATACCTCATAAGATAACTCCTTTTGTACTTTCAAGGATTGATGGTTAATCACATGATTAGGATCGTGTACATATTTCTTGATCATTGACATGTTGATCACATTGTGCACCACTGATAGTTCAGGTAGCAATGCCAATCGATAAGCTACATTTCCGACCCTATCAAGTACTTCGAAAGGTCCGATATAATGAGGTCGTAGCTTACCTTTCTTACCAAACCTAGGTACACCTTTCATTAGTGCCACTTTTAGAAAAACTTTATCTCCAACTTGAAATTCCAAGTCCTTTCTTCTTGTATCGGCATAGCTCTTCTGTCTATCATGTGCTGGCTTTAATCTAGCACGGATCTTATCAACTGCTTCGACCTTCCTTTTAATGATTTCCGATCCCAAAACTCTCTTCTCTTCGACTTCATCCCAATGAACGGGTGATCTACATTTTCTCCCGTAGAGAGATTCATATGGTACCATCCCAATAATTGTCTGGAAACTATTGTTATACGTAAATTCCGCCAAAGGTAGGTACGATTCCCATTTACCCCTTAGATCCAACACACATGCCGTTAGCATATCTTCCAAGGTTTGGATTGTCCTTTCAGATTGACCATCGGATTGAGGGTGATACGCTGTACTGAAATTCAATTTTGTTCCCATAGCTCCGCTTTTCCAAAATTTTGACGTAATCTTGGGTCTCCACTAGATACAATAGATGCGGGAACACCATGCAATCTTACAATCTCTCTGATATATGACTGTGCCAACTGATCTAGGCTGAATGTAGTTTTCACAGGAAGAAAATGAGCTGCCTTCGTTAGCCGATCCACGATTACCCGTATGGCATTGTATCCTCTTGATGAGTTCGGAAAACCAACCACAAAGTCCATTGCGATTTGGCAATCCGGCCGGTCTTTGATGTTCTGCTTTAACCTATTGGTAAACTATGCATTTTTCCACAAATAGACCTATACTTCTCTTCATATTCCTCCACCAAAAAGTATCTCGAAGATCTCGATACATTTTCGTACCACCAGGATGTGCCGTGTATGGAGTAGAATGAGCCTCTTCCAATATCTCACCCCTCATAGCCTCATCTCTAGGTACACAAATTCTCCCTTTAAATATCAATGCCTGATCCGAAGATATTCCAAAGTCTTTTCTCTTATTGGCACCAATCTCATTCTTAATCTTTTGTAAGAATGGGTCCTTATCCTGTGCCTATATGATTCGATCTCTAAGAGTAGGTCGAACCACTAAAGTTGCTAACTGAGGAGTGGCTTGCCCTGGTGTGGTAATCGCTTCGATTCACAGTCTTCCCAAGTCCTTGACCAATCATCTAAGTAGTGGATAGTGACGCCAACTGTACTACCGACTTTCTGCTTATAGCATCGACAACCACATTGGCCTTACCAGGATGATAATGAATAGTACAATCATAATCATTTACTAGTTCCAGCTACCATCTTTGTCTCATATTCAATTCCTTTTATGTGAAGAAATATTTGAGACTCTTATGATCCGTATAAATGTCACACTTCCCTCCATATAAATAATGATGCTATATCTTTAATGCATGCATTACCGCCGCAAGTTCTAAATCATGCATCGGGTAGTTCTGTTCATATTGCTTCAATTGCCTTGACGCGTAGGCAATCACTTTTCCATGCTGCATCAGTACACATCCTAAACCTTGTTTAGATGCGTCACTATATATGAAAAATCCTTTCGAATCTTCAGGTATGGCTAGTACATGTGCAGAAATCAATCTTTATTTTAGTTCTTGAAAGCTCTGCTCACACCTATCCATTCATTGAAACTTTACATCTTTCTTTGTCAATTCCGTCATTGGTCCAGCTATTTTGGAGAATCCTTCTATAAATCTTCGATAGTACCCGGCCAATCCCAGGAAACTTTGGACTTCACCAGTGTTTGTTGGTGCCTTCCAATTAGTTACTGCTTCCACTTTTACTGGATCTACTTCAATCCCTTGGGTAGTAACTATATGACCAAGGAATCCAACTCGATCAAGCCAAAATTCACACTTTTTAAATTTACGGTATAATTTCTCCTTGCGCAGTATCTCTAATGTTGTTCTAAGGTGCTGCTTGTGTTGCTCCTTACTCTTGGAGTATATCAAAATGTCATCAATGAAGACTATGATAAATTGATCCAAATACTGGTGAAACACACAATTCATTAGATTTATGAATACTACCGATGCATTAGTCAATCCGAACGACATAAATGTGAATTCGTAGTGTCCATAATGAGTTCTGAAAGCCGTCTTGGTTACATTACCTTCCTTAACCTTCAACTGATGACACCCAGATCGTAAATCGATCTTGGAAAATACCTTTGCCCCTTTTAATTAATCAAACAAATCCTCGATTCTTGGGAGAGGATGCCTATTCTTGATGGTTAACTGGTTCAACTCCCAATAGTCGATACACATTCTCATACTTCCATCTTTCTTCTTTACGAACAATACTGGTGCGCCCTATGGAGATACACTTGGTCGTATAAAACCACTATATAACAGCTCTTGTAATTGGATTTTCTGCTCCTAAAGTTCATTTAGAGCCATCATCTAAGGGGCTTTAGATACTGGTGCCGCTCCCGGAACCAGATCTATTGTGAATTCCACTTGTCTATCTGGTGGAAAACCAGGTAGATCTTCAGGAAACAAATCTATAAATTCTTGTACCACTGGTACATCCTCAGCCCTTAACGTTTCTTGTTTATCTCTTGAGATGTTAACTAGAAACCCTTGACATGTTTCCTTCCTTGCATTTTCTTAGCTTGTGTAGCTGATAGTAGACGAAGATGGGGTTTTCTCTTTCTTCCATGAAAAGAAAATTGTTCTTCCCCTGGTTTCTGAAAAGACACTTCCCTTTCTCTGCAACGAATAGTTACATAATTACTTCCTAGCCAATCCATGCCTAATATCACATCAAAGTCTTTCATCTCTATCAAATACAAGTCAACTTCCAATGTTTTACCCTCAATATCAAGATCTATAGACTTAGGTAATTTATCCATGTTCAATGTTCTACCTGAGGGGATGCTAACCTTTAGTATATTTTCTGATTTATCACAAGTAATACTAGTTTTAGTGATGAAAGAAGTTGATATAAAAGAATAGTAGCTCCTGAATCAAACAACACGTAAGTAGGGGTACTAGATATCAGTAGAATACCTGCTATCATGTTTGAGTTCTCATCTGCATCCTTTTGAGTCAACGTGAACACCCGTGCTTTCCCCTTTTTTATTTTGATCATTGTTATCATCCTTCTTTTGGGTAAATGCTGGACAATCCCTAGCCATATGTCCGGGCTTACCGCACCAAAAACATACATTTTTCCCATACAGGCATTCTCCTCGATGGGACTTGCCACACTTAGAATATGGTGCTACTGTGGCTTCTATAGCCTTATTGGCACTAGACCTAACATTAGCTTTCATATTCTACCATTTGCTCTTCTCCTTATCTTGACCATTCAACTTTTTCTTCACCAAACTGCCCTTTTTTCTTGTCGATTGTTCAATTGACTCGACTTCTCCGCATCAGCCTTCCGATACCATATAGCGTGAGCTTGCTCCAGCATCTCACGGTATAATGTATAACAATGGGATGTAAGAATCATACTCAGGTCTGGGTTTAGCCCTTGCTCTAACCTTCGAATTTTCTTAGCCTCAGTGTCCACCAAATGTGGAGCATACCTTGAGAGCTAGTTAAAATTTCGTTCATACTCAGTCAAGGACATGGTTCTCTATTAGAGTTGAAGGAATTCACTTTCCTTGAAATCTCTTAGAGATTGGGAAAAATACTTATCCATTACTTTCTCCTTGAATAGATCACATGTTAATTCCAATTGCTGCTCCGAAATCCTAGTCCGGGACATCGAATCCTACAAGTGACTTGCATCACCGCTGAACATAAACTCAACACATTGGACCTTTTGGACATTTGAACAGGTATGAGTCGAAAAATTAGCTTTAGATTGCGAAGTCATTCCTCTGCAATCAGTGGGCTAGATGCTCCATCGAAGGTAGAAGGCTTATGCCTTCGAAATAACTCAACCATTGAGGCATGAGTCGGGGGAGCCATAGGAGCGGCTGGTAAGGGTGGAGCTTGATTTTGATTTCTACCAAGAGCCTGAACCAAAGCTACAATTGGAGATAGATATAGAGTCCGGGCCTGAGGCCACCTCTAGAGTCCAACGCATAGCAATGGATCCTCAGATGGATCAAGAGCGACGAGAACATTGCGAGTCTAATGGGGGGTAATTGTAATACCCAAACCAGAAAAGCTCAAAAAATTTGATATGTACTACTCATAGCAACAAGGTGCACCTTTTTTTTCGGAAGTCCATCGTTAGAAACTCTATACTTAAGCGTGCTTGGGTTGGAGCAATTCTATGATGAGTGACCCTTGGAAAGTTTTCTCGGGGAGCGTGCGAGTGAGAACAAAGCATGGTGAAAAGATCCATATTGGTACGTAAGGACAGTATGTCGTTGATCTAACGGTCAGGACTGCCCGTTAAGTGGGACCCGGGTCGTCACAAATGATATCAGAGCAAGGTTGCCAGGAGGAAATCGGGAACTAAGTGCTATGTGGGATAAAGTCCTACGCCATCGAGCTTGAGCCACCTCTTGAACCCGTAGGAACCACCTCTAGAATCTCAACGTCTGGCAACGGATCCTTAGATGGATGAAGCGCGACGAGGACATCGCGAGTCTAATGGAGGATGATTGTAATACCCAGACCAAGAAAACTTAAAAAATTTGATATGTACTAGTCATAGCAACAAGGTGCACCTTCTTTTCCAGAAGTCCATCGTTATAAACTCTATAGTTAAGTGTGCTTGGCTTGGAGCAAGTCTATGATGGGTAATCCCCTGGGAAGTTTTCTCGGGGAATGTGCCAGTGAGGACAAAGCATGCTGAAAAGATCCATGTTGTTACAGTAAGGATAGTACGTCTTCGACCTTATGGTCCGAACTGCCCATTAAGTAGGACCCGGGTCGTCACAAATGGTATCAAAGCCAAGTTGCCAACCGAAAATCAGGAACTAAGTGCTATGCGAGACAAAGTGCTATGCGATAGGGTGGGTGCCACCTCTTGAACCCGTAGGAGCCACCTCTACAATCCCAATGCCTGGCAACGGATCCTTAGATAGATCAAGCGCGACGAGGACATCGCGAGTCTAACGGGGCATGATTGTAATACCTAGACCTAAAACTTAAAAAATTTGCTATGTACTACTCATAACAACAAGGTGCACCTTCTTTTACAGAAGTCCATCGTTAGAAACTCTATAGTTAAACATGCTTGGCTTGGAGCAATTCTTTGATGGGTGACTTATTAAGTGGTACCCGGGTCGGGAAAACTCATTAAGTGGGACCCGGGTCGTTACACTACAAGTTCATCTGTCATAACTGCATCCAAGTCCTTACTTTTTTCAATTGCAGTGATCTTAGATCTAAACCTTTCAAGTAGGGATTTGAAGACTTTTTTAACAATTTTAGACTCCGGGATCTTCTCACCTAGGTTGAAACTCGAATGTACTATATGATTAAACTTCGAATATAATTAATCAAACGATTCATCGTCCTTCATTCTAATTTCTTCAAACATAGAGGTCAAAATCTGCAGTTTAGAGTTTTTAATTATTTTAGTTCCCTCGTGTGTGGTTTCTAATATATCCTAAATTTTTTTAGTAGTTTCACACATCGATACTCTCCTAAACTCTTTAAGAAACAAAACCATGAACAGGGCATACAGACCATTACTGTTCCAGTTATACTCGACTAAGTCATCTTTAGTCATAGTGAAATATCAGTGTGTGTAGCTACACCTGCAATAGTGGTAGAAGGTGCAGTCTACCAAGTTTGAATGCTTATCCAAAAACGATCATCCAATGCTTTAAGGAAAGCTTGTATTTGAACTTTCCAATAAGCATAGTTACTCCCGTCGAAAAATGGAAGGATAGATAAGGACTGACTCGTCTAGAAAAATTTAAGGGTCAAGAATCAAAATCAAGCTCTGATAGCAATTGAAATGACATGATTATACGAAATTAAAATTTCAATAATTAATTAGCAACAAATCACTATTAATTATATCTAGATGGTAAATCAAACAGTTCAATTTTTCTAATATTGAAATACCATAATAATGAAAGCAATAAACAAACACAAGAAATGATCAAGGAGAAATCCCAATGGTGTGATGTCGTAGGCACCCAAAAATAGTGCTTAAATCTCTAAAATTAATGTAGTAACGGAAGTAATGGTCGATCCCACGAAGAGTGTGTAATTCAATATTTTATGCTTTGTACAATGATTGGAGGTTTCGTATGCAAATAATTGTAAATAATGCAATCAATAACAATAAAAATTAAATTAACGAAAGCAATCAAAAGACTAACCTTGGTCTAAGTCCACATTCACCATTGAAAATCTACAATTGATTATAAATGCAAAGATAATTCAATTCATATTTTGAATATTCACCGTTAGAATAAATTCCTATTTCTCCTTAATTTTAGTTAGTTAGAAACCAGGTTCTAATTAATCCTAATTATTAAATAACCACAGATCAATACTTAAAATTCAATTTAATAACAGCTTTACACAATAGAGAAATCGATGAACTAGATAACACAAACATCAGCGGTTGCATTCAATCTATTTAAACATTCTTCTTAAAATTCAATAACCTCTATCGTGGGAAATCATCAAATTCTAATACTTTACAAGTTAAAGGGATCAAACAATTATGGATTTGATATTTAACTGAGCGGTAGATTGTTACAATTAACGAACTAGCGGGCCCTCTAGCAATTAAACGCAACAAATCATAAAAATAAATGTAGAAGAACATTCAATACGCAAAATATAAATCAAACAATAAGAAAAACTATTTAGATCACATAATATGTGGTTCCGAGGCTTCCGTTTCCTTCGACCAAGTGTAAAAGTTTAGCTACAACTCATGAATCTAAGAGAAAAATAGAGAAGAAGAGAGTTGGGAGGCGTTCTGATGTGTTTTTAGGGTGTTTTTATGGTTGAAAAGTCGTGTAAGATGTGTTGCAAAAGGAGTTTGAGTCAATTTAGGAAACCTGAGATTCGACATCAGGGAACAACCTTGCGATCGCAGGGAATTAAGTCATACTATCGCAAAGAACAAATGAATTCAACCCTCAAACTCTCGGTGATGGTCTGTGCATCAAGCAAAATTAAAGCAATACGATCGCAAGGCTTTACAAAACTTTCTCTGGACAGTGTTCAGTATTTTGGCCATAACTTTCTCTCTCGACGTCCGATTGAGACGATTCAAGATGTAAAACTAACTCAAAGGGCTTGCTTCAAAAAATATCTTCGAATTAGATCATTTTCCATGTACAAAATTAGTCTCAATATGTGGCTAAAAACCAATGCAAAACTTTTCAGCTTCAAAGTTGATATGTGAGAATGTTGTTCACGAAAATACGTTTCGAATTTAAATCACCGCAAGTGTACGGTTCGTTGACAAGTAATAACGTGGAAATTGTAAAATTTTGAGTATCGTTCCCACGAGGATTGATCTAATTTGATTTTTATTATTGTAACCTTAACTGAAACTATAAAACTCAAATTGGTAATTTTTGTGACTTTATGATGAAATTGTGAATAACATGCAAATTAAACTAGAATTGCGATGTAATTGTAAAACAATGGTTGAATGCAAAATTTGAGGAAATTAATGTATGGGAAAGCGCACTAGGATCCCGAATCACCAAGCGAAGTTCACTCTTGAACCCTATCTCACAATTTGACAACACGATGAATCGTTTGAAGAATCAATGTTTCTAACCTATTCAACAATCTCTTTCGAGTAGAATTGAATCTATCCCAGTATATCATTTGACTATATTTCTATGACAAATGCAATATATAAGGATGCATGTAGTTTTGTAAACACTTAGAGATTTACGTAATGCATATCGGTATATTTCTATCCTCTATGAACAAAATGACGATTTATACCTCGTTGAATTTATTTCCCTTCTTTCGAATGCATGAAATAAACCACCTAAACTCACACAATTATCGTGCACTATAATTACGGAGACAATAAGCGTATATAAATCATTCAAAACCATCAAACGTGTTTAATTGTCAAATTGCAAAATAGAATCAAAGAGATCACAATGCGAGGTTCATCGTTCACCTAGTACATAAAAAGTCTAGCCTAGCATAATGAAATTAAAACAGCAATAAAAATGATAGAAAGAAAACATCACCAAAAAGTAGAAGTTAAAGCTTGAATCTTGGATCTTGAGGTGAAACCCTAGCTCACGCTCTTCTCCCTGCTCTCCAAAATCGACTTTTTCTCTCTAAGAATGCATAAAACCTAATTCTGGACGAGTTTTAGTTTAAATAGCGTGCTAAGATATCATTCCATAAGTGTTTGATTCGGAAAAGGAAACTAAAAATTCTCGCGCAGAAATTACCCCTTGCGATCGCAAGGAAGAATCACATGCGATCGCAAGGGTAGATTGAAATGCTCCAAGCTTGTCCCTGGTGATCCTTGGGCGATCGCATGGTATCCTACCATGCGATCGCAAGGAAGAAGGTAAATTCCTTCTTGTTCATTTTAGTCCCCGGAGTTTCCTTCCGTCCATCCTTGGTCCAACTTCCTTCTCTACCAACTTCTACTCATCCATGTTGTTTCCAATTAGGTCCTTAGTAGATATTCATGCTCGATTGATCATTTGGGTCAACTTCTGAGTAATTGCAAAATTAGTCCCTGAACTTTCGTTGACTTGCATGTTGGTCCTTTTCGCCTCTTTTCGCGTACATTTCATTCGTTCCATCAAAGTAGCTCTACAAAAACAATATATAACAAATTAAGTCCTTTTTGAGATTTTCATAACAACATTCAATCTATTTTGTGTCATAATTAAGTGTGTACAACATACGTATCAAATGTCTTGGCTATATTTCATCCCTTTGACTTTTTTCTTCATTCAATTGACCTCTAACACTCTCGAATCTTTATCACAAGGTTGGAAATGAGTTCATAGTATTTGGACTTTAGTCCCTGAACTTTCACTTTCCTCCATTTTGGTCCTTTTTCACTTATTTCTTCCAAATTGCGCCATACCCATCGAATTGCCACCTAAACCAAAATATGAGATTATTAAGTACATTTAGGCATAAAATAATCATATGAGCGTATTAAATAAAGATGTAAAATGTGTATTTTACATTCATATCAAATTCCTCCACACTTAGTTTTTGCTTGTCCTCGAGCAAAACTTAAATTTAATTTTCCAAAACACCAGGTTATAATGCCAAGAACATAAAATCATCAAGCTTTTTCAAAGCACATAAAATATTAGGAATAAACATTCTACACAACTCATAATCAATTAGCAAGCATTTTCATATAAAAATGGAGTAAACTAAACATGTAGACCCTCACGGATATAAGTACTCAACTCTCATGTGTTTAAAAGGGTAAGTGTTTCGCTCATCTTCATTCCAATGGAGATGTTCTAACATATGCTTGTACATCTTCTCATGCGCCACCACTTAGATCACATGCTTTACAAGAATCATAAGGACTTTTCAAAAGTTGTAATGTGGCTTATGGTAGATGTGGGAAATATTTGGGCATGTAACTCAAGAGCCATCGAAACTAGTGAAGTAAAGATAAATAGACTTAGCTCAAACATTTAAATAAGACGTAAAATCAACCACTTCACATGATACCTTCATCATTTTTGCATTTATCCTACACAAATCGAACTCTTTCTTTAGATGTAGGAAGAGTTATGAATATAGATCTTTTTCACATTAAAATCACTCTCCTCTATCACTTATTTTCTTTTTCTTCTTTTTTTCTTCTATCATTCATTCATTTTTTTCCTCCTTTTTCTTATCGATTTAAATGTTACCCCATAATGGAACTTACGAATTAAAATTGAAACACGTTCCATTCCGCCAATCATAGCACTACCAAAAATATCGATGCCCCCACACTTTTCTTACTGCATACACACACTTCTCATGACATTCAACAATACTCCACTCTCTCTAAGGCTTGGGTAAAGACATTATTTTTCCAGTTTAAAGCTTATAATGTGAGTTTATACAAAGAAAAGGTAATAAGGCTCAAAGGGGCTCAACAATGGAAAGTTCAATTACAGGGTCGGCTATTTGGCTAATGAAGCTTGTTTATGTAACAAATATGGCCTTAATCATGTTCATGCATGCATGTGTCAATGTGATCTTGAAGAGAATTAAGGCAGGTTTTAGAGAGACAAAACCATGGAAGAATATCACACATGAAAAAAATAATGAGACTGTTATGGATGTATAAATCTACAGGCTAAAAAATCTCACCGGCTTTTGTCTACAAAATTTAGTTACTACCATTTTCAAAGAAAATAACTTAACCAATTAACTCTAAGTAGTAAGATTATTCATTCAATCATGTTATGAGTTCTTCAAAAGCCTAATTAATTCTTGCAAATAGCATACACAACCAAAAAAATCATTTAACCTCAACTCCTCTTGAAAAATCATGCAAAAACTTTCAAAATTTTTGAAATTTAAACTCAATCTAAATGCAACTTAATTCCAAATCCTTTCCCCCCACACTTAAAACTTGCATTGTCCCCAATGTAACGTACAATACAAAGAACAATACAAAGATAACTAAAATATGAATATGAAAAACAAAAAATAAAGGAACGAACTCCCCTTGGGTTGCCTCCTAATCAGGGCCTTTGTTTACTGTCTTTGGCTCGACTCAATATTTTCTTGTTTAACCCTAGTCTATCATGGTTGGCTTCGATTTTCTTTACGGTACACCAAGTCCATTGGAAATTATAACTGTCAGTGTGCCTCCACCTCCATGGAATCTATACTTGTAGTGACTGAGGTGGGGCTTCAAATCTGAAATGGAAGTCTGCAAAACAGAAAGTAGAGGCCTCTCATTAGAAAATGGTAAAATAAAATAAGAACTGTTACCTGAATGCTATAGCTTTGGAAGATTATTCAATATTGCAATAGTTTCTTGTAACTCCGTGTTCAAAGCCAGCTTCTGATTCTCCTTCCCAAGATGTTCATAATTGACAGCTTTCCATTCTTTTTTAGCATCATATTCAAAAACATCATGTGCTAATTGATCAATCACATTAATAAAATGAACATGATTATTATTACATGGATATTTCATAGAATCATAGATATTAAGTCTAATGGTCTTATCATCAAATTCCATGGTTAATGTGCCATCATTAAAATCCATTTCAGTTTTGGACTTCCTTAAGAATGGTCTTCCTAGCAAGATAGGGGTAGTATGATTAATATTACCCATGTTAAGCACATAAAAATCAGCAGAAAAAACCAACACATTAACTTTCAAGAGAACATCCTCAACTACCCCCGTAAGATAGGTGTTAGATTTATCAGCTATTTGAATTATCACACCAATTTTATTTAAAGGTCCAAGTTTCAAGGAATTGTATACAGAATATGGCATGACATTAATAGATGCTCCTGAATCTAGCATGGCCTTTTCAAACTTAGTGTCGCCTATCATGCAAGGGATAGTGAACATACCGAGATCCGTGCACTTTGCTGGAAGTTTCTCTTGAATAATTGCAGATACCCGTTCTCCAACTTTTACCCTTTCAATCCCATTCAATTTCTGTTTTCTCTTACTTGTGCACAATTGTTTCAAAAATTTAGTATAACGAGACACTTGTTTAATAATATCTAAAAGGGGAATATTTACCTCACATTTACTGAAAATTTCATGCAGCTCATCATGTTCTTGTTCATATTTCCTAGATCCTACTAAAGCTCGAGGAAAAGGAGCTATGGGTTTATAATCGGAAAGAGGTGGAAACTTATGCTTAGTCACCTCAGTGTCATTGGTGGCGTCTTGTTTGCAACCTCTTTTTCTTCATCTTCTTTCTCCAACAACGTAGGGGATGTCTTCATCGGAATCTCAACCTCTCTAACACTTCTCAGTATGATTGTGCTCACATTTTCTTTTGGATTCACCATTGTTTGAAAGGGTAGTTTCCCCAAATTTTGTAACTCCAGCTGACTGACCGCTTAGCTACTTGACCCATTTGATTCTCGAAATATTGAATGCTAGCATTAGTCTCCTGTTGAAATTGCAAAGTGTTAGTGGCAAGGGATTTAACAATATATTCTAAAGACATAATAGAGTTAGAAGTTTGGCCTGTTGTTGTCTAGGAGGGTATGGCTGATTATATTGCTGGAAATTATGCCAAATTTGATTCATAGGTTGATTCACTTGTTGATTTCCATAGCTAAGATTTGGACGATCCCTCCATCCTTGGTTGTATGTGTTTGAATAGGGACCATAATTCCTCTGTGGTTGTCTAGGAAAGCTACTAGCTGCATTTACGTGTTCCATGGATTCTTCGTGAAGTGTTGGGCACATATCAGTTGGATGGCCTACCAATAAAGAAATTCCACATACTTTTGCTGTTTGCATAGTACCTGCTTCCATTTGACTAACAAGAGTAGTTAGACTCGCTATTTGTTGCCCAAGGGATGAGACATTTACCTCGTTAACTTGTGTAGAAGGAGGATCAAATCTAGTGCCAACTTGTTGAGAGTTGGCTGCCATGTTTGCAATTTGGTTCTTTGCTCCCTCAAGAGTTTTATCCACCAAAGCTCCTCCACTTGCAGCGTCGATCATGCTCTTATCTATGGGTTGAAGACCTTCATAGAAGTACTGGATGAGAAGTTGCTCACTGATCTGATGATGGGGACAACTTGCACACAATTTCTTAAATTGCTCCCAATACTCATGTAGAGATTCCCTATGATCTTGTCGACACCACAAATTTCCTTCCTAATATTTGCTGCCCTCGAAGCTGGAAAATATTTCTCCAAGTATAGTCTTCTCATCCCATCCCATGTAGTAACGCTTCCTGAATGTAGATAATAGTGCCAATCCTTTACCGAATCTTTTAAAGAGAATGGGAAGGCTCTCGATTTGATTTGTTCTTCGGTGACTCCTGTAGGTTTCATACTTGTGCAGACCATATGAAACTCTTTCAAATGCTTATGAAGATCTTCACCTGTAAGACCATGAAACGTGGGTAACAGGAGTTTTAGTCCAGATTTAAGCTCAAATGTAGTAGTAGCACCTAAATTAGGAAAAGTAATGCATAAAGGTTGTTGATTCAATGTAGGTGCTGCAATCTCCTTCAAAGTCCAATTTTCGACCACGGTCCCTTCTCTTTCAAACTCAAAATCACTTGCAAATGGATTGTTGTGATTGAGATTGCTTTCTATAAGATTTTGTTGGATGTTACTCCTTAACCTACGCAAAGTTCTCTAGATTTCTAGGTCGTACTGCAAATCACTTTGATTAGAAGATTGAGTTGCGGGCATAAACAAAAAGAACAAATGAAAAATAAATTAAGAGGAAGCTAGATTAAGAATGACAAATAAAATTCTATGCTAAAATTTCTAAAAACAATAAATTATCTAAAAACCCAGAAATTCATTTTTTTTTCAAAAATAAAATAAAATAATTAAAGAAGTACAAAAATAAATTAATACCACTTCTCAGCAATGGCGCCAAAATTTGGTGTCATGTCGTAGGCACCCAAAAATAGTTCTTAAATCTTTAAAACTAATGTAGTAATGGAATTAAGGGTCGATCCCACGAAGAGTGTGTAATTCAATATTTTATACTTCGTACAATGATTGGGGGTTTTCGTATGCAAACAATTGTAAATAACGCAATCAATAACAATGAAAATTAAATTAACGAAGACAATCAAAAGACTAACCTTGGTCTAAGTCCACATCCACCGTCAGAATTCCACAATTGATCATAAATGGAAGGATAATTTAATTCACCGTTTGAATATTCCTATTTCTCCTTAATTTTAGTTAGTTAGAAACTAGCGTTCTGATTAACCCTAATTATTAAATAACTCCACACCAGTGCTCAAGATTCAATTTAATAACAGCATTACACAATAGAGAAATCGATGAACTAGATAACAAAAATATCAGCGGTTCCATTCAATCTATTTAAACATTCTTCTTAAGATTCAATAACCTGCATCGCAGAAAATCATCAAATCCTAATACTTCCCACGTTGAAGGGAACAAACAATTACGGATTTGATATTTAACTTAGCGGTAGATTATTACAATTAATGAACTAGCGGACCCTCTTGCAATTAAACGCAACAAATCATAGAAATAAATGGAGAAGAACATTCAATACACAAAATATAAAATAAACAATAAGAAAAACTATTTAGATCTCACAATATGTGGTTTCGAGGCTTTCGTTTCGTTTGACCAAGTGTAAAAGTTTAGTTAAAATTCATGAATCTAAGAGAAAAATAGAGAATGAGAGAGTTGGGAGACGTTCTGATGTGTTTTTGGGGTATTTTTAGGGTTGAAAAATCGTGCAAGATGTGTTGCCAAATGAGTTTGAGTCAATTTAGGAAACCTGAGATTCGGCATTAGGAAACAATCATGTGATCGCAAGGTATTAAGTCATGCTATCGCAAGGAACAAATGAATTCAACCCTCAGATTCTCAGTGATGGTCTGTGCGATCGCGTAGAATTAAAGCAATGCGATCGCAAAGCTTTACAAAACTTTCTCCGGACAGTGTTCAGTATTTTGACCATAACTTTCTCTCTCGACGTCCGATTGAGACGATTCAAGATGTGTTAGAAAGCTAACTCAAAGGGATTGCTTCAGAAAATATCTTCAAATTAGATCGCTTTCCACGTGCAAAATTAGTCTCAATATGAGGCTGAAAACCAATGCAAAACTTTTCAGCTTCAAAGTTGATATGTGAGAATGTCTTGGCTATATTTCATCCATTTGACTTCTTTCTTCATCCAATTGACATCTAACACTCTTGAATCTTCATCACAAGGTTGGAAGCAAGTTTATAGTATTTGCACTTTAGTCCCTGAACTTTCACTTTCCTCCATTTTGGTCTTTTTTCACTTATTTCTTCCAAATTACGCCATACCAATCGAATTGCCACCTAAACCAAAATATGATATTACTAAGTACATTTATGCATGAAATAATCATACGAGCGTATTAAATAAAGATTTAAAATGTGTATTTTACATTCATATCACCCAATTGGGTAAAAACTCCGGGTACTTTGCCAGTCAGAAATTCACTATAAATGAATTATGAACTTACAGTCCGTCGGACACGACTACCACTAGTACTTTCTAACCTCCTGACTGTAATTTTTGTAGCTCTTTTGGATTGCGTGTTTCTGCACCAACTCCTGCTACATTTTTTAAAGCCCTCCTGGATTGCACACTCCTACAGCAATTTCTGACTTTATCAATTCGTCTATCTCCTATGGATCAACGAAGAACTCCATGTTCTTCAATAATTGGTACTCCAGTCACCTTCCCTTGATCTTCAAAATTTTGACAGATATGTAGAAAGAAGCAGTTTGGTATTTGGATTATGGATTTGAAAGCTTATATGATGAAGATGATATGGAGAGTGTGTTTTTCTCAATGTTCAACTTTGTAAAAACCGTTTAGAGGAGTTTGGTAGTTTTAGTTTAGGTTTTGGGGTTGAATGGGCCAGACAAAAAGCCTTGAAAATGCAAATTAAAATTTTCCGGGAAGCCTGTCGCTCAAGCGAAAGTTGGACGACAGGCGAGCGACAATATGTCGCTTGAGCAAAGGCAAGACGACAATGTTTATGTTACTGCCGCTCGAGCAAAGTCATGGCGACAGTCTAGCGAAATTGCGGCGCCGTTTTTCCTTCTTTTCCATTCTCGAACCCTAAACCTAATACAACTCAATTTCTACTATTTGCAACTTACTCATTTTCTTTTACACATATTAAATTTAATCCTTTTTTCACTGATTTTCCAATTACATGAAAAACCTAACAGTAATAAAAAACACGTTATATTCAATTACAATAGAGGTGATATATAATAAATGAGAACACGTGTGTTTTATAAAAACAGCGAGATTGCGACATTTCGTGCGTCCCTGATTTCCAGATTCAAAGAAAATTCCTTTTGTTTCTGTTGGCTGATCATTAAATTTTCAGGATGTACCATTTGAAATCTTTGTGTTACATAGCATATAGTGGTCCAATTTTTGAATGAGAATAGTAAATGGTGGTCCAATTTTCAACGTATAGCACGTAATTCCATTTCAATCCTCAACCACTATTAGGATATACAGTATACAATTAGTGGAGATCCAATAAGGATAGAAGTAGATTTTTATGTCCATTGTTGCAAATAATGATTTGGTCAAGTAGGGATTAAAATTGGATTTTTAATAGATTTTAATAAAAGTTGATAGACTGTGTGCTTTAAAAGTTGTGAATGTTATAAAATATTTGGTTAAAATTAATTATTGACTTTAACTCATATTTTCATCAATTTTTTTAACAGTACCAAACATGGACGATTGGAGTAGTGTACGTAGGCCTATTTACAGGAAATTTGATCGGGAAAGAGCAAGTTCAAGAATGAAATTATTTATTTAGCTTAAGTTTTACCATTGAGCAGTTGGATAATAAATATTCACATGGGATGAATTCATTTGGTTTTGGTTGGTTTGATAATTAGATCTCGATGCTGTGCCATTTGAGACAAATCTAGTTTCAGCTGGGAGAGAAAATAGGGGACTTTGATCATATGATCAATTATCAAACCGTGGACTATGATTATTTCCAAATTTAGACCTTTTTTGTTTTTCTGTCATTCCAATAGTTTAAGAGTTGATTATTGTCTACGTAATTCACTTATTGTATTTAACTATGAAACTCCATGACACTTTAAAGGCATGGATTGAAATGGATTGTCTAGTAAAGAATGGTTTTTTGCCAGTGATATTGTGTTAAAAAAATATCTAAAGGGAATAAGAAATCATGTGAAACTCCAAAATGTGTGAGAAGGAAACAATTCTACATTAAACGAATTGACCTATATATTTTCATGGGAATAGAATTGACGAAAACATTCTTACTTCTGGAGGTTCTCAAGTAACACGGATATTCGCAAGATCTCTTTCACATATTTTACCGTTTCTTCTCAAGTGAAAAATGTATGTAATATTTCAGGTAAAATTGCAATGTTAGTATGTAACATGTCGCAGGTGTGATAATTTAATTATTGATCTCTTTAATTTAACATATAGCATGTGTGATATAAAACTTGGTAACAGAATATTCTTGTGACTTGATTAATGTGAACAATTAGGAAGGAAAGAAGTAGCAAACAACTTCGGAATACTACATGAAAATAGATTGAATTTAGTGTTTGTGAGAATTTTTCTTCGTTGTGACTCAGGTTTCAAAAAATTTTAGCCCTAAATTATAATTGGCAAAATTTGTAATTGCTAATTTCCTTAGTCAAAATCATGTCCTAATTTAATTGTATTAAGAGTTTATCAAGTTGTAATCAAAGTCAAAGTATGAGTTATTGAGTCCTCACTAAAGTCAAAAGAGTTGGGGATGGTAGTATAGTCCTTGAAGGAGTCCAAAATATCCAAGAAGATCATATATGATCAAGGGAATGCAATTAAAAGTTTAAACAGTGTCGAAGAGCAGCACTAATTATGTTCTAAATTCTCAATCGCAACTTACAACACATTTTTCACATAGAAAAATTGGAATTTAGACAATGCTACTTCCAAAAGAATTGTAGTCCTTTGAATTAGATTTCTAATTCATTTTGAATTATCTCAATCGGACATTGGGAAAGAATGTTATGATAAAAATATTGACGATTGCTTAGCTGCTGCTAGGGTGTCTCTGGCTTGGAGCTCGAGCAACTGGTCAACGTTCAAAAATATGTTTTCCTTCAAACACTCGGTTTAATCTTCTTTCATCCCAAATACTTTTCCTTATATATATTCTACCATATCAACGTCCAAAAGTGTGTTAAATCATATTTATATAATAGAGATCATTCCATTGAAGATCCAAAACATTTATTGATTCAAATATTCAACTATCACATGTTACTTGATTCATAAATTCTTCCAAAACATATTTTTTTGATCAAGTCATATTGTTTCGTATTAAACTACAAATAAAAACACACAAGAACTTTTGATCAAACATCAAACCACCTAATCCACTGGAGATAAATCGATACCAGGGATCAGGATCTATTGCAGAAGCATTCAGGAAGACTATGGTGAGATATTGGGAGTCGAAATCTGACATCAGGATTATGCAATCCAAGATGTCGAAGGCATGAACCAATAGTCGGGATTTGTTTTGAAGGAGCAATCTCTAGTAGGATCAAAAGAGATTGCAGGAACTTTGAGGTTAGAAGTTCTAAAGGATAGATAGGTCTGGGTTGTACTGTAAATTTGCTTTGATTTATAGTGGATTATTGACTGGTAAAGTGCCCAGAGTTTTTACCTTGGGGTTTCTGCATGATCATCTTCGGTGTTCTTTATTACTTTAATTATTGATTGTGCTATTCAAACTTAGAATAAATTGACTTGTTTGATTTAACAATTTAGAAATAATTAAAAAGTGATTTTTTGATTTCAATTGTAAAACTCCCCACGTTGTCTAAATAATTTAAAACTTTCAACTCGTATCAGAGCCTAATAGCGATCCTTAACCGAAATTTGCATAGATGAGTCAATCAGTTTCTTATTCGAGATCTGGGTGTGATATGGAAATTCAGAAGGCTTATGAACAATTATTTGAGGAGAGTTTTAAGATTAAGAAGGTGAATAAAGTTGTGCTTAAAAAGGTTAATGCACTTAAATTAGAAAAATAGAGCATTGTAGCCAAACTTGAGGAGCGGACTAGATGTTGAAGGAGTTAAGGGTTGAGAAAGAGTCTTTAGATGTTAATGTTAAATCTCTTACGAGTAATCTTGAAAAATCAAATTCCCAACATCAAACTTTTTCTAGCGGATCTAAGAGAATTGATAATATAATAGGTCTGAAAAATACAACTGGAAATAGAGGTATAGGCTTTAATGAAATAAATTCCCATAGTGCTTCTTCTTCAACAAATAAGTTTGTACCTACCTCGATGTCTAAACTTAAAAACTTTAGACCTAGAGTTACTCCTAAACTGATCCGCACGAGTGTCACCATTGTGGTAAGATAGAACACATAAGACCTAAGTGTCGCGAGCTTTTAAATAAGAACGAAACCAAGAATCTAGGTGTCCGAGAACCGAAATGATATGTACAACATAGATTTCCTCCACCTAATGTTCAAAATATGAAACATATGGTTATTCCTAAATTTACTCCTACATGTCACAATTGTGGTGCGTTTTGACACATAAGACCTATGTGTCATAAACTTTTGAAAAGAAATAGAAGCCAAAATATATCTAGTCGGATTGACTTCCTTACTAATCAGATTAGTCACTTGGCCAAGCTGATGACACAATTAACTAGAATTAATTCTACTTTTTGAAAATTCTGGGTGAAGAAGAATGATCTGAAACATCATGAATCTCATCACAGTGCTCTTCATGGTAAGAACATTTATAATGATTTTGTTGGTTTGATAATTGAAGCCCCTATAGAGATTAAAATCAAGTTTTTCATAAATTTTGATAAAAGTTGATGATATATGTGATTGAAAAGTTGTGGGTCCAACAAAATATGTGGTTAAAATTAATTATTGACTTTAACTTAGATTTTAATCAGATTTTAGCAGTAAGAAACTGGGCTGTGTAAGGTTGACCATTTCAACTATTTGATGCGACATGTTTTACATTGGAATCAAAATAAAGATAGGAAGTTAAGAATTAACATGCTTCTAGTACAAAGTGTTCCAATTCTCAACATATGTATTTACAGGGAAAATTACAGTCCTGCAGCAGGACTGTAATTTTCCCTGTAAATACATATGTTGAGCTCTTTAGTTTGGAAATCTCATTCACGGATCGATATATTTTGTCAATTATTTTTAATAAGACGTGTGGAGTACTATTTTTATTTTCAATTTTATATATTGAATCGATTATTTTCGGTGAAGGTTGCTTATTATATGTAAAATTAAAACTCGATGACAACTTAAATGTGCGAATTAAAATGGATTGTACAAAAACGATGGTCTTTCCTGCTAATAGTCACACGAAAAATTATCTTTCTCCATGGTCCTGAAACGGACGATACATCAACATGGTCATACTTCTAGGTCAATAGGATACTAGTTCGACCAGTGGGTGTATCAATCAATTTAGCTTGTGAAAATTTAAATTAATGTCGTGATTATCTAGGTCAATGTCGTGACTTCAAATTTAAATCAAAATATATTTATGTGAAAATTTTGTAAATTAATGTAAGAATATTTCAGAATTGGAGATACATTAAATAATAATTTAGGATAAGTGAAAACTGTTAAAATACTTAGAAGCTTTTTTCATTTTTCAAATTGTATTGAACAAAAGGTCTTGATTTTATTTATTTATTTATTTTTGGGTATTTATTGAGTTTTTTTTTTTTTTTTTTTTTTTTGAAATCTAAACTATTAATTATGATTTCTCGTTTATTTTCTATTAAAATTTCTTGGAATAATTCAATTAAATAATTGAAAATTTCCTTTTAAAAATGTTGAACGCTTAATGTATTTATGTCAAGCACCAGAGGAAGTAATATTGATAATTAGAAACTAAAATGGGCCGCTAAGGATGCGGTTCATCCTTTGATAATTAGAAACTAAAATGAAAAATTGAAATTTTTAATGTAGAAACTTTAGAAGTTCCTTACATATTAGAAGGTTAATTATGATTAAAGAGACGAGCCTAGCTCAAGCTCAATCGAGCAAGAGCTGAGCTCGTGCTGCTCACGAGCCGAGCCAAGCCGAGCCGAACCTATGAATATTATTACTCCATAGAATATGGTGTCCTTTGTGCTCTCTGTTATATATAGAAAGTACTCAAAGTAAATATTTCTAAAGTGTTGCAAATGTAACTTCCCAAATTTTTAATATTTAAATCGTTACTAAAAATTTCATTTAACTTGAAATAAAAAGGCATGCAATAATATAAACTTATTTAACGTTAGTTTACTCACTATTATATAAAATAATTCCATATTTAAAAAAAAAAAAAAAAGTACTTTTCAACGCAATATCTTATTGATTTCGCAATTAAATAAATATTTCAAACATCAAAACATGAAAATTTTGGTTCCACCAATATTAAATAAACATATGGATAAAAGAAAAAAACATAACCAAATAAAACATGTTCCAAACTCAAAATAACAAATCCACGTAATAATAAAATTAAAGCAAATACTGAAAATAAAGTCTACAGTCACATTATACCAGATTCAATTTATTATGTCCAATGGATCCAAGCACAACGACTGCAATTCATTGACCGCCATCCAACAGTCCATTCTAATTTGTGAGAGGTGAGAAAAATGGTGAGTATATGAGAATACTCAGTATGACACAAATAATGGTGCAATCCTAAATAAAAATATTAAATCATGCGTCAAAAATTTATAAATACCATATCTTTGATACTGGATGGCCATAACATACATATCATATTATGTCTTTAACTTTCATTAGTATAATAATTTAACATCATGAAAAAAAAATAATTTAAACGGGACAAACCACTTGTATCTCGTAATTCTATCTCGTTAGATCGAATAGCTTTTTTGCAAGATAAAATCCAAAATCACGTTCCAAACTTTATTTATTTATTTATTTGCCTTTGCTTCTGTGCCGTATATATGCGTATATACATAGGACAAAACATGAATTCTAGTGTACTTGGGAGTTGAAGTGTTGTGTCTAGCAAGAAAAGTTTGCACTCAGGATTATAATGCTTTGTAATTATCCAATTCAAAATCAAAAGAAAACTACTTTCTCTCTCCTTAACTATACGTACACGTGGCTGCCATCTTTTAGAGTTAGGAAACCAAATTTATTCAAATACTAAAAGGGAGATTTTCATAAATGTCATTAAATTTGAAAATACACAAAAAAATTTCATGTGCACTAAATTTGTTAAAAAATGTCACTTTTTTATTCTCAAATGTCCAAATTACCCTTAATGTCACATTTGTAAGAGCAATTAATGCTTAATTGGAATGTCATTAATTGTTTGATGTGATGATTACATTTTGATTATTTTATTCATTTTATATATGTATATTTAGTGGAAAAAAACGTATTTTCTTCCAAAAAATACATAAAAGAAATTCAAAATCTATTAATATTCCCAAACCCTAAGTCTTTCATCCTCCTTCATTAACACATAGTTTCTTCCAAGAATTTCATCTTCTTCATTCATTATTCAAGAACACATGAGTATTTAATTGATCATCCATTTAAAGAGATTAACTATTACAAATTATTTGTAATTTCATCTCTTAGCTCATTATTTCGTAAATGTTAAATAAAACATGGTGATATTTAATAGAGCATTGACATATTTATTTTGAAAAGACATTGTGTTGTTGAATGAGAATTGATTATCACCATTAATGTTCTACATTAATGTCCTCCTAAAAATTTCTACAGTAACTTTTTCGAAGCCTACAGCCATCTGTTCGTACTTTAACTGGTCAAATATAGTGTTTCAAACTGTCGGGCCTCGACAATTAAACTGCCGAATTCTACAGTTTACAAACTGTCGGGATACATAATTCAACTGTCGATTTTGACACTTGAGAACTGTTGAAAACCTTAATTAGCTGTTTTTCACATTTGAGGGTATTCAATGTCGATATATTGATTGTGCCGACTTCTTACAATTGCAATCTCAACATTTCAGGTATGAGTGGTGATTTGAGATTCATCGTCTCTTACGGGGGAAATTTCGCATATGTGAACGACGAATGGAAGTGGAGATGAGACAAAACCACTTTCATTTTAGTGCCGACAAATATTACGGTGGCCGAACTTACTTTACGGTTGAAGGAAAAACTTGATATTGTTAAATGTGCAGGACAATTGACGTGATGTTACCAGTAATTGAAGTGTACTGAGATTTATAATTATAATGTACTCCATAATTAATTACCATTGCATTTGTCACCTGTGATAAGTTGTAGAAGCGAAATTTATTACTACATAAATAATAAGTTATTCTTTTCGATGTCATTATTTTCATAATATACGATTGAATTGTCATTGTCGTAATTACGGGTTGCCCTATCCTTTATAACCCGCAATTCGAACAATCTATAGTTACCTAAGTGGACCATAAAGTAATCGCTACAACATAAATTATCCATTGTACATGAATGTACAGATAATGCACCGTTTGCCATATGTGACGAATTGTTTGAAACAATTCATAAAATTACAAAAAAATTAAATTTACCTAAACACAACATTTAATGTGCCATTAACCAGGATCAACATTACAAAACAACCTTCCATGGCATATTCGTGAAGAATGAAATGAAACGAAACGTTCACAAAACCAGAAAATCGAAGTCAAGTAACGACTCGCGGAAGTCGTGGCCCTGTCATTCGTCAAAGTGCTCCAACACCCTTTGCACGTACTTGAGGTTACTTCGCTGGAATATGCGTGCACGCAAACTTGCATCTTCCGGAACCAAGACTTCGAACTCCATGGACTCTGCAATGAATAAGAAGGCGAAAAAGGTTCAGCTAATCACACATCACCAATGTCGAAGCCAATACACACGGATGCAAACAATAGCAATCAACATATGTACGTTAACCATATAACGACATGAAACTACTACCCAATACAACATGAACAATCTGTAAAAGGACATGTGACGAAGATTTAACAATAAATGGAACATATGTGCTTCACATTATTTCATAAAGCAGTCATCTTCCGAGAATTACTGCGTCTAACTATCGGGATCGACAGTTGACTTGTACCAAATTTACTCAACTACCGAGAATTCTGATGCTAACTGTCGGGAACGGCAATTCGTCTATCCCTATTTTACCAGTCGAACGCAGCTAACTGTCAGGAACGATTGAACACATGTTCACAAGTCACCCATATGTAATAATTTATGAGGTAAACCATTGCACACGAAGTGGTGACACATACCAAGATGGTAGAAGGTTCACAAACAGATGTCATTTACATTAAAAAAACCCCAATTTAAAATCTAAGATCTCTTGAAGCAACAGAACAATTAAGATTCAGAATTAAAAAAAAAAAAACCTAAACCAAATGCAAAAATCGATATAGAGAGAGCCAAAGATTCAGAAAATTACACAGAATCATTAAAGTCATTACTTCACAACAAACCCAAATGTAAATGAAAAAATGCGTATCACAAAATTTCATGAAGTTATGGAAAAAATGTCGAAGCATTAACTTACACAATATCTTCACATTTCTCGGAGGAGGTAACAATTGAAAGGTTTTAGAGATTAAAATGCTCAAGGGCCTTTTTTCTCCTCATCTTTAATATCAATTTCCTTTCCTTGACCTCCAGCTTCAACTCTTCCATTTCCACATCTGTAGCCAATGGTGGATCCTCCACTCTCTTTTCATATTTTGCACTTAGTTCAGCCTTCAATTTTTTCCACTTCTTCTCCTCGACAACCAATTTGTTGGAATTATTGGATCGAAGAGGAGTTTGGAAACAACAAAAAATCGTTTTCACATACCGGTTATGAAGTAATCGGATTCAACAAAAAAATAACATAAGCTCTGTTGATCTGAAAAAAAAGGAGGAGAAGAAACTGGTTTTTAACACATAATTTCACTTCATTTTCTTCTAAAATGTTTTCCCCCCTTTTTTTTCCTTGTTGTGACGGTTTAGGGTTTAGGTGGTACTTTGGTTATGACAGATTGTACAATTTCTATATGTAGTCAAATCATAATCAATGTAAAATATGTTAGGTATTTAAATTATGCAGAGGGGTAAAAATGTCCAATTTTGACATTCTTGCAACTAGTTTTAAAAGGTGACATTTTGATAATTACATGATGGCAAAATGACATTTGGTGTAATTTCCTCATACCTACCTAAAAAAATGACAACTTTAAACTTTGATAACTTAGACTTTGCTTATTCGAATTAATTTTTTCTTGAATCTAATATGCATGATTAATTACGAGTTATCCAACGAGCCACATATTGTTATACTTTTCATCGCTTTATAAAACTTTAAATATTTGATCCAATTAAAATACATATATCACTTTAACCTCCCAATTTTTTAAAAAAAATATAAAATGTAGCGCCTAGAGCAATTGGTACTCAATAACTTGTGTTACATTGTATTTGAACTCATAAGTTAGTGTCACACGTGAAAGAGCAATTGGTACTCAACTTACAGACGTGTAGTCTAATACAAGTACATTGGAACAGAACTTATCTACAATGTGATAAACTATAAAGAGACATTATCTAATACAGCTACATTAAACGAATGTTACATGATTAGACCCTGTTTGGAATGAAATGGATATCAACCTCAACTTGCTTCATTCAGGAGTGGAAAAACCGGATTGGAGCACAAATATATACAATACTAATATTGTCACAATATATAATAGGTGTACAACACCATGCTTAGCGATAGGAGATTTGATTCACATAATGTCACAAGCTTTGGTAGCAACAGCACACTATTGAGCTTAGTAGTTAAACGAGCCACAATTCGTTATTTTCTATATAACCAAGCTATTAGATTACGACCAAGAAACACAACTTGTGCATTAGTGGAGGTGAGACTGTTCACGAAAATATGTTTCGAGTTTGAATCACCGCAAGTGTACGGTTCGTTGACAAGTAATAAAGTGGAAATAGTAAAATTTCGAGTATCGTTCCCACGAGGATTGGTCTAACTTAATTTCTATTATTGTGACCTTAACCGAAACTATAAACTCAAGTGATAGTCGTAATGATTTTCCTATGAAATTGTAAATAACATACAAATTAAACTAAAGTTGCGATGTAATTGTAAAACCACGATTGAATGCAAAGTTTGAGAAAAATAATATATGGAAAAGCGCACTAGGATCCCGAATCACCAAGCAAAGTTCACTCTTAACCCCTATTTCACAATTTGACAACACAATGAATCTTTTGAAGAATCAATGTTTCTAACCTATCCAACAATCTCTTTCGAGTAGAATTGAACCTATCCTAGTATACCATTTGACTATATTTCTATGACAAATGCAATATATAAGAATGCATGAAGTTTTGTAAACACTTAGAGATTCACGTAATGCATATCGGTATATTTCTATCCTCTATGAACAAAACGACGATTTACACCTTGTTGAATTTATTTCCCTTCTTTCGAATGCAAGAAATAAATCACCTAAACTCACACAATTATCGTCGACTAATAATCACGGAGATACTAAGCGTATGTAAATCATTCAAAATCATCAAAATGTTTGAATATCAAATTGCAAAATAGAATTAAAGACTTCACAATGCGAGATTCATCGTTCACCTAGTACATGAAAAGTTTAGCCTAGCATAATGAAATTAAAACAATAATAAAAATGATAGAATGAAAACATCACCAAAAATTGGAGTTTTGGATCTTGAATCTTGAATCTTGATGTAAAAACCCTTGTTCTAGCCTTCGATCTTGCTCAAAACTGTTGTTTTTCTCTCTAGGAAGGCGTAACCCTAATTACGGACGTCCCTCGTATTATAAAGGAGTCCTAGATATTCTTTCCAAAGGAGTTCGAACCGAGATAAGGAAGCGAAAATTTTCGCCCGAAACCTTCCTTGCGATCGCAAGGAAGGATCCCTTGCGATCGCAAGGAACAATCTGTTTCCCCTCTTTTTCTCCCTGTTAAAGCTTGGGCGATCGCAAGGTATTACACCATGCGATCGCAAGGAAGAAGGGGTTTTCCCTCTTGTTCATTTTGGTCCCCAAGGTTTTCTTCCGTTCGTCCTTGGTCCTGGTCCCTTCTCTCGCCACCTCCAGTCATCCATTTTGTTGGCAATTAGGTCTTCCATGGATGTTTGTGCTCGATTGATCATTCGGGTCAACTTCTGAGTATTTGCAAATTAGTCCCTGAACTTTCGTTGACTTGCATTTTGGTCCTTTTCGCCTCTTTTTGCTTTCATTTCACTCCTTCTATCAGATTCACCCTACAAAAATAATATATAACTAATCAAGTTCTTTTCGAGCTTTTTGCAACAACATTCAATCTGTTTTGTATCACAATTACGTGTGTAAAACACACTTATCAAATACCCCCAAACTTGAATTGTTGTTTGTCCTCAAACAAAATGATAACTTAACACAAAACATAGTTTAACAGCTTACCGTGTCTCAGCATTAGAGTTCAGTAATAGCACACTGAATAGTTTCAATAGTGCAAAAATCAAATCAATTTTTCACCTGTCATGTATGGAACTCGATGTGTATGTGGGTGCTTACTCATGCAAAGCATACCAAACTGATGATGGGTGTAAATCCCGACCTGCAGTAGTCAAATATTTCCTTTCTTCACTCTAGAGATTCACACCCCCCCCCAAACTTGTTCTTTTCGCTCAAAGATTAACACGTGTGTTCTAGAATAGAGTATTTGATTCACTTAAGTCCTCACCCTCTCTAAGTTTGGATAGATCTCACAGTCACAGGTTTGCATTTCAATAAGCAGGGCTTCTCCTAATTATTTGATTGTTTCAACCGTCGAGACTAGACTCAGTTACTTGCTTCGTATCAGAGAAATGGTTCTATCAACTGGATGTCTGGGACTAATCAGTGTATTCCATACATAGGAGTATGTATGTTATTCATCAATGGAAATTTTTTTTTTTTTTTTTTTGACATCGTTCATTTGCTTTCTATATAACCCCTGTAGCGAGCTTTGGGTCGATGACTCCCAAGTCAGATGACCATAGGGCACCAGGTTTTAAACCCTTACAGACTTAATCACTCGAGTTATACAGGCTCGAACCGATGTTTATTTTCAATGATTAGTGCAATGCCCCTTTTCTTTTAGACATCTAGTTTCCAGAACTGCCCTCTAACTTGAAACTTTTACATTGTTTTCGTCTCATTGGTCTAATCCAATCCACACAACACAGTTTCCACGCATGGAATCCCTACTCATCTCAATGTTCCTCTGTGATAGCTAAATCATCTCCAAACTTCTAAAATAATGGTTTCTTGATAAGTGCACTAGAGGTTTTCGGGGTTGACCTATCATGTCCATATCTACTCTAATTTTTTCATCCATCACTAGCTTAGTATGCCCAACATCAGTATTGTGCTCATGAATGTCAAGTTTCCATATAGACAAGTGTAGATTAATTCAACATGCACAATGTCCACAATTCATAGCTATACTGTTCCCAATATTCTCATCATTGCAGGTAAGGCTATTAAACTCACACAAGCACACAAATAAAAAAAAAATTGCTGAAGTGAACAAAACTAAAAAAGAAATGAACATAACTTGTAGAAAAAAAATAAATACTTTTTTTTTTTTTTTTTTCAAACATGCAACAAACAAAAGAATGCACACATGAAAAATGAATGATGAATTAAAAATTACCGAAATCACATGCATTTCCACCCCCCAAACTTAATCTAACATTGTCCCAATGTTTAAACTGTAAGCATAGAGAGGGAGGAAAGGGGGATAGGGAACTCCCTGATCAGGCTGGAGGTGGTGATGGTGGTGGAGTGGCAAAGCTAGGTCCAGCATCCTGTTGTGGAGGTAGTCGTGCAAGAATCTGGCGCATCAACTCGGACTGCTCCTGAAGAAGTATTGATTGGCCCCGAAGTAGCTCTGTATGCTCTTGGAGAATACTGGACTGTCGCTGTACCTCAGCCTCAAGGCTGCCCAAACGGGTGACTGTCGCATCGGTGCGGAGCTGTATATCATCGACCCGTCCAGTGTATAGACTTAATCGCCCTGTCAATGTCTCGACCGCGCTACTTGAAGCGAGGACTTCCCGCCCAATATCGGATGACACAGTGCGGGTGGCTAGAGTGTCAGCCCGCACCTGCCGCATATCTGTGCTCAGGGTCCCGAAAGTCTGCTGTAGACCCTGTAGGTCTCTGCTGTAGCCAGTCACCGTGGCGAACATTTGCCTTAAAAGTTGTGTATCGGCCCCAATAGGTGGTGGTGGCGGTGCTGCCGCCTGAGGCATAGCTACATCTTCAGCCTCATCACCCTGTACTGGTGGCTGCTGGGCCTGATGAGCGCGCACTTGCGCTTCCTGTCGCTTTAGCCTCGCTCTATCCTGAGCTTCCAATGTACTACGTTTTATGAATGGGCTTGATCTGACTGGAAGTTCCCCTGCTGGGAAAGGGACGCCTGCGCGCTTGCAGATGCCGCTGATAAGGCTGGGAAAAATCAATGAATTTCGGCGGTCACCTGAAAGTCCCAGTGTATGGATCTGCTCATAGATGAGGGCTGCGAGATCGATCTTATTTCCTCGAACCAAGTGATATAGCATGCCGGCCTTGGGGTCCGGGAAGGTGGAACGGTGTCGCGTAGGCTCAATGTTGTAGCAAATGAAGAGCCAGAGAATTGCAATGGAGGGAGTGAGCTCATTCTGATACCACTCGTCCGTGTCTAGCGGCCAGGCATTCTCGCGTCCCAACAGAACCTCTGCCACCTCGGGCCATGGGAAATCCCCAGGTATTGGGATGATATTATCCCATGTCAACTGATAGTAGTCTTGGATCACTTCTGGCGTGAACATCACCCATTTGCCCCGAACCCATGTCTGATGTTGATGTTCTGATCCAGGTGTGTCTATGTCCTCATTGAAGTTGGCGTAAAATTCCCGGACTAGACCTTCATAAATAGGATGCGGGTTTTCTACCAATTTGTCCCATCCACAGTGATGGACCAACGTAGCTAATTCAAACCCGGCGAAATCCTCGAGCTTCACTGGGCGCTCGGAAAGTAGCTGCCAATGGGAGATGATCTCGGTATAGCGAAGTCGACAACTGGGCCCCAAAAATCGCCGCACACCCCCGTCTGGTGATTGGGTGCGAGCTGTGCCAGAAGAAGATCCAACCTTTTCCTTGCCTTTAGACGTGCGTTTCGGTGGCATCCTGTATGAAGAAAATAGCAAAAATTAGTCCACAGCGTACAGTGCGTGAAATCTATGCACATCAGAAGATAAACATGAGTACGGTATGATACAGATATGGCAAGATGTGAAACATCCTAAAAACAAGTCGAAAATATGAAAATTGAGCATGTATGACTATGATCGACTAAGCAACTTCGCCCCGTGACATCGGCATGAAATCTCGAAGTTTTCCCGAGCAACATTCGGGTATATGAAAGAGGGTAAGTCCAATTACGAGGTTGCCAAATTTGGTGCCAATCGGAGGTCAAATGAGTGGTGAACCAGGGGGACGAAGTAGGTGCCGTGAGGTGCAGTCATGTCTAGCCATGTGTGCAGTGGTGCCCCTAAGTGGTAAAACAGAGTAAAATGGTGTCTAAAGTGTGAAGTTCATCATTTTCCATTATAACATGTAATTCATCACGAGCAAGAACGAGGTACACGATGCAAATCATGAAAAGAATAAAGAAATTAGCCCTAAGTCATTTGATCAAACATGTTGTGTGCAATGTGTTCATCCTTAAATGTCACAACAATGGGGAAATGAAAATCAAACCAAAATTTCAGCAACAAATTCATTCCAAAAATCCACAACTACCTAGTCCCAACCACCCATTCACACCAATCAACATCAAAAACGAAAATTTGGGAACCGAAAATAAGGAGAAAAGTTAGAAATTGTACCTATAGGAAATTTGTTGTGCAAATGCTAGGAAGATGGTGGGTGTGGAGGAGTGGTGCTCGAATTTATGAGTGAAGAGTGATGGAGGCTTGTGATGTGGGGGTGGAGTGGCGGTTTGTGATGTGGGTCGAGTGAATGAAAGTGGAGAAAGTGGGGGTCATGGGGTGGAGGATACGGGTTAAAAACCCGTTCGGTGTCTGCCCTTGCGATCGCAAGGACCAAGTTGGTGCGATCGCAAGGCAAGGCTGGTCAGGACCAAACTTGGTCCTGACAGCCTTTGGGCATCGCATGGGTTTCTTCCATGCGATCGCAAGGTAAAATTTTTTTTTTTTTTTTTTTTAAACCAAACATAGACCCCTTTTCAAAATCAAACCAAACATAGACCCCTTTTCAAAATCAAATTGAACCTGAAAACATGTGTGACTTTCGAAAAATACAAAGGTTGATTATTTTGCCCCCGAACACGTGAATTGTTCAAAAAAAATGGCATAAATGACCAAAGAACACCCCAAATTGACTCTCAACACTTGATAAACTGCGTGAGATCATGTAAACACTGTGAGGGATTCCTAGGGTTGATTATCAGTTAAACATGATGAAAAGGGGAGAAAATAAGGAAAATTTCAATTTTTTCACCAAAAGCCTCTTTTCATCTCATAATGCCAAAATTACATTCCAAAGTGTTTACAACCTATTTAAACCAGTTTCTAACATTGACATGTGCATTGATGCGAAAATCGGTTTGAAACAACATGTTGGAACACAAAAACACATGTTGACCTCAATACTTCAATTTTTTAGCAACGGGTCCCCCAATGCATCTAATATTACCCAAAATTCATCAATCCACATTTCGCATTTCCCGAGGTGTTGATAAATAATGATAACACATCCAAAATCATTATCAACCAAGAGAACACATGTTGGTCCTAAAAACTCAAAAATGATCATTTAGCCTAGATATGTGTGAAATTGAGTCTCAAACACCCAAAAATGATTCCATCCCCACGAAAGACATGTGTACCACAATTTGAACTAAGAGGAATTATTTTAAGTGAACGACATGATAATGCATAAAAAAATTAAAAATAAAAATATGAAAAACTACTAAAATAAAATAAATAAACTAAAATAAAAAAAAACAGAAAACAAAATAAATAAAAGGGTAGAAATGATGGGTTGCCTCCCATCCAGCGCTAGGTTATAGTCGATAGCTCGACTGTACCGTATGGAGATCATTCTGGTTCCTGAAGATGAACGGTGGATTTGTCTTTCGAGAATTCCCCGCTCCAATAGTGCTTTAAGCGCTGCCCGTTGACCTTGAATGTCCCTTTGCTCTCATGTGTAATTTCAACAGCTCCATGTGGGAACACCTGGGTGACAGTGTACGGGCCGGACCATCTTGACCTCAATTTTCCCGGAAAAAGTTTTAAGCGAGAATTGAATAACAGAACCTGCTGCCCCACAATGAACTCTCTTCTCTGAATATGCAGGTCATGAAATTTCTTGGTACGCTCCTTATATATTTTTGCATTCTCATAAGCTTCCTGGCGAAATTCATCCATCTCATTCAACTGAAGTAACCGCTGTTCACCAGCTGCTTGCAAATCCATATTCAACCTGCGAAGTGCCCAATAAGCCCGATGTTCCAACTCAACTGGCAAGTGACATGCTTTTCCAAACACAAGACGGTATGGTGACATGCCAATAGGTGTTTTGAAAGCTGTTCTGTACGCCCATAATGCATAGTCCAATTTCTTGGACCAGTCTTTCCTTGATGAATTCACCGTGACCTCCAGTATTCTTTTCAACTCTCTATTAGATATTTCAACTTGCCCACTGGTCTGAGGATGATATGGGGTTGCTACGCGATGTTTAACTCCATACTTACTTAACAACTGCTCAAACTGGCGATTACAGAAGTGTTTCCCCCCGTCACTGATGATAGCTCTCGGTGTGCCATAACGAGTGAAAATGTGCTTCTTTAGAAATCCAATCACCACTTTTGCATCGTTAGTGGGTAATGCTACTGCTTCCACCCATTTGGAGACATAGTCAACAGCAACAAGTATATATTGATTTGAGAATGACGGTGGAAATGGTCCCATGAAGTCAATCCCCCAAACGTCAAATAGCTCTACTTCCAGGATACTTGTTAAGGGCATTTCATTCTTTCTCGAGATATTCCCTGTGCGTTGACACCGATCACATCTCTTCACGAATACAAAGGCATCCCTAAACAATGTAGGCCAATAAAATCCTGACTGTAAGACCTTAGCTGCCGTCTTGGAGGCTCCAAAATGTCCTGCATATGCGGATGAATGGCAATGCTCCAGAATCTGATGTACTTCGTCTTCAGGCACGCATCTTCGAATAATCTGATCTGCACCACGCCTATAGAGAATGGGATCTTCCCAAAAGTAGTATTTCAGATCTGCATAGAACTTCTTCCTCTGGTGATTCGAATATTCTGGTGGAGGAATGGACTTGGCCAAGTAGTTGACAATATCAGCATACCAAGGGGCAGTCTCCACACTGAAAATTTGTTCATCAGGAAAAACCTCATTTATCTCCACTGACTCATCTGGTTGGCCAAGCTCTAGTCGAGATAGATGATCTGCTACAACGTTTTCACTACCCTTTTTGTCTCTGATCTCAATGTCAAACTCCTGCAACAATAACACCCAACGAATTAATCTTGGTTTGGCATCCTTCTTTGTCATTAGGTACTTCAATGCAGCATGATCAGTGTAAACCACTACTCTTGACCCAACCAAGTAAGGGCGAAACTTATCAAATGCATACACAACTGCCAATAATTCCTTCTCTGTGGTTGCATAATTTAGCTGTGCATCGTTTAAAGTCTTGCTGGCGTAGTAAATCACATGGAAAATTTTGTCTCTTCGCTGCCCCAAAACTACTCCCACTGCATAATCACTGGCATCACACATCAATTCAAACGGTAGCTCCCAATCCGGTGCAACTACTACAGGAGCTGAGATGAGCTTTTCTTTGAGAGTGAGAAAAGCTGTTAAACACCCATCATCGAAGTCAAAGGGATTATCCTTCATCAGCAAGTTGCACAGTGGCTTAGTTATCTTCGAGAAGTCCTTGATGAACCGTCTGTAAAAACCGGCATGACCTAGAAAACTGCGAACACCCTTTACAGAAGTAGGTGGTGGTAATTTCTCAATGACTTGAATTTTTGCTCTATCCACTTCTATTCCCTTAGCTGAAACTCGATGTCCCAAGACTATGCCTTCCTGCACCATGAAGTGACATTTCTCCCAATTCAAGACCAAATTCGTTTCCCTACACCTTTCCAAAACCAAGTTCAGATGTTTCAAACACTCATCAAAAGAAGACCCGAACACAGAAAAGTCATCCATGAAGATCTCTATGAATTTCTCCACCATATCAGAAAATATAGCCATCATGCATCTCTGAAACGTAGCTGGAGCATTACATAAACCGAAAGGCATCCTCCGATAAGCAAAAGTGCCATAAGGACATGTGAATGTGGTCTTCTCCTGGTCCTCTGGTGCTACTGGAATCTGATTATATCCGGAGTACCCATCAAGAAAACAAAGAGTGTGAATGTCCTGCTAACCTCTCCAACATCTGATCAATGAAGGGGAGAGGAAAATGATCCTTCCTAGTAGCTGTGTTGAGTTTGCGGTAGTCAATGCAAACCCTCCATCCTGTAACTGTTCTGGTAGGAATAAGTTCATTCTTCTCATTAGGTACAACTGTGATTCCCCCTTTTTTCGGCACTACTTGAACTGGACTGATCCATGCGCTATCAGATATAGGATATATGATTCCCGCATCCAAAAGTTTCAATACTTCAGCCCGAACCACGTCCTTCATATTTGGATTCAACCTCCTCTGACTCTCCACACTGGGGCGAAAATTTTCTTCCATGAGGATCTTATGCATACATAATGAAGGACTGATCCCCTTAATATCTGCAATAGTCCATCCTATAGCTGTTTTGTGTTCTCTGAGTACCCGAAGTAGTTTTTCTTCCTCCACCTCACTGATTGAGTTAGATACAATCACTGGAAGAGTGCATGAATCTCCAAGATAAGCATATCTGAGGTGTGGTGGTAGCTGCTTTAGTTCCAATTTAGGCGGCTGCTGAATCGAGGGTATATGCTTCTTGCTCTCTGTTCCAAGTTCTTCAAATTTTGGGAAGTGCTGTTTTCGAAAATATGGTGGGTTGGTCTCCATAAACCGTGCGCAAGTTTCAATCTCAAGTGAATCAGAATTGGTTGACTGAGAATGAGCAATGCACGCCTCATATGCATCCGAATGATGTTGAAGTAGAAAAGTATCATTCACCACCTTATCAATGACATCGATTTTAAAACAACTATCTGCCTCTGAGGGAAACTTTATGGCCTTGAAAACATCGAAGGATACCTGCTCGTCACCCAATCTCAAAATCAGCTGCCCCCTATGAACATCAATCAGTGCCCTTCCAGTGGCCAAAAATGGTCTACCTAGAATTAGTGGAACGTCTTTGTCTTCCTCCATATCCAAAATGAGGAAATCAGCAGGAAATATGAATTTTTCCACCTTGATGAGTACATCCTCTATGATTCCTCTTGGGTGTGTTAATGACCTGTCAGCCAGTTGCAGTGTAACTGTGGTTGCCTTAGCCTCTCCTAATCCAAGTTTCCTGAAAACAGATAAGGGCATTAAATTAATACTAGCACCAAGATCACATAATGCTTTATCAAAGTAAATTTCACCAATGGTACAAGGCACAGTAAAACTCCCTGGATCTTTCAGCTTTGGTGGAAGCTTGTTCTGAATTCTGGCACTGACTTCTTCAGTCAACATTACAGTCTCATGATCTTCCAACTTGCGTTTGTTTGATAAAATATCCTTCAAGAACTTCGCGTAGCTCGGTATTTGGAAGAGTGCATCAGCTAATGGAATGTTTATATGGAGCTTTCTGAACACTTCAAGGAATTTCTTGTATTGCTGCTCCATTCGTGGCTTCCTCAACCGTTGTGGAAATGGAATGGGTGGTTCATAAGGATTTACTGAGTTATCTGGCAATTGCTGTGGCACTGCTGGTTTCTCCTTCACTGGTGTTTGCTCGGTGCTATCAGTCTCTTCTACAGTCTCCTTCTCCGGTGGAGCCACTATCTCTTGGTTTACTCCTGGCCTTTTCACATGTATCTCAGGTAGCTGAATTCCACTTCTTGTAGTAATGGCCTGAACGTGCTCCCTAGGATTCACTTCTGTATTGCTCGGTAAAGCACCAGGTACTCTTCCTGTCATAGAAAGAGCTAGTTGTCCCATTTGAGTCTCTAGATTCTTAATAGCTGCACCCTGATTCTGGAAGTTTGTTTCAGTCTTTCTCATGAATTGATTTGTGGTTTCCATGTATTTATCTGTTTTCTCCATGAGTTTCGCGAACATATCTTCCAACTGAGGTTTCCTCTCCTGCTGAAACTGCCCCTGAGTCCGAGCGTGATTCTGATTGTGATTCTGATTACCACCCCAAGAGAAATTTGGGTGATTTCTCCATCCCGGATTGTATGTCTCAGAGTGAGGATTGTTTTGCTGACGTTGACCCCATTGAGCGAAATCCACCTGTTCCATCCGTTGTGCAACAATGGGACATTCACCGTACCATGCTCGCTCCACATTCTTCACAACCGGGCTTCTTCACTTGTGCTTGAATTCACGGTCTGTGTTATACCCTCTATCTTGTGAAACAAGGAGTCAATCTTTGCGGATAATGCCGAATAGGTGTCTACCTCATAAACTCCAACTGCTTTCTTTGCACCTACTCTATCTGTAGACCACATGGCTGAGGTATTAGCCATTCTCTCAAACAGCTCCCAAGCTCCTTCAACTGACCTGGTGGTTAAGGAACCATTTGATGACGAATCTACCATGCTTCTGAAAGTTGGTGTCAGTCCCCAATAGAAGTATCTGATTTGTTCTTTCTTGTCATATCCATGTTGAGGACACTTTCTTAACATGCCCTTAAACCTGCTCCACGCTTCATCAAGTGATTCAGTCTCATGTTGGCTGAAAACTGATATGTCGTGCCTCAATCTCGCCACTTTAGCCGGTGAGAAGTATTTGGTGCAGAATTTCTGAGCCAAGTCATTCCAAGTAGTTATGCTCGCCACCGGGAGTGAATCGAGCCACTCAATTGCTTTATCCCGAAGAGTTAGCGGAAACAGCCTTAGTCTGATTGCATCTTCTGATATCCCAGGGTATTTGAAGTGTTGACACATATCCAAGAAACGGGAAATATGTGTATGTGGATTCTCGTTGGCTGTTCCGTAAAATTGATGTCCATTCTGAAAGAGTTGAATGATATTTGTCTTCAGTTGAAAGTTCGGCTGCCCGAATGCTGGGTAAACTATGCTGGATTGGCTTTGAACAACATACGGTGCTAGGAAATCCCCAAGTATAGTATTCCCATCATCCTGAGCTTCAGCATTGGCTGGTGCTGCAGGACCCATCCTCGGTTCCACTTGTTGATCAGCCATTCCAATTTGTCCTTGATTGACCTGATGTGCTACTCTTGCTCCTCTCTGTCTGCGATGAAAGGTTCGTTCAATTTCTAGATCAACTGGAAATAAACCACAGCTGATTGATCTTCGCATGCAATACCTGAAAAGGTAAAAACAGTAGTAGCACTTAGCTTAGCCTAAGTAATTGAACGAAAAATAAAATAAAATAAAACTAAATAAAACAAGTTCGAATTAGTGTCTAGATAACAAAAATTAAATTAATACTCAATCCCCGGCAACGGCGCCAAAAACTTGTTCACGAAAATATGTTTCGAGTTTGAATCACCGCAAGTGTACGGTTCGTTGACAAGTAATAAAGTGGAAATAGTAAAATTTCGAGTATCGTTCCCACGAGGATTGGTCTAACTTAATTTCTATTATTGTGACCTTAACCGAAACTATAAACTCAAGTGATAGTCGTAATGATTTTCCTATGAAATTGTAAATAACATACAAATTAAACTAAAGTTGCGATGTAATTGTAAAACCACGATTGAATGCAAAGTTTGAGAAAAATAATATATGGAAAAGCGCACTAGGATCCCGAATCACCAAGCAAAGTTCACTCTTAACCCCTATTTCACAATTTGACAACACAATGAATCTTTTGAAGAATCAATGTTTCTAACCTATCCAACAATCTCTTTCGAGTAGAATTGAACCTATCCTAGTATACCATTTGACTATATTTCTATGACAAATGCAATATATAAGAATGCATGAAGTTTTGTAAACACTTAGAGATTCACGTAATGCATATCGGTATATTTCTATCCTCTATGAACAAAACGACGATTTACACCTTGTTGAATTTATTTCCCTTCTTTCGAATGCAAGAAATAAATCACCTAAACTCACACAATTATCGTCGACTAATAATCACGGAGATACTAAGCGTATGTAAATCATTCAAAATCATCAAAATGTTTGAATATCAAATTGCAAAATAGAATTAAAGACTTCACAATGCGAGATTCATCGTTCACCTAGTACATGAAAAGTTTAGCCTAGCATAATGAAATTAAAACAATAATAAAAATGATAGAATGAAAACATCACCAAAAATTGGAGTTTTGGATCTTGAATCTTGATGTAAAAACCCTTGTTCTAGCCTTCGATCTTGCTCAAAACTGTTGTTTTTCTCTCTAGGAAGGCGTAACCCTAATTCTGGACGTCCCTCGTATTATAAAGGAGTCCTAGATATTCTTTCCAAAGGAGTTCGAACCAGATAAGGAAACTGAAAATTTTCGCCCAGAAACCTTCCTTGCGATCGCAAGGAAGGATCCCTTGCGATCGCAAGGAACAATCTGTTTCCCCTCTTTTTCTCCCTGTTGAAGCTTGGGCGATCGCAAGGTATTACACCATGCGATCGCAAGGAAGAAGGGGTTTTCCCTCTTGTTCATTTTGGTCCCCAAGGTTTTCTTCCGTTCGTCCTTGGTCCTGGTCCCTTCTCTCGCCACCTCCAGTCATCCATTTTGTTGGCAATTAGGTCTTCCATGGATGTTTGTGCTCGATTGATCATTTGGGTCAACTTCTGAGTATTTGCAAATTAGTCCCTGAACTTTCGTTGACTTGCATTTTGGTCCTTTTCGCCTCTTTTTGCTTTCATTTCACTCCTTCTATCAGATTCACCCTACAAAAATAATATATAACTAATCAAGTTCTTTTCGAGCTTTTTGCAACAACATTCAATCTGTTTTGTATCACAATTACGTGTGTAAAACACACTTATCAGAGACGTCCGTATTTCGGCCATGTCTAAGTCAGTAAATGCATGTAGAATAGGTGGAGCATAGAGGCGAAGATTGAGATTCAGAGAAATGGGAGAAGAGCGGCAAGAGAGTTTAGCATCGTTGGTGACTAGAAACATGCTATTGATTCGAGGAAGTCTATAATGAGGAGGACTCCTTAATTTCACTAGCGCACTTAGGTGTGCAACAAGCCGTTGGATGAACAAATAGGAGCTCTGGCAGAAGATACCAGCGGAAGACATGTAAGTAGGACGAATCAGTGAAATGGATAGTACCATAAGAGAGAGCAACATTCTGACCAACATCTGGTGTTGAATTGTGGGCAAGTACATAAATTGAGATAGCTTGTTCACTGTACAGGAAATATCAGGTCGTGCAAGGAGTAGATATTGCGAACTACCAATGACTTGGTGGTATTCTATTGCATCGTGGAGTGTTGTGCCAAGAAATTTTTACTTGTAGGTGTTTGTATTGGCTTAGCTCGATGATGTTTTTGGTGCCAAGAAAGTCAAGTAGATATTGATGTTGAGATAGAAATAAACCATGACCAAGCTATGCAATTCTAAAGCTACCAATGACAACTATATTATCCACACATACGATATCATATATAATGTCCTGATTTTTTTTAATGAGGATTTAAGTGCAAAATTTGAGACATGGGGAACCAAAATTGGAGTTATTTCAATTCTTGAAGGACTAAAATAGAAATTTAGAAAATAAGATTTAATCGAACGAATGATAACTTGAGGTTTATTAGTGATAATATAAATCATTTGAGGATTGTAATGAATTAAGGAACTCAATTACAATATTTGAAATTTCAGGAGCTACTGCAATTTATGAAATAGTTACAAGATTATTATGTTTAGACTTGAAGTATGATTTTGAGGACGACTATAGATTATTATTTGAGATGTAGAAGCATTCTTACATGTTTCGTAACTTTGAGGTCCAATTCTTGTATTTTGAGAAACTTGAGGGACTAAAATATAAATTCGAGGAAATATTATGAATTGAAAATAATATTTCTGAGGTAAATTATGTATATAACATGTTTGGTTCAGTTTGAACATTTTTAGGGACTATTTTGAATTTTAGACCTTGTCCAACAAATCCATGTCAATTGAGGTTTCAATTTGCACAGTATAATATAAAACATGATAGAGAATAATTAAGGATTTCAACGGTAATAATTTCTAGCACTTTAGAAGCAATCGGATAAGACGTGTTCAAAGAGTATTATGGGCTTTTTGAGGACCTAAATTCATTTTTTCAGTATAATATAGATGGCCAATGTAAGATATTATAACCACTTGTACATGTAACTATTTTCATGTTACATGTTACAACATTTCATTAAATTTGATAAAAATTAATTTTCATTTCCTGTAAAAGGCCCCTTCACATATTCAAAAACTCTCGTTTCTTTTCATTTTAATTATATTACAATTCCAACTTCTCTGTAAATTTCAAAAGAATAATTACTGCAAAACTCCATAACTTTTGCCTCTATTTTCATTTTGGTGAAAACCCCTCCAAATGGCCCAAACCTTGCGGAATATCCTTGCTATCCAATTTCGTTAAGGGAAGAATACATAAAGAATGTGTTTATTTTTACCAATTTCAAAAATACCAAACATGTTTTAAATTTCAAAAATCAGGTTTCTTTAAATTTTTAATTATGAAATAATAATTATTAAATTAATTTATTATTAATATGTCAAGGTCACAATATAATTTGGTCACTATTCAAAATTTTCATATGTCACAATTTATTGGTCACAACTTAGAAATTTGAAAGTCACAATTTGTTCACCGACCACGAATTTCAAAATTTATAAGTCACAATTTATCAATTTATTGGTCACAATTAACAATTTTTAGGTCACAATTAATAATTTTTTGTGAGTCATAGAGTATTTCTTAGTCACAATTTATTATTATTGGTCACGCACCAACAAATTTATTGGTCACAATTTGTGACCACCACCAAAACAACACCACCGTCGTCAACACCAACACCACCACATCCCAGCAACAAAATCCCCGTTCCAAACATCGCTGCCGACATTTTCACCATCGCCACCACTACAACAAACCGTCCCACCACCACTTTCACTGCGCCGCCGCGCCTGATCCATCACCAAATCTAACATAATCGCCGCTACCCAAACACCACCACCACCCACAGTCCCCGTCCACAACTGAAAACACAAAAAACTGAGACAATAATTGGATCCGTAGACTACCCAACCTTCACTCCTCAACCACAAATTACTTCAACACCGCCCAGCACCGCTTCACCGGTTAAAAAAAAAAAAACCAAAAAAAAAAAGAACACAGCAGCACCGCCCATAGCAGTCGCACCACGCTACTGAAACACAGAAGCACTGCCCATCGTAGTCGCACAACGCAGCACCGCCCATCGCAGTCGCACCACGCAGCACCGCCCATCACGTACGCAAGAGAGCTCTCGCCGTGGAGGTGATGGGCGGTTAGGAGTAGGGAGCTATCGCTGGGGGAGGAGACGGATGTGAGAGAATGGGACGGTGAAGAAATGAAATTTAGGGTTAATTTGAAATATTTTAATTGGGATGAAAATTATATTATTAAATTAGATATAAAAAATCTGATTTTTGAAAAGTTAAACTTGAGATGGGATTTATGAAAATGAAAGTCTAAAATCAGGGTAGGGTGTAATTTCCTCTTTCGTTAATTTAGTGGTTAAATGCACTAAAAATGGTCAAAATTAAAAATGGGAAAATTGCAATTGTGGTCTCAAATCCTTTAGTTTTTTGCAGATAATACCTAAACTTTTTATGTGTGCCACCCACTGTCCCAAATACTTAACGTTAAACAAAATAAATTATAAATACGAAAAATTTTAGAGTTTGAAATATTTAATAAATAATAGAAGATCTTAAAATTTGAGCATGTAGATTAAGACGATTATGGTACAAATTGATTTTGGAAAGCATTTCGAAAAAATTCAGCAAGCAAGTAAAAGTTTTCATTGGTTGCACGGCAGAGAGAACAAATATATATTTGAAGCATGAAAACAATTTTCAACCATGCTGAACTATATTTCCAAATTTGACCTAATGTAGTTTACTAAAACGGGCATAACTTACTCTAAGTAAAATCTTAAGATGATTCCAAAAACTACTATTAGAAGACTGTTTGATATTTCTAAATTTAAGTTGATGGAAATTGTATAAAAAGGGGACAAAATGGACATTTAAATATTTTTAAAAGTATTATCTAAATGTTCATAGAAATTTACATAACAATAAATTTTACTAGAAAGTTTTAGATTGCCTTGCACTTGCCACTATGCAAAGCCACTGTCATGCTTCGAGCCAACCTGTAACATTTTAATAGGGTATATGTACCACGAGTAATACTCAGTGTGAAACATTTAAATAATGATGTAAAGAATATATTTTCAAGAAATTCAAATTTTGGTTTTTTGTGTCACTATCAATTTGCAAAGCGAACACGTGATTAGGCAATCCACTTGTTCTCAGATTTTGATAACCCCTTTTGAGTACCAAAAATCATCCTCTTCTTATCTTATGCGAACCATCAAAAGGTTATTCCATTTTCTAATGAGTAACATAATAACACGTTTAATGCAGATCGGAAAAAATAATTTTGCTTCACCTACGAAAGTGCCAAAAACCCCCTACCTCAAAGGTTTGGAGGTTGGGTACCAATTGGTCAAAAAAATGCAGCATGCTCCTAACCTATCCTTTAGATGATTTCGAGATTCAAAAGTGTCTTTTGTCTACGGATATGTGGTATGTGAAATTTATATGTACATATCATTGTTTGTGAGAGAAACGTGGCTAGGCGGCTTTGCTATCCATCCTACTATACCACCGAAGGGCAGCAGGCAAAGCTGCAAGGAGGCTTTCTTTGTTCTCATGGCAAAGTGAGGGACGTGGAGTGTAAATCCACAACGGACTTGGAAAATTTATTACAAAACTTAAAAACTATGAATGATTCGAGTTCCTTATTAAGAAATTTCTTAGCGAACTTGAATCATGTTAAGGCTTTCAAATGCAATGGGAGTGGTGGTTTGACAGTAAACAGTTGTTTATTTAAAATAGTGGATAGTAAAATTAAATGGATATGCCTTAGCGGAGGAAAACAATGAGATTGAAGGGTTCATAGGCATGAGATAGGAATCTGACGCCGGGCAGAATAATGATTATTCTGCAGGCTGGGTTCAATTGACAAAAACAGAGAAGAACGCAAGAGAAACACAAAGAAAAACGAGAAAATTCTTTATTATTCAACAACTGAATGAAAATAACCCACAAGCCGGGTTAAATAGCCAGAAAATAATAATAATCGGAATTTTGCCAAAAATAGCAAAATCCTAATATTCATACCAAAATAAAATACTTAATAAAAGAAACAATATCACCAAAATTCGGCTCAAATCGAGCAATTATTCTATGTCAAAAGGAAAACCGAAATATTATCATAAATAGCAAAAAATAACTTAAATTGACGATTCGGGAGGGAAAATAGCTGAATTTGATCTCGAATCCGATGCACACCGAGCCGAAACGAGCTTTCCGAATTGGGGTCACGGGCGTGATTCTGACAACCGTAGCCAAAGTTATGGCCAAAATACCAAAACGTGTTCAAAATTGACCCCAATTAGGAAATGTCGTCGATTACTTTCCATTCTTACGTCGATCCGCCAACTCATGGTACGTTAGCGCCATCAACGAGTTATCTGACAACTCAGCTTCGTCTGACTCGGACCCTCCTGCATCAGAATCAAATTAACATGCAGTTTGCTGGCTTGAAAATGCTGATTTTGGTGTTGTTTGTAGGACAAAATCTTATTGTTTAAGGGCTGTTTGGCACTATACAATAAGTGTATCTAATCATAATTTTAAGGACATAATATAGGTGGCAATTAATATAGAATGTGTCGTAACAAATAACGTGTTGAAGGAGGGTCTCCAATCTCCAAGGATCCGGGCTCAGTATCGTTGAATCAACACCACAATCAACAACCCAAATCACAAACCAAAACTCCCAAAACCTGGTTGCTCTCGAGTTGCCCACAAAGGGCAAAGTGTGAAGGTTTATTGTAGCCTCAAAAATCAGCCACAAAGGCTAAGGAAGGAGAAGAAAACAAAGCACGAAGCCAAGACAGAAAGCATGAAGCCAAGAACTGCCGTTTTTTCTCAAATACAAAGGGGCTAAAGAAAACCAATTTCACACACACAAACGCAACAGTAACGGGCAGCATATATAAAGTAGAAAAATGTGGGCTTTATGATAATAGGTAATAGGGCCCAATAGGTAGTATAAACGGGTTATCAACCAAAAAAGCTATCCAAGAGTTTTGGGTTGGGTCATGAGCGGTACTAATTAAATTAGGCTACTTCAAATGGCCCAGATTGATTATAGGAATGGATTAGACAATTGTGGTGTAGATATACAACTTCAGTCATTTGGTTGATGCAGATTGAATAAACAATAACTTACATCATCGTCCGGGAGGTCGTTTGTCAACAATTTGCCTAACATAACGTAACCAAACAAAATAAGAAATTTTTCATTTAAATGAGATTCAACACCTTACAATAATTCTAAAGAAGTGCACGGAATATTATTACTGTGATCAAAAAATTAATTTAGACTCTTAAGAAGTGTTGTAGTGACGTAGTAATATTACGCAAATCATTTTTGAGTTCAATAAGAAAATTTCTTCTAAAGCTAAAAACAAGATTTTCTGGTCGATACACTTGTTAACTTTAAATTTAGAAGGACAAATCACTCATACTGCTCTAGATAAAACCAAAAAGGTTGGAATAGATTCTCGCTCAGTTGACACATGAGTAATTAAAAGATAGGTAGCGGAATGAAGCAATCTACTACACCTGGAATATCAATGAACCCAATGATTGTAATTGTTCAGGATACCCTTTTCTAGCTTCTAGGATCTATGTCTTTGTTCAAGATCCCTCTCACGAATTGGATTCAAAGAAATGATACTGTGATCTCTTTTGGGCATCCTCGAGATATGTTTCAGATACCGTTAATCCATTTTTCGATTTATTTTATCCATTCCATGACTTGCGCGATATTAAAATCAATATGCAATGTGTCACAAGCAAATCTGAAGAGCCTCGAGAATTAACTAGGGCAAATTGTAAAGATGATGATTCAGCAACCTCAAGGAACCTTTTTTGATTTATTTCATCTATTCCAAGACTTGCGGGATATTAAAACTAAGATACAAAGTGTACGAAGTAACTCTAAAGAACCTCAAGAATTAACTAGGGCAAATCGTAACTATGATGATTGAGCAACGTCAAGGAATCTTTTGAAGCAACACAGAAGTCAATCTCATGGAACACATGTCAAACAATACAACAAGGAGTAAGAGTAATTGTCTGAGATTTTGGATAATAGACTTGTCATCCAACTCGTGAAGTAACAACTAAAGAATAAGAGCATGGGGAGAAGGAGTTGATCCTGAAGGATCAAGATGGAAAAAGTGACACTCAATGAATTTGAAACTATCAATCAATCCTCCAATTCCAGTTATATCTCTAAAGTTGATTTTGTGATCAAGGCGGATAAGGAAGTTGAAGTTTTCTTCATTGAGTTTGAGCTCTAGTAAAGTCAGGTCATATTTTTATAAGAACCGAAGAGTCGAATTTTGAAGGATAAACGAAGAATGGTACAAAAACGATGCAAGTAAAGCAAGGCCTCCAAAGTCTGTGAAACATTGTTGCAAAAAGGTAAGCTAATTACTTTAAACATATGCTTACTGGGAAATATTCTAATTTTGTAACTCCATCCTTCTTATTTTTACATTTTTATATTTTATATTCTATTTTTATATTGTGACTTATTTTTACATTTTTCAAGAATTTTGGAGAGTTAAGAGTCAAGGTCTTTAAAATAAGTTATCAACAGACACAACGATATATATATATATATATATATATATATATATATATATATATATATATATATATATATATATATATATATATATATCGTTGAAGCTTATTGATTGTCCTTTCTCTCCCGACTCTTTGAAATATTGAATCCACTTTATTAAAGCTGCTTTAATAAAGTCTTTTGTCGATTCTTGTGCATCGGTAGAGCTAGTAAGAAGAGTTTTAAGGTGGCAAACACATTTGAAAAAGCATATTTTGTTGATTTTTGAACCCGATAATTTCGATATTCATCAAGATAGCTGGGTCCATATAGTCATTTGGAGGTTGAATTCTTTTGATTCTCCTATTCAATCAGATCATCAATATTATCTAATGCTAAGCACGTCTTCATTGCTTTGTTCATAGTCTTTTGATTCTGATTGAGAGGAATTATCTTCATTTGAATCTGATCTTTTTGAAGAGGTTCGGCTAAAGAAGCAATTTTCTCCGAAATAATTTGCAATTCTTCTGGAGTTTTGCATTGGTTGAACATAGCCACAAGCCTTGATTTCTCAGCAAGAAAGTCAGTGTGACTGTCCAATTCCTTTTTTGATAATTTTGGGACACCGACATTTCTTTGCTCTTGAATTCATTAATTTACTGCTTTAGGGCAGCAATTTGTTTCATAGAATTTTGACCACAATTTTATGTTGAGTCTCTGAACAAGTCTTTTAACATTATATTCAGATTTGGTATTTTGAATAATTTGATAGTCTCAGCAGAATCTCCATAATAATTTTGAATAATTTGATAGTCCCAAGAAAATGTTTTCCTGAGGTTTTAAATATGTTTTTGCCTCTTTTTTTAAATGTTCGAACCCTTGAAGAGTAAGTCTGAGTAAAATAGTCTCGTCAAGACTAAAATGCTCGAACCAATTTTGAAACAAGTTTGGAAAAGTTGAGGAACAATTCTGATTGAAAAGAATAAACCAAGATTGTTTTACTGGTCTAAAATTAAAAAAAAAAACATTAAATTAAGCCTCTTGATAGTCAAAATAATTGAAAAGAGGTTTGAATTAATAGTCTTTTGAGAAACGCATTCTCTTCTCTTTCCATGGGTCTCGTCCCCAATCTTCGAATGATGGTTAATTACCCCAATAGTCATTGAACTTTATCGAAAGTTTCCACTGAACTTTAAAAACTATGTGGCTATTCACTGAACCTTCGAAACTGCAACTCCATTCAACACTGAACTTTAAAAATCACCCTATTCATCACTGAAATTTGCAAAAAGTTTTCCAGATGGTACTGATTGCAAAAAGTTTCCCAGATGGTCACTGAATCAGTGATCATCTGGGAAACCTTTTTACAAAGTTTAGCAACTCTGTAGAAATATTTTGCAAAGTTCAGTGATTAATGGGTATTTTTAAAGTTCAGTAATGAATGGGATTATAGTTTCGAAAGTACAGTTACTAACCACGTAATTTTTAAAGTTCAGTGACCTGGTGAAAACTTGATAGGAATGTAAAATACACATTTTACATCTTTATTTAATGCACTCATATGACTATTTTATGCCTAAATGTACTTAGTATTCTCATATTTTGGTTTAGGTGGCAAGTTGATGGATATAGCGTAATTTGGAAGAAATATGTGAAAATGGACCAAAGTGAAAGGAAATGAAAGTTCAAGGACTAGCGTACAAATACACAAAAGTTGTGTCAAACCAAACAAGGAAGATTTGAGAGTCAGTTGGTTGAAAGAAGACGTCAAATGGATGAAATATCGTCAAAGTATGATCACACATCAATTTCCAATCGAAAAGTTATACACCGATTTTCAGCCTCATATTGAGACCCATTTTCGACATGGAAAACGATCGAATTGGAAGATCATATCTGAATAAAAGTTGTATCCCTTTGAGTTATCTTTCCAACGCATCTTGAATTGTCTCAATCGGATATCGGGAAAAGAAGATACGACCAAAACACTGAAAGCTGTTCGGAGGAAATTTCGTAAAACCATGCGGCCGCAAGCCTTTAATTCCATGCGGCCGCATAGGCCATTACCGAGAGTTTGAAGGCTGAGTTCATTTATTCCTTGCGGCCGCAAGCCTCTAAACCATGCGGCCGTATGGTTCATTTCCGATACGAAAATTCTGATTTCCTAATTTAAGTCAACTACCTATGGAAACAACTATAAATACATATTTTAAAACCCTAGAACGTACGAGAACGCCTCCAACCTATTTTCTATCTATTTTTCTTAGATCTATCATGTGTAACTAACTCTTGGTGCTTGATTGAAGGATACCGAAGCCTTGGAATACATTATAACTGTGAGATCCACCTATTTTCATTGTTTAATTTATATTTTCAGTATTGAATATTCTTCTATGCATAATTTTATGATTGTCATGTTTGATTGCTAAGAGGCCTATTAGTTTTTCATATATTGCAATCTATAGCTAAGTTAAATCTCAAATCCGTAATTGTTTGAATCATTTAACTTGTGAAGCACTAGGATTTGATAATTTTCTGCGATAGAGGTTATTGAATCTTAAGAAGAATGTTTAAATAGATTGAATGCAACCGCTGGTGTTTGTATTATCTAGTTCATCGATTTCTCTATTGTTTAAAGCTGTTATTAAATTGAATCTTTAGCGCTGGTCTGAGATTATTTGATAATTAGGGTTAATTAGAACGCTGGTTTCTGATTAACTAAAATTAAGGAGAAATAGGAATTTATTCCAACGATGAATATTGTGAATATGGATTGATTATTCTTTGTGGATTGATGAATGGTTATAAATCTCCAATGGTGGAAGTTGACTTTGATCAAGACTCGTTTCATTGATTTAATACAACTCGTTAATTTACATTGTTATTTGTTATAAGATTGATTTCGTTATAAACAGAACCCCCCAATCGTTATACGAAGCATAAATCGTTAATTGCACACTCTTCGTGGGATCGACCCTTACTTCCATTACTACATTAGTTTTAGAGGTTTAAGGATTATTTTTGGATGCCTACGACAGCACACCAAAACTTTCGGTAAAGTTCAGTAACTATTGGGGTGATTAACCCTTCGAATGACAATACCATTTGAACTAAGATTTTGGAAAAGTCAATATAATTTATCTTTTTGGGATTTTAAGTGTGAATTAATATGGTGGATCCAAATTTAACAAGGATGGCTTCATAATGAGCTCTGGATTTTTTTTTTTGACATGAAATGGAAAGTTGTGGGAAAAATACTTTGAAGACACTCTTCAAGAGAACAATACATGTGGATCCAGGATGTTTTCATTTCAAAGACGGGAATATGAATGGATTTGGTAAAATAATGGAAAGATGAGGGAGGATTGACATCTTGTAATTTTTCAAGATCCGATTTGAAGGGCATTTTTGAAATTTGAGGGTTTTTCTTACTCTGAGTTGTTTGCAAAAATGGAGTTTTTTAAGCTAAAGTAGTTTTGAAGAAGTTGAAGAACTATGTCATTTCTTGAACTGCGAAATGAATTTTGAATATGGTCTTCTATTGAAAGAATGGGGATTGAAGACTTTTTTCTTGTTCTTCTTCAAAGAAGAATCCATCTCTCTTAATTTTTTCCCTTTGGTTTGCAGAAACTCTCTTGTGAGGGAATCTGCAAGAAGTTTTTATTTTCCTTTTATAAATAGAATTTCAAGATCAAAGCAAGATAGATTTGGTTGCCATCTTGCAAAAATTTGCTTTGAAACAATGTTTTTTACTTCTTTTTGTAAGGCATCATTTGAAGATTTACAGACTGTATTTGAAACAATTTTTTTTGTTAATTAAATCATCTTGAAATTTTGAAATACATAACACGATTGATAGAATCTCTTTTTTGATAATGGAATAGTTTCTTTGAGGGCCTGTCCATACTCCCGAATGGAATCTTACTAGCTGCTCTTGACTAGACTTTTTTGGAATTTGGTTTAAGACACTACCAAAACCAATATTAGATGTATCGTTTTCAATAATAATTGATGTAGTGGGATCTAAGATTGACAGGCATGGTATACTTTCAACAGCACTTTTGACTGTACAGCTACAATGTGCTCTTGACTCCAAGATATCGGATTTTTTTTTTTTGAAGTGTTTTGAAAAGAGGAGCACATATGATTCTTATCTCTTTGATAAAGTCACTTACATAATTGACAGTCTAAAAATCTTTGAAGACGGTTTTTGTCCAAGATTTCATCAGAAAATTTGTGAGTGAAATTTAGAATTCTTTGAATAGGTATAATGGTTCCTAAATGGCTATTATGTCCTACGAACCTAACACTTGTTTGACATAAAACAATTTTTTTACTAGAAACTGATAAACCATTATTTTTGATGATATGAATGAATTTATTGATATGTTTGAAATGTTGTTCTATACTTTTGGAAAATATGAGAACATCATCCATGTAAACAATAATAAAATTTTGACAAATGATTGCAAACATCATTCATAATTTTTTCAAGTTCAGAAGGATCTTTTTGAGGCAGAATAACATAACATTCCATTCATATTGACCAATAGGAACATTGAATGCAGCCTTGTATCTATCTTCTTCTTTTATTTGAATTTGCCAAAATTTGACTTCATATCAAATTTTTAGAAGAAAACTACTTTGAATAACCTATTTAATGTCTTTCTTTTGAGGTAATGGATATCTTATCCATTGAAAAGTTTGATTGAGAGGTTCGTAGTTGATGACTAAACAAGGGGCCCCTCACTGAATCTGAGCTGAATTATTGACATAAAATGCTGAACAACTCCAAGGAGATTTACTTGGGCGGATAAGTTTTTTATCGAGTAAATCATTGATTTCCTTGATGTAATGATCAAGGAATTCCTTATTCATTTGAATAGGGCGGGACTTTATAAGAATGTTTGATTCATGAAAATCAAGAGTATAAGGAAGAGAAACTACATGTTTCTTTCTATCCCAAAAAGCATTTGAAATTGTTGAACATATCTCATTCTTAATACGATATTGAAAAAGAGAAAAAAAAATTGATAATCGATGGCTTTTTTAACTGTTCATCAATTCTTTGAAATTTAATTTCTCCTTTCAAGAATTGAATATGTTTTTTTCTTAAAATTAATAATTTTTAAAATTGATGCTTCTTACGAAGTGTTGACATCTTTGTAAGGAGGATATCTTGACAAAAAATATTTGCAGTTAATCCTTTTGAATCAGCATGAAAATGATAAATTTAAACAATAAATGGAGTGCCAAGAATTACTTCTTGGTCCAAATCTTTGACTAAATAAAATATAGTTTTGAAACAAATATTTGAGTTATAAACATGATTTTTGAAAGTTTATATTGAATATTGAGCTTTTTTTCACTAGCACCATAAAGTCGATAAGTGATTTTTTCGAAGTATTTTGTAGGGATCAAACATTATGTAATTTCGATGAGCACCAAAATCAATTAAGACTCTAGTATGCAATCCGAATTCTTTGTTGACTACAATAGTCATATTGCAGTACCAATTCTGAAGTTGAAGACGATCGATAACAATAACCTTTTCTTCTTCAATATGAGGAATTTCAAAGTTTTTGAAGTGTGAGAAGCGATCTCTTCTTCATCAGAAGAGTTAGAGCCAGAAATAGATTTATTCTCTTGTTTTGTTTTTAAGAGAACACTTCAATTCTCACATCTCTCATTTAGTTTTTGAGAATAGAAATTTGAGATTTCATCTCATTGATTTTTAATCTTAAGTCAGAAATGGATGATTTTGATGATTCAGCTTTAAACCGATTCATTATGCTTTGCATGCTGTATGGTTCAGCTACAGATTTTGAAGATTTCGATGGTAAAAGAGAGCTGAATTTTTTCTTAAGTTGAGGATTATCAATCTTTTCAACTATTTTTTGAATAAGTTCTTCCTCTTTGGTAAGAACATTTATAGTTTTACAACCACAAATCTCTTTACATTGTCTTGAAGAAGAAGATTCAGCAGAACTAGTCTCAACATCACCAGAATCTTCTTGATATTTATAAACCATTTCTAATTCTGAATCAGAAGAATCATTTTCAGAACTTGAATTAAGTTGAGAAGTTCAAGTTTAACATCATCATCAATTGGAAGATTATTAATCTTTCCCTTCATAGGACATTTATTAGAATAAATGTCCTGACTGTTTGCACTTCCAACAAGTAATATTTGAAGAAAAATTTCTTTTTGAAAACCGTTTTTTAGAAGGGAAAAAAAGTTATAAGAAGATTTGTGAAAACCTTTTTCTTTTTTGAATGAGAAGGAAAATTCTTCTTTTTTAATCTTGAAGAACGAGGAGTAATTTTCTCAAAACCATATTGTTCACAGAATGATTTAAGTTCTCTTCGACTTTCAGACTGATTTCAATTTGGCTTTTAATATGAGATCATTACGAAGAGCTAATCCTTTTTTATTGACAAAACTAATAATTTCTCCATATGTAAGATCAGCATATGAAATAGTATCTTTATTTTGATAGAATTTCTAACTCTTTGTGCAAAGAGTTTCGGAAGTCCAAATGTTAATCTTTCTTTCCAATATGATCGATTACAATCCTCTCGTAATAAGACACGAGTCAAAAACATGCCTTTATACCAACGAAAATTATGAAGCTTCAGACAATTGAGATTCATAAGATATTCGATTGTTTATTGAGTATTTCAATGGGAAATATTAAAGACAACCAGTTTCATGATTAACAGCTTCAAAAATCTAGTCTAGTTCATCTTGATCAAGGTAGTTATACCACCACTACTTAAGTTGCCTCGTAAATCCTATAACCAAATTATTGGTTGAGGAATTAAGATTGATACCTTTAGCCCCATATGCTTTGTAGCACATAGACATTCAACAACGGATTCACCATTAAATGTTCCATTCAACAACGGATTCACCATTAAAAAAAAATTGAAAATTTTCATTTTCTTCAAAAAGCAAATATGAAGAAGTATTTTGAGGAAAAGGAGGAGGAATATTTGAATATTGATTCTTTGGACCTTTTAATTTATTGATATGAAAAGTTTCATCATCGACAAATTAGGCCTCAACATTGTCAATAGTGTTGATATTTTTTAACGGAGAGGATAACTTAAATAATTGAGTAGCAAGTTCTTTTAGAATCTTAGTCGCATTATCTAGTTTTCCTAATTGAGGAATCATACTTGAATGATGAGGTTTGAATAAAAAATTGACAGGATATGGAGATAATTTGAAGACCAGTGCTCGCTACTAAAAGAGAAGAATCGTCTCATGATACGAAGAATATTGCTATCCTTCCTTTTCTCTTTCTGTGCTTTTGTAAACCCACTTGTAGCCAAGTAGTTTCTTTCCTTTAGGTAGAATTGTAATAGTCCATGTACTGTTCTCCTCTGATCATTGAATTTCTAATCTCGGATTATAATCGTATTTGCAAATATATTAACAGAAGAAGAGATTGAGGAAACAGAAGAGCAGAGTGAAAGGGAGATAATTTTATAAGAAACAAAATTGCATAAAGGGAAACGAGAAAGGAAAAGATGTGCAATTGGAAATCCATTCAACCTAATCACCTAACATAATCAACTTATACATGAAATTACTATCTTCACTATATTGCTATCAAAACCAGAGAGATTGAATTACTATCAAATGCATTAATGCTGGTAAAACTGGAAAGATTGACTACAAAGATGATTTTGATATCAGATTCTTGCCATATTTCAATAATTGTGTCGGTTTAATTTTCGAGAGCTAAGAGGATGAAACTCTATGTGATTCACGAGAACGTTTCTAGTACTCAGTGCTCTTTGCCACTATTTAATTGACGTATACACTATTCATCCATATGCAAGTCTAAGATCATCTTGGGGAGATTCTATTTTTAAAAAGCATATTGTACAAATTAGAGAATATCGATAAATTTAGGGTGTAAAACTTTTAAATACTCCAACGACCTCTTTATATTTAACACTTAATTTTATTACTCCCAAAAAATATTTATTGTTTTTCCGTATCTTTTATTTTCACCATCTTTCCTTAAAATTATTATATTATTATCCTCTATTGAAAATTAAGAGAGTCAAACTTACTCTCTAAATTAAAATGTTAATATAAGGAGTGTCTTGAAGCATAATTTTAGGGGTTCAGTCTTTAAAATAGAGGTCATTTTATATTTGAATTGTCTCTTGGAGATGCTCTAAATTAGAAAATCACGATTATTTATTGCACATGTCGAATATATAGTGGTTTGGGTACTGAATACTCTCATAATAGACATAATTAATGTCTTTTATATCTCTTTAATTTTGTTTAGGAGTCTATAAACGTTTATGGTTCACACTTTCTTTCATTTTAGTTATCATGTATTCTTGACCATTTTTAATATTAACTTCCATGTATTTTTTATAGTTAGAAATAGATGTCATTAAATTGTGCTTGGTCCTTAACTATAAGTAATTAATTTCCTTTTATTCTTCATCTTTTTCTTCGGATTTGACACATAGAATACTTAGGCAATTTACAAAACGAGCAAAGATAGACATAATACACACACACACACACACACATATTATGTGGAATTAAAAACTAATAATTAAATAGTAACAAGTCACTTTTAATTATCTTTAGATGGTTAATCAATCCAATTGCAATTATATAAAAACAGTAAATAACACGGAATGATCACGAAGAAACTTCAACTGGGTAAAAACGTCGCGCACTTTGCTAGTAAAAAATTCACTGTAAATGTTTAAACTTACAACCCGTCAGACACTACTACCACTAGTACTTTCTGACCTCCTGGCTACAAATCCTACAACCCTCCTGGATTGCGTGCTCCTGCATCAACTCCCAGCTTTCTGAATTCGTCTATATCCTATGGATCAACGAAGAACTCCACGTTCTCCAACAACAACTAGAACTCCAGTAACCTTTCCTTGGTTTTCATAACTCAGACAGTTGTTTAAGAAGTAAGCAGTTTAGTATTTAGATTAAGTGGGTTTGATGATTTCACCGCCAAGAACAAATCGAACAATGAAGGTTGAAAGTTATGAATGAATTTGATGAAGTAGATATGAAGCAGTATGTATTCTCTCAATGTTCAACCTTAGAAAAAATCGTTCAGATGTGTTCTGGTATTTATACTGTAGGTTTAGGATTGAATGAATTGGATAAAAAGCCCTAAAACATGAACTAAAACTTTTCGGATAACACTGTCGCTCGAGCGAGAGCTTAGCAACTGGTCATCGCTAGAGTGACAGTTTAGCAAAATTGCGGCGCTTTTTTTTCTTTCTTTCCATCCTCGAACCCTACACCTAATACAACAAATCTTATAATATTTGCAACTTATTCCTTGACTTTTACATCATATTAAATCTAGTCATTTTTTTTCACAGACTCGTCAATTATATTAAAAACTTAACAAGTTCCCCCTTTGGCATTTTATGACAAAACTTCAAATCTAAAGTCAAGTTAGTAAACATACACACACAAAAACAACTAATACTCCCAACACTGTCTTGCCTAAAATATGATTTTCGTTGTCTAACCTATTTCTTGAAATAGACAATTCAAGTACCCAGTGTAAAAGCACTTAAAACAGTAATTTGGATAAACACATTTCAAACAATTAATCATGAGTCATACCAACTAAAGTAAGATGTAATATAAATGTAAACCAACATACCAAAAAGAAAACATCAATATTACTTTACATCAAAACTTAATCTAGCTAAAACAAAAATATCATAATCTAGCTAAAACAAAAATATCATTTACCTCCATATGCTTGACCTTAACTACTCCCCCTTTTTGTCACAAATGACAAAGGAACCGATAATTAAAAACATATTACATTAACAAATATATATATATACATATATATATATATATATATATATATATATATATACCCTCGTCCTTTTGTACTCTTCCCTACCTCGACTAACTCTTGTCCCCTTGCTCAAACTTATCTAGATGCCCATTTCTCACATCTGATATACCACATCAGCATACATTGATAAATAGATGTTATCAACATCTCAAGATGGTTCATCTTGTTCAAATATGAGCAATGTTTTTCTAACATTAACATGAGCTGTTAACTAGTCATCACTGGCGGACCTAGGGGTGGGCTTGGGGGCACGTGCCCCCCAACTTTGCTTTTTTTTTTTTTTTCTGTGTTTTGTTTCAATTTTCGAAGTCATTATAAAATGTGAAACGAAATCGAAATATTGCATTCTTAATACCATTTCAGTGCTAACGGTCTAGTTTTTTATGTCATTAACAGCTTGTGAACAACCAATCGTAGCAAATGTTACGACTTGTCAAAGTAGGTAGTTTAAAATTAGTATTTCGATAATTTCGATAACATTCTAACTTTAAAAATTCTCCGACGATCGTACGGTAATCGAATCTACAAATTGCTTATATCATTTCAAAACTCGCTTCGAGGACTACATTATAGGCATATCGAATAGTTCAAACAAATATCGAAAATAGTTAAAGATGCGTCAAATGTACGTTTAAAAAAGAGGCGTCTAACTCGTATTTTTTTTTTAAAAAAATAATTATTATTTCATTAACATTTATTATTTTTGTGATACAAATTTTTAAATGTAATTTGCATTATTTTATTAGGAAATTTATATGGGATATGACATCAAAATTTTTTGAAATTTTACATTCGAAAAAGTCATATTCCATGTAAATTTTCGAATGCAAAATTACATGGGGTATGAATTTCAATTAGGTCACTGAACCGTAAGTGAGAGTTTAGGTTTCATGACAGAATTTTAATTTGTAAAATATGCTTGCCTAGTTGGACAATAATAAACCAACTTCTTTTCCCATCTGCATCGATCAGTGTATTTAACCCTAGAGTTTTACTGTATTGCAACTACTTCTCTTGTAATCCTAGCACGAAGGAAAACATTTCATGCTAAATAGGTGGAACAACAGAAGTTTAAATGACAAAGCAAAACTTGTTATAAGTCTTGTGACTAGAATTGTTTTTAAACCATCAAGTTTAGCTCAATCATTTAAATGCAATGAATTTTATTTATTTTTGTTTAACAATAAATAAATGACATTTTTGACTCGAAATAAAATTAAAATTAATGAGTAATTGACAGAGCTCATTCTATGACATGGCCAAGATAAGAGGCCAGGCTGAAGTAAGAGGAAGCCAAGTTAAAGAGCCCAAGCTCATCTAACAAGATGGCGGAGCTCGAGATGCCAAGTTCGAAGGCCGAGCTCAAACTATGACGTGGTCGAGCTCTAAAGGTTGACCTACAAGCTAAACTAGAAATAGTGATCTCATTTAATTACGTTGTTCTGTTCTCTTCCGACTTAGGTCAGAAAAAGTGTAGAGTAGTATAAATGCAAGTACATTATCAACTATTATGTGAGATTTTCATATCTGCATTTTGTTTATACTATCATATGTGAATTTGTATAATCATCAAAAAATTCTCTGCTATACATAACCGCTACATTCTCTTCTTTATTTGCTTGCAATGCCATGCCTATCTAAGTTGGCGAATGATGTTGGAACATTATTTGAAAAATGCATCATTCTCTCTCTTTTTTTCAACTCCATATTCTCTATAAAAAAAATTCCTTATTTTTAACCGCACATTCTTAAAAAAAATTGTAATTCCAGAATATATTTTCCTTTTTTAATGGAGCCCAAACTGGGGCTTGTTATGGCAGACCGTTGATTTGTTGTATCTTCTTGTAAAATTATTGAAAGGGCAATTGATTCACAAAGGACAAAATCATTATGTTTTGTTTGGATTGAATTAAATCATTATTGAAAGGACAATTTGGCCTATTGTACCCGACATGTTTGCTTGATAGAATTTAAGACTAATATACTACACCCAGTAACCAGTGGTCCAATTCTCCTATTTCCCCAACTATACAGCTGTAGTCCCTATTATTATTCGTGTTTACATCTTTTACCAGTCTTTCCTATTTGGATAATTTTTATTAGGAATTCCCTTTTTGTGTTCACTATTATTGCTGTGTAGATTATTTCTGTAAGATGGACTTTCTTGTAAAGATTTATAGCGTAAGAAATATATTTGGTTAAGATAACTCTTATTCATATTTTGCACTATACTGATGCATAACTTTTCTGAACACAATTGTAATATTCTAACTACCTCGAGCAACGAAAAACCGTGAATGGTTGATCAGCGTAATTGAATAAATAATACTTTGAGAAAACAGTTATTTCCGGATACAAATATATTGTTAACTGAGAAAACTAGTTGGATATTATAATTGATTTTTCTTATTTGCAGACAAATTGAACTATCTATAAAAATCGTTGGTGTCATGTATCTTCATCAAATCCATGATATTTTTAATGCTTATTATCTTAGGATGGTGATCTAATGATATGTTTATGCACACTAGTTCTTAAGAGTATGAAAAGAAATCCCAAAATTGAATTTTCGTTCATTGATAGGGACAACTAGCTTGAAAAGACTCAGAAACAACTATTGGAATAGTGGTACGTGCGGACACAATTTAATCAATGCCGATTTTTTTTTTCCATTGATTTAATGATGATAAAAATATAAAATAATATTACAACAATACTAAAAATTACATAGTTTATAAAAAACACATGTTCTTTGTGAGTTTTCATAATTTGATATCGTTGTACAATCTAGATATGCTCAAGTTATAACTAGAATATGCCTCATCAATTGTAGCGTTCAGTGAGAGAGCTATGGTACATGTAACATGTTCAATCCCTATGAAACGTTCATTTACAAGTCCACTATTGTCTACATAACGTAAAATAATTGACATTTGCTCATTTGTTGAAACATCATGAGACTCATCAATTAGAATAGAAAATAATGAATAATCAACGTCTTTGATAATAATATTGATCATCTCAAGAGCACAAGCACTTACTATATCCTTCTAAAAGTCTACATCTATAGGAAGCATTAAAGAGGAATCTAACATCACATCTTCATAGTATTCATTCAATACGTGAAATCAAGTTATGAAATTGGAGGACATGATTTCATTGATTAATTGGAGTTAAATGTTGTTGCCCATTATGTGAAGGGATTGAATCCCACATCGAATAAAAATGTAAACATAAACCAACTTATAAAGTATTGGGTTACTACTCGTAATAAGGTTGACTTTTTAAGATGTAACTCAATTCTTAATATGGTATCAAAGCTCATTAAACTCTAACGAGTAATTCGATCCGGTTAAGACTTCAAAAGTGAGCATACGGATTTCAAAATTGATCTGCTCAAACGAGTCAACATCTTGTGGGGGCATGTTAAAGGATGGAATTCCATATTGAATAAAGATGTAAACATAAATCAACTTATAAAGGATTTGGTTACTTCTCTTAATAAGGTTGACCTTTTAAGATGGAATCCCAATTCTTGACATATTATTTTCCAGTTAAAAAAAAAAAAAAAAACCCACACACGCAAAGTATCCTGACAATTTTTTCTTCAAAACCGAAGTTGACATTCACCTTTGACAAGCTTGGAAATTCGATTTCTTATTTTATTTTTCTTTTATGGTAGATTGTGTGCAAAAATTGGGATGAAACCACTTCAAAAATATATAGAAATCAAAAGGATTTTTTTTTTTCATGAAAACAATGTGTTCAACGAAATTCCCTAATGAACCAAACGTTGACTTTTTTGCCCAAATTCGCATGACACATTCCTATGTAGACATATAACATATTTGTGTAAAAAAATCCTCACTTGCAATGAAATTAGAACGATTTTGACATGAACGTAACATGGGAAATGGAAGTTGTTGCGTCCCCTACCTGCGTCCTTTGCCTGATTCCCCTGCTTCCCCTTGTTGTGGGGTTGCATCCCTCCTGTTGCGTCTCTCTTTATTCTTATTTTTATTTTATTTTAAATTTTATTTTTAGGTCATAAGTAGTTTACAACCACCATTCCTAATTAAATTAGCATAAAGTTGCGTGTGGATATATTTTTAAATACTTTTTTTGTTCGTTCTCAGGTATAAGGGAAATATTTAACAAAATGAGCAAGGAAATGATATTGAAGGAAGATAAAAGATCAAGTGCTGAACAAGATACATCATATACACAATGAGTATTGTTAACCCTTCTTTAAGCCTATTTGGATTTTAAAAAAACGAAAAAACATGAAAAATTGTAAAAAAAAAAATTAATAATAATAATAATAAATATATATATATATACTGAAATTTTTTGAAATTGTTTATGTTTCGTAAATTGTGAATAGGTGATGGGATTGTTCTTTGCTAATTTGATACTTGTTTATATGAGATCGTATTATGTCGAGCACAATAGTCATGTTAATTATTATGTATGTTTGGATTGGTTACATTGATAGAATATGTTGAATGTCTTTATAAGCCAAGATCATAATGCATAGTATAGCCACTTAACCTATTGAAAGGATAAGTTTGGGGTGGTTGATCTGTTGTTGGGAGCTATTTAGTATGTGTTGATTCCTTGCATTTTAAATATTTGAGTGGAATATTTTTGGCTAACAAGTAGAGATTTGATTTCAATTACTTATCCAAAAAAATAAAAGGCATTGCACTAGCCGTGACATGTAGGAAAAATTTACCTACATTGTTGTGGGAATCTAGTCTTGAATAATCTGGCCCTATTTATCACCAATATCTTGGAGACAATCTACCAAAAAAGAAGGTTGTCTGCAATATAAAATGAAAACTACCTTCAAAAATCAAAGAAAAAATTCAAAAAATAGAAGGGAGACAATGAAAAATAGAGAAAAGAAAAATAAACCAAAGTATGTTGAGACGGTGGCAGAACAACTATAAACACTGTTTGGCTAAGCCTTGAATATTTAATTTGGAATTTAGTCTTATGATAAGGGTTATTATCCTATTTGAATCTTGGAGGTTGAGGCATTCAAACTTAAGGAGAATCATCACATATTAATGTAGTGACTTTCATTGGTGAAACCCAACCAAATTTGATCGGAAAAGGAAAAGAGAGTTTCATAATCAATGTTAGAATATGCACCCTAGTATGTGATTGAAAAACAAGTTTGGGTTGTACATCCCACAAGAGAGTATGGAAATATTTGACTATTAAGGGTTGGGAAATAACTAATTTTGAAATTCGTTATAATTTGATTGACTATGTGCACGCATACATTGATGAAGCATTGAACAAGTAAAGAATTAGTTTTATTTGCCTTGCTTATGGACTTTTTGTAAAGTATCAAATGATTTCAGTACTTGATGCTAGTTTGACAAAGTTATCTACTTCATTTACATTTCTGTTTGTTTGCTTGCTTGTGTGTTTAGTAGATAGTCTTGCTCGAGACGAAGAAAGTTTTAAGTCTTGGGGTATTTGATAAGTGCAATGTATGTGCTTATTCGGATTTCTATTCTTATTTATTTATATATAAATTGAGCAAATATCTACTTAATTTGTGCAAATTATATTAATTGTAGGAAAAATCACAACTTGGATACAATTTATATGAAAAGAGGTTATTTGAAGCTTAATTGGAGTCGAATTGAAGCAATTGAAGATTAAACGAATTCCAAGAGATTAATTGAAAGTATTAATGGAGTATTCGGTAAAAAATCATAAGTTTCGGGAGTTAAATTTGATATTTGAAAAGTTTGAAGACTAAATTGCGAACTCTGAAACTTGCCTCAAGTGAACTATAATGATTTTCGAATGAAGAGGACTTAATTCCAATTATTAAAAGATGAATGACAAAATCATATGAGAAAAGGAGTTCAATTAGAAAAAAGGGTATGTTTTCTTTTTCTTGTCAAACTCATTGATGGAATTTGATTTGAACAATGATTTTGCTTAAATCATGTTCTATAAATACACACCATAGTTCAAGAATTGTTGGGAGGGGGGGGGGGGGGTGTGTATTTAAGCTGGATCTTGTAGAGTTTCATTAGACACATACATTCAAACCAATGTTTTGGGGATTCATTGTACATATATTATTCAAGTCAAACGGAGGGGAAAAAATTAATAACAAGCTAGGATTTAAGGAGATTTCATGAGAAGAATGTGGAATCTTGGTACAAAATCTTCATCTTTTTCTCGCTTTTTATTAAAACTTAGTGATTAACTTTAATTACTTGTATTTTTATTCTCCCATGATGTGTAATTAAGTAATTAGTTAGGATAAATGATTGTAACCTAATTTTGAACCTTAATTTTAATTAAAAAGTTTTAAATTTCCAATTGACTTTGTGAATTGTTTTTACTTATGCTCGTAATGCTTAAATTAGTTGGCCACTAATTCATTGATTTTGTGAGTAATAATTACGTAGAGATGCGAATCATTTGTTTAGACCTCATCATAAAAATTGGGAACTAGTATAAAATTGTATAGATAAATTTTCTAATTAATGTGGTCTTTAAATGTATTCTTAGAAAAGTAATGCGTTTAACTAAGGTGTATCCGTATTCACATAAAGATATTGAATTGATTTAGTTAAATAGAATCAATTTGAACTCGAGAGAGGATAATTGAATATGTTAGAAAAATTCTAACGGGCAAACATAATCAATTCTTATAAAATTTGGTGATTGAAATTAAGGGGATAGCTATAGTGAACTCATGAATCCTAACACTTAAAACCATCATAGAAGGAAAAAATTTTATTATTATTTTTAGTATATTTAAAATAAAAAATCATAAAAAATAAAAAGAAACGACTTCTATATATTTGCAATCGAACGGAAGAAATTTAACCAATTATTAAATTAAAGTCATCGTGGGAACGATATTCTCATTCTTAGGTCCACTTTATTATGCTTGTGTTTGACACCCATTTTGGGGACAAAATGAATTCTGGAATTGTGATTGATGGAAGAATGTGTGGTTGAAAAGTAATGAAAATTTTAAATTTGTGTATAATATTATTTATTTGGAGAATGTGTGGTTGAAATGATGAAAGACAAAAAAATGAGAATGAGAATGGGTATCAATATGTACACTAGTTGGATATAAAATCGACAACAAGTGTTTAGCATGTACACCCCTGGATGATAAAATAGTAGCTGAATATTTCAATTACCATACTTAGACTGTCAAAAAACGTTGCGAAAGGTCTACGGCAACGTTTTCTGCACGTTGTGGCAACTGTCTTTCGCAACGTTCAAAAAACGTTGCCATAAAAAATTCGCAATGTTTTTTGAACGTTGCCGTTGGGTTTTTTTTTTTTTTTAGAATATGATACAATACCACTTAAATAAAAAGAAGCTTCAAAATGAAATAAAAAAGTAATGAAAAAACTCGATCATAAACAAGGTAAGCATCATTCCGAGAAAATTTGGAATTTCGTTAGAGTCCAGGACATTCAAAAAAGTCGACTAGAAAATAACTATCAAAACCAGTGAAAAGACTGCCGTTCTTGCTCTTCTTAACAGTGACACGGCTGACCCCAGGGATGGGCTTCATTCCTAGTTTTAGCATAGCCTTGTGACTCTTTTTCTCACCCCGGCTCTGCTTTGACCTACCACTGGCATCTTCTTCTCCTGTCAAGAGTTACCAGTATTATATTCATTAATCAAAATACAAAACTGTGCCTCTACTTTTCATTAAGGACTAAAATATAATGGATAGATGAGATTTTAGCTCATGCATACGAACCATTCAAACTAATCAAACCAGGGTAATATCCTAGAAATGCAATAACAAGTTTAGTAGGTATATTTACAAATGATAAACTTTGATATCTAGTTTTCTGCCTACAAGTGAGTCCAATCATGAGTTTTAGCAAAGTGTAAATTGAATTTATATCGACTTTGTAAGCATTCTAGGTGGAAGGTGGATCGAAAATGATAGCTTTCTCTTTATGCTCTTTTGAGCAAGAGCACTTGCAGTTGCCAAAACCACCAACCGATAAAAGGAAAAAGAAAAAGAAAAACATAATTATACCAAGCATCACTTACTATGATGGCTACGGCCACCACATCAATTAAGAAATAAGTAGATCAGAAGAGGAGAGTATTAAATCTCACCACATCACTTATTATGTTTGGATCACTTTAACTATTAAATCTAATTCTAACATGTTAAAAACAGAGGTTACTGACCAAATGAGCATTTATTTGTGGAATTATTTCTTTACTTTCAAAGAATAAATAAACTATCATTTTTTACTGATATAATTGACATAATTTTTACTCTATCATCCATTTTAGCACTTCCCTAGGTATCATATCATGCACTCTTTCCATATCAATAGAAAACATATGTTTGTCTTATGTTCTCTATAATTTACTGTGTAATAGAATTCACGGTAATTTTTTGTAGAATAAAAACAACTTAGCTGTGTGATACTTTCAGAATATACCAATCTGGGCTCAGTCATCAACTCCCGTTGTTTCATAGTATGACTCATAACTTTATCTCTCTATAGTTTGTGCAATCTTGAGTTTCTTTCATTTATGAGTCTACATCTTTCCATTTTTTAGCCATCTTTTTACACTCACAGATCTCATTAAATAATGTTGTCAACCATAGAATACTCACTGTGCCGGGGATATGGGTCCATCAAATTCGATTGCTTTTCTCTTCTTAATCGTCTTCACAACTTCACACACTACTAAGAACACTATCCAACTAGGAACATGCCTATTTTTAATAGAGTTCGATAGATTTACAAGATTGACGACATGCATTCTGTTAAATAAGTTGCGGGATTAATTCATCTAAATTTTGTGATCTCATCTCATCGTTAAAAATAAGTTTCTGATTTTCATCTTTCACACAACTTGGTTAGGATCTCTATTATCTTTTCCTTTGCCAAGATATCTTATTCATCCCCATTATTGGTTCCAAGATGGCTATACTATACTCTTCTGTGAGTGACTCCCGAGATGATCCTTTTTTTCCTTCCCATTAGCTATCTTACCTTTCTCAAAAGCCTTCTTGCATTTTTATATTTTTGCAAAATTTCAGACTTCCCTTCTAGCTTTAACTGTCCACTGAACCTTCTATCCACTGCCACATTTGGTGATTAGCTGGGCTTTACCATAGACTGTATTTTAATACCTCATTTAAAAATAACTAACCACCTTATTCTGCATCTAGTTACTCTCTTCATTTTTGTTGAATTTTTCCTTCCATCAAAGTGTTATCATTAAAAGTTACTTTCATTTTACTTAGCAAGTTCTATTTCTTGTTCTTTTCCATGCCTTAATAACCATGTGAATGGTGATCGCTAACTATTCACTTAATAACTAATTGGCATTAACCAAATTAATTATAAACATAATCCAAGAAACAAATTAACAATTAACACAGACAACAAAAAGATGCATTCACGGAATCACCAACCAAAACTGCCCAAAAGCCATCCTTTTCACAGCCAAGAAATTAGAAAATCCTACTACTTCAGCTTCACCAGAGATCCAGAATCACCACAGAATCCATCAGAGTGGATGGAATAATTCGTACCTCACGGTCCTCACCCAAGAATCGAAAACCCAATTCCACCAAGGAAATCCCAAACGGTTTATGTATATGCAAAATATAGATTCAAAGAGAAAAAAAACAGCTAGACTTCCAGACTTACAGTAGGTTACAGAGGCGAAGTAGCTGGTCTATGGCTCGAAGTCGCCGGCACGGAGGCGAAGCAGAACCGTTGAAGGATGAAGAAACTGAATCGCCAGCACCGAGCCGACCCGAGGCTGGCTGGAGGAGACGTAGAGGTGAGAGGCGGAGGTCGAGCCTAGATGAAATTGAATTGAAATGGAGGATGGATTTGGGGGAAGATGATTTGGGGGGGTTATAATATATCAGTATTGGCTTGCAACATTTTACAACGTTTGTCAAACGTTGCGAAAAGTCTACTTTTGCGACGTTGCGAAAAGTCCACCTTTGCAACGTTTGTAAAGACTTTTCTTTTGTAACGTTTGATAAATGTTGCGAAAGGTAAAACCTTCCGTAACACTCAATAAACGTTGCAAAAAGGGGTATATCGCAATATTTTTCTATAAAACGTTGTTAAAACTCATTTATATTAACCAATAGCAACATTCACTTACTAAAATATTGCCAAAAGACCATTTTAGCAACATTTATCAATAAATGTTGTCTTTTTAGTGTTGCAAATGACTATTTTTGTTGTAGTGTATTCAATACGATAGTGATCTCTTTTAAATGAAGCATACTTATGATATGCTAAGCCATCAAAAGACTTCTATATTGAGTAATCTCTTGACCAGAATCTAATAAGTTTTTTGATATCCAGCCATGAATTGGCATATTGTTGTAGTCTTTAATTAAGCAACAAATATTTTTTTGTATTTGTATAAGATGCTTGTCGTTGAAATTGTATTTTGGTAAAATTATATCTTTATGACATTTAGGCTGTTTGACAAATCTTATTTGGAGAAAATAAAGTTTTGAATAGTGAATTTTAAAAGAATGTGTAATTAAAAAGTAGGAAAAAGTTTTGGATTTACATGCAGAATATTTTATTGTACAAATATGTGGTTAAAAATGAGTACGTAGAAAAAAGAGTTTGAAAATAATGGTTATCAAACGGAGGTTTATATAATTCATCTTCCTCTTCCTTTATTTTTATTTTTTTTATTGGAACTATGTACTAATAAACCATCCATGAATATCGCCTAATAATAACAGGAAGTACATGGTCTTGGGAGCTTATCTAACTAAACAACATATTCAGTAGTGTATTTGGCATGTTAGCTAAGTCATAAGCTACTAAGTTACCAGTTTTTCTGAGTCCTCGAACAGTTAATTGCCACAAAAAGTTCATATTCTTTGCCTTCATTGCGCAAATCGTCCATATCTTTTCAATTACATTTTGGCTCTTAGATGGACATTTCTTTACATAAAGGTCCTTATCATCAATTTTTCCAATTAAAGCATTGTAAAATGACTAATTTACCGTGCTCTTTAAATAATAAAGTAGGCATGCAGACTTTCAAACTTTTTAAAAAGTACAATCGAGTCTTGAATAAAACAATTTAAAACATTCTAACAATAGAAAAATATATTATATTCCCAGTTAATCCACTACCCCTATGCCCATCCTCTACCCTCCATCACTAGCACCAAATTAATTAAAAGAGAAATAAAAGTATAAAAAACTAAGAAAAGAATTTAAAACTGAAAAAACATGGTGCTTCTTTCTCATCCAATTTCAGACCTTGCCCTCGGCCACCACCATCTTCACCATCCATTCTCCCCATTTCACTGTGGCACTATCTAGAAATAACAAGAGTTTATATTCTTAGAAAATTCTTATTTATACCCAGTTCATCAGCTTTTGAATTTTGTTAAAGAATTTCTATATATGAGGCAAAAGAAACTTGGATAATGAAGAAGCATTATTTTTCTTTTTCTATTTTTAATTTTGTTTTCTTACTTCTTTTATACTTTTAAGAGAAATGCTACATGTGTTGAAATGTTCGACAACTTTTTTGATAGATTTTTAGCTGGCAAGCATTTATTGAATGTTGGACACAAAACAAATTTAAATCAACCAATCCAATGTTACCACTTCATCATCTGTAATGTTTTCTATAATTTTCATCTGTACAAATAGCTTTATTCTACTTTTAATTCTCTTTTTTATTATTTTAGTGGTAGTAGTGGTATAAGGTTGGGGATGGACATAGGGTTAATTGGAAAGATAAAATATTTTTCTTTTGTTAGAATATTTTAAATTATTTTATTTGGGACTCATTTGTATTTTTTTAAAAACATTAAACTCTAGATGTAATTAGCCTTTATACAATACTTAAATAGAGAAAATAGATGGTAAGGATCTTTTGCTCAAAAGAAAGGTCGATTTGGGTGCCAAAATGTCAAAATTGAAATGATAGGGACGATTTGCGCAATGAAAGCAAATGATAAGGACTGTTTGCGCTAATTACCTTTGGATTGCTTCTTTTGATCATGTGTTCAGTATCTTCTACAAATTGTCACACCCTTAATGTGTCATGTTTTTTTTATCTCTGTCTATAGAGCGCACACACATAGATGTGTATATAAAAAATTAAGCATTTTAGGTAAAAAAATAATAATAATAATTGTATTCTACATCTTAAAGGCCGATGGAATGAATTTGGATCTAAAGCACGTGGAGATAAGTTCTGCTGAAACCGACTAAATGAGAGGTATTATTTTTCTTTCCTCAAGTTACTCATAGAGTGTCATATGAGTTTCATAGTTCACTTACAAAGGTTCCTCGAACTGTGGTCTATCCTTAAAGGTGAGAGTTTTCTGGAAAAGATCTGTGTGTAAATGTTTTGCTGGAAAAGATCAAGCATTCTGGGTAAATGTTTTGCTGGAAAAGATCTAAATTAAAGCTTGTTTTGCTTGAAGGTGAGAGTTTCATAGTTCACTTACAGTTTGTGGGAAAAGATCTGTCTATCGTTGAATAAGTAAACAAAAGATTTGCTGGGAAAGATCAAAAAATTGAAAGTGAGAGTTTGATCCTATTGGTGTGTAATGTTTAACATAATTGTGATCAAGTTCTAGTTTTGATTCTCTATTGTAATCATCTTAATAGAATGACTCCACTACCTAGTCCATTTTGTTCTGCATGATCTCTCTTTCATCGGCATCTTTCCAGCTAAGGAATCCCAGAAATTTCTCCTTTTGCATGAATTCAATTTTCATTTCATATACGGAAAACCATCTTTTTTCTTAATAATTTCTTTGGGGTTTGATACAATAGCGAGTCATTAGGTAGGGAAGTATTTGATAATTATTGATAACTATGTGTCACAATATTAAATATTGAAACTTATTTGTTAGTTCATATTATATCTATTTCCTTAGCAACATTAATCAAATCCTATGAAGAATCAAGTTTGTCATTTTATTGTAGCGTTTTTATGTTTTTGTTAAGTTGTGTATATAATTTTCACCCAGACTTAATTTTTGTTAAGATGTTTTTTGGCACTATTTTGAACAAATTTTGACAAAATGAGTGAAAACACTTTTTTTTTTTTTTTTGTGCAGGAAATATATTATTTTTGGAATAGCTAAATTGTTGATCAAAGAAGCGAACTTCGATATGGATCGATTATTATATAACATTTGAATCGGTTATTTTTGGAATAATAGTCTATACTTTTTGACTAGGCTAACGATGTTCTTTGTCTAGATTAACTCTACATTTTGACATATTATATTGGATCACGCTCAACATTTTAATTTATTGAAATTATGGAAATTATGATTATATATGTGTCGATATATTAGTTCTATTCTTTAATTATTAAAAATTTGCTGGTAATCAAATAAATAAATATTTTTAAAAGACAAAGTTGACATTTACGGCTTGAATTAAATGAATGCCATAAAAAATACCATCTTTTTTCGGCACGCGACTGCGCGCTATAAAAAGCTAAATGTCATCTTTTTTATGGCGTGCATTAATGTATGCCATAAAAAGCTAAATATCATCTTTTTATGGCATGTGCACGCCATAAAAGTGAATTAATGTAGTGTTTTTTACGGCATGCATTGTATGTCATAAAAATGGTAAGTATTTATGACTTGACTTTATATGGCATTCACATGTATGCCATAAAGAACTTTTTATGGCATTCAATACATATCATAAGAAGCAAATTTTGTTGTAGTGCTCTCTTATCTCGTATAGCGAAGAGTCCGAGTACCAAATACGGCCGGATGATACCGAGGGAGGTCCACGTTCCATTTAATGACAACATGGCGGAGACGACAGCAGTTAAAGGCTCAAAGTGTAGGTCCAACGCCGAACACACAAGGAGGTTTAGTTTGCAGCTCCAACTCATCTTTCTGGAGAAAATCCAGTTTGCTTAGAACCAAAACCAAGTCCCGATTATTCAACCCATCAGAGAAAATTCAGAAATCCTAGAATCAGAGAACCACAAAATCTCAGTTTTTAGGTAAAGGAAGCGAAATCAATGAAGACGACTCGTTTCTAGATGAAGATTTGCCAGAGAATTACAAGAAAATGAAGTTCAATGCACTTTCGATTCTTCACCTTTTGAGTCTGATTATTGCAGCTTTAGTTTGTAGTTTAATTATTAATCTGTTGGGGAAGAAGGAAATTTTTGATTCGCAATTATGGAAATTAGAATTGATGGTTTTGGTTTTGATTTCTGGAAGACTGGTATCGAGGTGGGGGATTAGAATTATTGTGTTCTACTTTGAGAGGAATTTTTTGCTATGAAAACGGGTTTTGTATTTTGTTTATGGCAGAAAAAGTCTATATATTATAAACATAAGTACATTTTACTTGTAGTGGCTAGTGGCTGATTCTTGAATAATCAAGTGGGTGGCAAATTTAAGACTGACCATAATTTTTTTTATTGAATTGATCTCCATTAAAACAAAAAATGACTTGGTTGATACATACATACGTGTGTACACTTAACAATTTTACATAAATTTACTGTGAGAAAGAGAGTTTGGGGACGACAATGGCAACAACAACGGAGACAATGGAAGGGACGACAATGATGGGTGGTGATAAAAGAGACGGGTGAGTAGGGATAGAGGACAATGGACAGGGCGAGGCAGTAGGGTAAAAACACAAAAAAAAAAAAAAAAAAGAACTTGACTACTGCCCACCATGCATGAGATCAGGCCTGATGACATATAACATATAGCTTTATAGTTTTTCTTTCCTTTTAAAATCTAGCGTAGGTTGCATATATGAAGATCAACCAAGACCAAGACCGAAATCGTGTCAAATGGACATCATTTAAAGTGAACTTGACAGTGGTTAATGCTGGAAGAAAATCTATATAATGATGATTCCACCATCTTTTTAGAAGTTTTGCATTAGTTGCATTTTACTTCGGTCATAGTTGCTTCATCCCTTCACCCCATCTCACCCCACAGGTATTTAGGCACACACTTATAGATTCACTTGTGTAAACATTTGTATATATTTTTTATTTCTTTTGTTTGTATTTATGGAAAAGCAACTCCTGTGGTTTTTAGACCGTCAAATTCAATCTTTGTGGGGTTAGGATACCCCTAATAGAACTAATATATTAAAGTAATAAAGCCTTTTTAGCTTTATTTTTCTAAATTCTTTCTTAATATGTCTCACATCACCCAGGGTAAACCATTCGACTCTGACCTATTTAAAAGGCTAAACTTCCACCGCGACAATTAAGCTGCTCAATCCCTATACGGAAACATTGACAGCAATGAAAGTTGAAGAACGTAATTATTTCCGAAGGATTTTTCCAGTCAAGAATTGCGTTAGATTAGTAGGGAAATATCTAATTTTTTTTTTTTTTTTTAGTGTTTCTTCGATGTCGCTTTTAGAAACAATTATTATAAAATTAAAGAGAACACACAAATAATAGATATATATACTAAATAGAACTGGAACATGGCAGTCCTTTAATTCACAAATCAAAACAATAAACACAAGAGTTTGACTTGAAACCTCACTGACCAGGTCCTTTATTTGAACATAAGTGCAAGTTGAAACATGGCTTTCTCAACCCACAAAAAAGAAGAAGAAAGGAAACAAACTAGAAGCAAAATCTGTAACAGTGCATTATTCAGCATAACATTAAGGAAGAACTAGTTTTTATAAACTTAATTAGCCGCTTCTTAGCCTTTTATGACACTCTTCGGATTTCTGAGCTTCTTTCTGCAATGGAATTACAGCCTTCTTGCTGAGGAAGTTCCTCCACCATACAGCTGAGCTTTTTGGCAACCTTGTAAAATGGCCATTCTAATTAGTTTACATACTGTTTTATAAGCATAACAAGCAATAACTTAAGCCAAATGAAGTATTCATTTTGGCTATTATAAGAGACACGGCAATGTATTTGTATAACTTGTTAAAGTTGTACTCCCTTAAGCTGTTAAAATATAATCCAATATATTTTATTTTTGAGGAAATGGCAAGAATTAAAAGCATACCTTTGCACTAATGGGCACCTTATTACGTTCAGCTAAAAAAATAAAAATAAAACAATTCTTAATGACAGGTCTTACTACTTGATGGCGAAACGTGCGAATCGGTGAGATAACTAGTATGTTATTACAAACGTTACAACTGTGCCTATAACAGGTCTTAATACTTACTTGATGGCGAAACGTGCGAATCGGTAAGATAATTATCAGTTGTTGGCTTTGTTGGATCATTGGCAGCATAAGTGGCCGTGTAATAGTTTGTGCCTAAAAAGTCATATGATCCTTTCACTATCTTCTCCTCTTTTTCTGTAAAGTTTGGAAGACATTCACCAACATTTGTTGTCATACTTTCTGGATATTCTCCAATTACTATCTGTTCTACAAACCTTCAAAAGATAAATTTGAAAAAAATAAAATAAAATTATTTCTCACTCTCTAATTGCTCAAACTTTTAGACGAAGTCATTCCACAAAATCAGCATAAAAATCATAAAAAAAAGTGCAATAATAAATTAAGAAGAAAGCAATTTGGGTGATTATTGTCAGGATATCGAGTTACCATCCAAGCATAAAATCATTTCCTCTAGTGGCAGCATCTTGATCTTCTTGAGAATCAGTAAGAGGCTCGTACCACTGAATGCAATTTGTCATCCGTCTTACCTCCTTGACTTTCCTGTAAGAACAAATGTATCATTTGTGCAAATTATATATTTCTGAGTATGATATAAATACGTATGTATGCATAAAATTACTAATGAAATTAATGTGGAAACCTAATATTTTCATCTATATATATCCACTGCCCAGGCATGAGAAAGGATCAAATGATGAGCCACAATCAATGTTCTAAAATGCGTAATGCGTAGCGAGACGTCGAGGTTGAGAATCAAGAATCACAAGTTTAGGCGTGTTAATGCGAAAAATAAACGTCATAATGCGTTTCGTATTTTTAATATTATTTTAATTATTTTTAAGATATTAAATATATTTTTATATAAAAAATAGATTTTTTACTATATCATAAAAAAAGGGTTAATTTCACATTTTTCATTTTAATTGAAGGACCTTTTTCATTTTAATTGAAACTTAATTGACCAAAATAGCTGAAACTTGAACCTTGAGGACTTACATCGCAAATTTGACATGAAACTTGATTCAGGTTGAATCTGAAATTCTAAATCCGACATTTTTCTTGAATTTACTGTTCCGTTCTTGAATTATGCCCAAAGGCGATGAGCCAGGAGTAGGAACAGATCAAAAACAATTGCAAGATCCACCCAAACCATTCAAAAAACAGATTCAAAAAGACAAAAACAATTCAAACAAGATTCACCAAACAATTCACAAAATCTATTCATAGAAAATGCGGCTCAAAGGGGATTAATTGTTCATTAAGCATCTGACCAAGTAACCCTAGTCTCGAGTTTGTGAAATTCAGTGTATTCACTGATAATGAATCTCGATAACAGAGTTTCAATCCATGGAAAGTTAAGCAGGAAAATAGAAACAAACAGAATAAAATGAACAACAGCAGACATTTATAATCAGTGTAAAAATTCAGTTAAGAAAAAAAATAATAATTTAGAATACCTGGAGAGGATGGCAGCTGCATTTAGCAATTATGCTTGATTGTGGAATTGCGTTGGAGAAGTGAATGAAAGAAAATTTGTGAGGAGAGATCCAATTGGAAAGACAATGTGAAACAGGACTCTTCTAAAATTGCGTGAGTATACCTCTTATTTCAATTTTCATCCACCCACCTGGCCACCTACTGATAGGCCCATGATGGATGAAAAATGAAGAATGATGCCGTCTACTTTCAATGAAGAAGAAGAAGAACAGGAGGGTGGAAAATGAAGGATGCCGTCTACTTTCAATTTCGTTCAATTTTGTTTATACAGTAACACAGCCAAAGTATCCCACATCGAAATCTTACAGATGAAGGCCAAGAAATTTTGCCTATAAATAAATGGGCCAACAATCCTTTCATTTTCATATACTTCATGGGCCTATCACTTGGTGGGTTGGAAGTTAGAGTTTATGATTAATATTTATATTATATATAATTATTAAATTTATTAAATGGTAAAATTAAAAAAAAAATTAAAAAATGCACCTTTGCGCGCATTATCATGCCTTTGCGTGCGTTTTAGTGGTCAACGTTTGCGTTGACCGCATTTTTACGCGCATACCTTGAATGCGAGGCGTTTTAACCATGCCTCGCGCCTAAGCGCGCCTAGGCGGCGCATTAAGCCGCCTTTTAGAACACTGGCCACAATATATGTTCTCAGCTGGGATCTCCATACTCAGCAGTGGACCCAACACTCGGCAAGGGGGCGCGGTCACGCTTGCTGGGCTCCGCTGGAATAGTGCCAAATCGCAGGGGAAGAGGGAGACCGCGCCAGCATGGGAGAGGCTTAGGTTTTGATTCGCCTCATTGCTGGTTCATCTTCTTCCCTCCTTTTTCTGTTTTGTTTTGAATTAGGCCCTTTGTTGGGTTGCCCGTTTCTCTCTCTTTTTTTTTTTTTCCTGTTTTGTAATTGGGCCTTTTGTTGGGCAGCCAATTTTCCTTTTTTTTTTGGTGATTGGGCCTTTTGTTCATTTGTTGGGCAGGCGGCCCATCAGCATTTTTTGTTGTAATTGGGCCATTTGTTGGGCGACCCTCTTCCTTTTTTTTATTTTGTAATTGGGTCATTTGTTGGGCGGCCCAATCTTTAATTATATATAGGTACAACCTATTCAAAACTCTAAATCCATTCCAATTTTCAATTTCCACAAATCCACCCCCATTCCAATTTCCAAATCAAATCTCCTCCTTGGCGACCCATGTTGCTGGTGAATCCTCCACCACTACCATCCACCAGTCCAACCAAATGTCGTGCCGGCTTGCCGAAAGTCGGAACCTCCAAAGGACCAATCGATCGCTCGTCCCGCCGTCAACTCACGAGTTCTCGCCTTCTCGGTTTTCTATTTTGATGTCTTTTTTTTGGGGTGTTATTTTCGATTTATGAGGCTGAAATCATGAGTTATCATTTATGTTGTATCATGTATGAATAATGAATTAATTGTCAATTTGGCATTGAAAATTTGAAATGAGAAATGAGTACTGAAATGTGATTTCACATTTCACTGATTTGTAAATTTTTGAATTCGTGAGTTGGCCATTTGGGGTAAATAATTTATGTTGCACTATTGTTTGAATTATGAATTTTAATTTATCATTACTGAGTCAATGAGAATTTGAGATTGAGTTGTACTTGACAAGTTTCTTATGAGATTGAGAACGGATGAAGCTTTTTTCAACCTCAATAGAATTTCTTGTGTAGCTCAGAAGTTGGTTGAAACAAGAAGCTCTTGTTATTTTCATTGATTTATACGATGTTCACTTTGGTTTTGATATTACTTGTGGTAACTGCAAGTGTTGAAAGAGTATTCTCTGCTATGAATCTAATCAAGAGTGATTTGCGCAACAAAATAGGAGATGATTGGTTGAATGACAATTTGGTGGTTTACATGGAGAAAAAGATTTTTGGAAAAATTGAGAATGACGCAATATTGCAACGTTTTCAAAACATGAGACCTTGTAGAATGCAATTGTCTAAGATCACTGTTACAGAGTAGGTTGTATCGCGTATTTATTTAGTATTTTGGGTTGTATTCAATTACATTTTCATACATACATACATACATACATATATATAATTTTTACGTTTTAGTGCATTTACATATATATTGAATAATTTTTATTATTATTTAATTAAATATTAATAAACGATATCGCTCTTACGATCACTGAATTTCAACAGTCATTTGTGAACATTCACTCGGGCTGAACTTCAATGCTGGGTCCGTCGCTGTCCATACTTGCAAGCAATTTGAGATCTAAATGCACATCTATGAAGACAAGAATGCCTTTTTCCTGTAGTAGTTGGAGCTTTACCGCGATTAGGGGGAAAAGTGCCAATCGCATATCCAAAACACTAAATGACCATGGCTCATTCAGCGTGATTCAATATTTCGCTCGATCTTCGAACTCCCAGAAGCAAATCTCAGCAAATTCACAAAAATCCTTCCTATAATATAAATACACAACATGGCAAAATATGGTAAAAATTGTTAAGTTGGTACTTTAATCTTTGGAACAGGTGGTCCATTGTTTTAATAAAACTATAATCCCTTTTTCTTTAAAAAAATTCTTCTTTTCGCTTCATGGATATTGGAGCAAATAAAGATTTGCTTATAACTCTGGATTCACTTCGTAAATTTCTTAAACATATTACTAGTAAACGTGCCATGTGAGTTACTTATACAATTTTGTCACTTAGGAAGCCACCATACTCTTTTTCCAAACATTGGGAAACATCTCAGTGAAAGATAGTTGCATATGGCTCAATGCCTACACAAAATAAATTGAAAACATGTGAGATAAATTAATATGTAAGATGGAAAACTATAGCAGAAAAGCATATACATCAAATATTGAACTTAATTCCAATAGTGAATTATGCAAATAAAAGTTGTTAAAGAAATAACAAATACAAGAATTATGTAATTGGCGCAAACTTGCTGCCAATAGTGTATCAATGTGATCGTTATAAAATTGAATTCCTTCTTTGCAAACGCTAGTGCATAGTCTTCCTCCTAATACACCAAGATAGAATGCAAATTAAAAATAAAACTTTAACTAACATTTAATAGTACACCACAAGATGATGCACAAATTCTATCCTTTTTAAGTTTTGAGTAATGTGCCTAGCAAGATTCAAGACCATGCGAAAATCTGTAAGAATTCAAACCCAATTTCTTCATCAAAGCCACATTTTCCTGCAAATCATTAAATATGATAGATAAAATTTGCATGGAAACGTCCTAGAGTAGAAAAAATGTTATCCTGTGTTGACTTATGAAAACTTTTGATATGAAAATTAAAAAGCGGCAAACTTTTTATTTAAAGTAAGCAAAATGAAGGGAAAATTAGAATGGTATTTCATTTCCTTTTATAACCTCTTTGTCCATGTTTAGTACGAAGTGGCAATATATTTTAGTAGACAATACAATGAAAAAAGAGTTTTAACTTATTAATCTCGTCCAGAGCAATACCTTTTTATTTTTATTTTTTTTATTTAATTTAAATCACTGTGCCAAGTGTCACAATGTAATAAAAATTGCTTAAGTATACCCGAAACATATTATAGTGATCAATAGCAACACAGCCAGAGGCGGAGGAGCCCCAATTTTTTGACAAAAAAAATTTAATTTTTTTTTTTTTTTTTGTATTTACCATTTTTTTTTTTTTTTTAATATCAAGCACACAATCCACCATATAAGAAAAAATGTATTTCAAGGTAAGAAAAAGTTCCTTGCCTTTTTTTTTGAGCCAGTTTCCCTTGTGACATTGACTCCTCAAATGAGCCATCAATCTCCACACTATCAGTAGATTAGATCACAGAATAGGAACAAGTGAGTCCACTGATGAACTGGTAATTGCTTATGTGAAACAAAAAGAGAAAAACGTGAAATCTTAGAACTTTTCCGAAGCGGGAAAGATTAAGAGCAATGCCTCATAGCCAAATGGACAATAAAAAACAAGAAGTTTCCAACATTATCGCAAATAAAAGGTACTTCGTCACACTGATTTTAGATATAAACTCGGAAGAAAGTTGTACCCTCTCAGTCCGTCCAACTTGAATTATTTCATTTTCACCTATAAGGGCTTAACGATTTTGATAAAATATTGATTCCCCACCACCTGATATCACATACAATATAAACCCAAACTTCAATCATAAAATATACGATTTAACTTGACATACAATAACGAAGAAAAGATAAAGTCAGATAAAGTTTAAAAATGATATTCACATGTCACAAACAAAAATGTTTCCTTTCTCCTTCACAAAGTACCAACTTCTCTTATTTTAACAGATAATATTTCAAAAAAGAATTTCGTGGGCGCTGCCCCCGAACCCCCGTGGGCCCCCACCCCTTCAACTCTGGGACTCTTCTACTTCGACGAGCTGGCTCCGCCCTTGAACACAGCCATTGCTACCGTCAGAAATACCACCTGCCAATCCAATAAAAAAATTATTAGCAATGAATACCTAACACACACAGATACACGTTATTTTGTGTCTATATTATTTATATACACACACACGAAAAAACCGAAAAAGGGGAAGACACCAGGTTGTTTCTGTGTGAAAACATCCCAGTTACTCATGCCTTTACTTCCTGCATTCCATCCACCTTCAATCAGCATAATTATATGCCCCAGAAATCAAATTATGCAAAAGCAAGAACAGAAGCAAATTACATGAGTACTTTTTCTTCTTCATTTTTTTTCTTTAGCAGAAATAAAAAAGGTATAATACTATTATGAATTTATATTATTAAAACTCAAATACCACGTATACCTGATAAGCTGAAGTTGCAGTGCCAAATGCAAAATCATTAGGAAAATCAGAGCGCTTCATCTTGGTTTGGGTGTAACTGCCCACCTGACCACTGATGGGAGATTCATCGGCGCTAGTAATCATCAGTAAGTTACATTGGACATCCATTGCTACAAATGAAGATTTAGGTACACTTTGGAGTAATGTAAGTTGGCCTATTTGTTAGGATTTGAAGTTGTAGGAAATCTTTTGACAAAAGTATTGTTGTAAAAGAGTTTTTAAAAGTCAAAGGGTCAAGTAGTAAGTTAGAAGTCCTAGGGTTCGAGTATGGAACAAAGGAGTAAACGTCGCAGCAATTTCTCTAGCCTATCGCCCAGCTATTACTCGAGCTGTAAAAACCGAAGTTGCGTCACCCGCCTGTCGGATGGACATCGCTCGAGCGAGACACCGTCGCTCGCCTGTCGCTGAGCTCTCGCTTGAGTGAGACACCATCATTCGAGCGACAGTGTTTCCCGAAAAAATCTAATTCACGTTTTTCAAGGCTTTTATCCAGCTCATACCACCCAAAACCTCTTTACTATATATTGGACACCACTCATACGAAAATTACAGGTTGAACATTGAGAGAAACATTGTTTTGCATCCTCCATATCATTCCATATCATTATTAGAGTTCAAACAACATTTCGCTTTGATAATTGGTTTGAAAAACATCATACTCACTTAAACCAAACACCAAAACACATACGTCCACAACATCTGTCAGAGTTCTTAAGATCAATGAAGGTGACTGGAGTTCTGGTTGTTAGAGAACAAGGACACTACAACAAAAATGGTCATTTGCAACATTAAAAAGGCAACATTTGTCAAAAGGGACTTTTGGCAACATTTTAGTAGGTGAATGTTGTCATTGGTATTAATAAATGAGTTTTGCCAACATTTTTTAGAAAAATGTTGCGGTAGACACCTTTAGGAACGTTTATTGAGTGTTTACCTTTCGCAATGTTTATCAAACGTTTATTGAGTGTTTATCAAACGTTGCGAAAGGTAAGACTTTTCGCAACGTTCACCAAACGTTGCTAAAAGTATCACATTTAGCAACATTTATCAAACGTTGCGAAATGTAAGACTTTTCGCAACATTTAATAAACGTTGCTGAAAGTCACTTTTCGCTGAACGTTGTCAAAAGTGTCAAACTTTGTTAAAAATCAAAAGCCATCATTTTTCCTCCTTCTCTCGTTTCCGCCTCACTCTTCTATTGTTGCTTCCCCACACTCACACACACAAACTCACTGCTTTCCGTTATCTCTGCTCGATGCCACGACTGCTTCGCCTCCAACTTCTATGGGACCCACGACCTCATTTCCTTAGGGGACTTCTTCTTCCTTTCCCTTCACTCTTTCACAAATCACAACGAGCCTGCCCTTTTTTCAACCCAAACCACGCGAGTCATGATGCTGTGAGGAGTCATGAGTCCTCCGCCAGTCGCCACCTCAAAGTTAACTCACAATAATTCCTCGCTCATCATACTCAATCCGATCCGAGTTAACTTGTTCATTACTGTCTTCACAAACTGATTTTTGTTCCTGGAACTGCTTCCCCAACCTATTTACATATTTGTCTTGGTCTTTTGGTTTGATTAATTTTCTTGTTTATTCAGCTTCTTGAATTTGAATTGATTGGGTTTTTTCAATTTGATCGGATGGTGGTATTTATATAATTGAAACTATGCTAGACTTTTTGCTTGATCAAAGATTTGACGATCTTTTATTCTGCGGTTTGAATTGATTAGGGATTTGGGAGGAAAGATGAGTGAGGTTTATGAAAGACTGTACTGTGACCTGTTCGTAAATTTGTCAAGAAAATGTGTTGCTTCCCTTATGAGAAGTAATTGGCACTTTACTTTTGATATTTGTAGAGGTGCATTTACATCTATCATTGCAATATTTATAATTGAGAGAGGACATGAGCACAAGGGAACTGTGTCTATTATCCCCCTTCTTCTGGTTGGTATAGTCAGGATTTTGTATTGGAGGAAAGTATTATATTCCTTCAGGCTATTTAGACATTAACTATGCAACATTATAAAATTCTAAAGCAAGAAATTGATAGTCAAGTAGAGTTGGGTTTTGGAAATACATGGTAACTATAATTTAATTAAGATGATTCACCTGAATGAGAGTGCCCATCCCCCTTTTTCTGTGGTTAATTGGAAGGATTACAACAACTATATAAGTCCATTACCAAAACATGGAGTCAGCTGAAGAATGCTTGTTTGCCCTCTGTAATATCTAGCGTTAGCTCTACATGAGGTTCATATTATATACAAATCTTTTGCAATAGTATCATGTCTAGTTAATTTTGGTATACTTTTTCCTTACTGGCAAACGTCCTCACATCAAGTGTTTACACAACGCATTTCAGAAAATTGTCACGAATCAGGCCTTTGAAAAATGAAACCACTTGTACATGAGGGGTTGTTGTGTGGAAGATGAAATTTGAATATATGATTTTTTCCCATCGTTAATGAGGGCTTCTGCTTGGTGTTCTAATATAGCTACTACTTTTATGGGTACTCCTCTGCAGAGGTTTCATTCAACTAAGAGAAAATTAGTTAAGGTTAGAGGAAAGATATTTGCCGCCGCTGCTGTTCCAGTTGCAACGGCTCCAGTTGTGGAAGTTAAAAAGTGAGTTCCTTACTCATCTCTATTTGGAGCTTACTAAGAATTAATTCAATATACGAAGCTTGATTAGAGAATCCCTTGATCACTATTTCCAGATATGTACTTCCGACATGGGCTGAATTCGATCTTGGAAGAGCTCCAGTCTACTGGAAAACTATGAATGGTATTCTTCCTGCTTCAATATGTGTAATATCATTAACAGCATTAATGAATTTGAACGTTCATTTATTGAACTTCGCATCTGATTATGATAAAAAAAATTTAGGGAGAAAGGCTGAAGCTATTTTATAATCCAGTTGCAGCAAACTTGTTCCTAATGAAGATTACGGAATTGCTTTTAATGGTAATCTCTCACGTGCCTCTATTCAGAGCTTTATGTACTGCCCTGCATTTAGATTAAGGTTGGAGTTGCCTTGAAAATTTATCGAGTACTGTCTTAAGACGGAAACTCAATTCATTGACTTGCAGGAGGTTTCAACCAGCCCATCATGTGTGGTGGTGAGCCGAGGGTGATGCTGAATAAAGTTCGAGGGAAAACTGATCCTCGTATTTACACAATCCAAATTTGTATCCCAAAACATGGTACCCTCATAACCAAATTTTTATATCCATTTTACTCGATAAAAATTCGTTATCAATGGCTATGACATTTTACCATTTGGCAGCTGTAAGATTGATATTCTCATTCACAAATGGTACTAATTGTGATGGTCCATATAGACTGCAATTTCAAGTTCCAAGAGCTTGGCGAAATAAAACAATGGATTTCTTCACCGCGGTAGGTAACAAAATGTTTTATCTTCTTATTTTTCGGGCACTTCTTCAATAGAAAAACTTTCATCTCTGGTTTCAAGGGCTTGCACAGGAGTTGAGTAAAGAAGGTGCATGTGAAAGAGCTATTTTCCCGGACACTAGTATCATCGCCACAAGATGTGCCATAATCGGTAACTTATCAGTCTAAGGAGTAAGTGCATTTGATATTTACTTTTATCAGTTAATACTATAAATCATTACATCTAATGTAATTCTTATGAGAATGCAAGGTGACCGCTGCAATCTTGATCTTGTACCTGGATGCACCGATCCCAGCTCACCCATGTATAATCTTCTATCCAATGTGGATGATGGCTCTTGCCCTCCTTGCTGGTATATTTTGTTCCTATAATTTGCAGATGGTTCTCTGTGAAAAAGCTGTTAGTTTGGAGAATTAAAAGCTTAGGGCTTGTGGTAGTCCTTTTTTTTTTTTTTTTTTTGGAAAATGTATTGGATTTTTAGGTGCTTCACAATTTTGGATTTGAATTTTATATGGATATTATTACATTTTGGAGTTCAATTAATGATGATCGTTGGAGTTATTTGATATTGTTATCTTTGATCTTGTTTTATGGTTGATTTATGTAAATCATTGTACAGGTAAAAAAATTCAAAATGACCTACAACAATGGTCAAAATATGTTGCAAAAAAATAAGGATATAACAATAGACAACGGGCAAAAAACATTGCAAAAAGGTATTCGCAACACTCAAAAAAACGTTGCAAAAATGTATCGCAACACTCAAAAAACGTTGCAAAAATTTTTTTGCCAATACTCAAAAAACGTTGCAAAAAGTTATTAGCAACGTTTTAAAAACGTTGCCTAAACCCTTTTGCAACGTTCAATAAATGTTGTTGTATCCTTTCACTCTATGGCAACATTGAGCTTTGCAACATACTTCTGAACGCTGCAAAAGGCTTTAGGCAACGTTTTTTGAACGTTGCAAAAGACCATTTTTGGTGTAGTGGGAGTTCTCTTAATCCACAGGAAATATATGAATTCAGAAAATCGAGAGTTGCTGCATAAGCACGCAATCCAGGAGGGCTTTGGTGATTATAGTCAGGAGGTCAAAAAGTATTAGGGTTAGTCGAGTCTGACAGTACTGTGAGTTGATTCGTTAATAGTGGATTGTTACTGGTTTGGGCCCTGAGTTTTTACCAGTTACAGGTTTTTTCCGTTATCAAATTTCTATTGTTATTTATTTTTTAGTAATTTCTTGACTGCGGTAATTCAACATATGATAGTTGTGCATGTGAATTCATCTGGATTAATTAATAATTGTACCTTATTGCAAATATTAATTGGTAAATTTAAATTCTGAATAAACACCTATTCACCCATCCCCATCTAGGTGTTAATTGGGTCGAATATCGTAATTTCAATTGGTTTGGATTAGTGTGCAAAATGGTTGGACTACCCTTTCTTCTACTGTTTCAGGTGCAGTTACCCCCACTGACATTTATCTTTGGACCAAGGATGAACTAGCTGAGTACAACTAGAATAGTAAAGGGCTTCATACCCTGTTTATGGTTGTGTCTGCTGAAGAGTTTATGAGAGTGTCGATGTGTGAAACTGCGAAAGAGATTTGGGATATTTTAGAGACCCCACCCGAGGGAACTAAAATCGTTAAAAACTCTAAGATGCAGATGTTGATCTCTAGGTTTGAAAAAATTAGAATGAAGGATGATGAATCGTTCGATGAATTCTATGCAAAGCTAAATGATATAGTGAACTCTAGTTTCACATCTAGGTAAAAAGATCCCTGAGTCCAAAATAGTTCAAAAGGTCCTTAGATCATTGCATGAGAGGTTTAGACCTAAGATTATGGCTATTGAAGAGAATAAGGACTTTTAAGATAGAGGAACTTGTAGGATCGCTTCAAACATATGAACTCACCATATCTCAATTGAAGAAGGTTAAATCTATAGTCTTGAACACTGTTAGGAAAGATGAGTGTGAGTCTACTGACACCGACACTCTTAGGGATGATGATATAGCATATTTTGTAAAGAAATTCCAAAGAAAAAATTTTGTATTTTTTTTTTTAAAGACAAGCGTTATAAGGAAAATGCTAGGAGTTCCAGTAAGAAATATCAGTTTGTTAGATGTCATGAGTGTCAGGATTTCGGTCACTATAGAAATGAATGTCCTAAATTTAAGAAAAACTTAAATAAAGGAAAAGGTAAAGCATTGACAGTGTCTCTAACTGATGATGAATTCAACTCTCAAGTGTTCAGAGTGATACCTCTAGCAGTGAGGATGAAAGGAACTTTATGGCATTCATGTCTTTAGTTAAGAATGAATCTGACAATGATAGTGAGAAGGTAGAAAATAATGAACATAGTGAGAATTCTGAGGATGACTCTGAGGATGAGACAGACATTCGTGAGGCTTACCGACAGTTATATGATGAGAGTCTTAAGATAAAGAAAGTCAATAAAGTCGTGTTGAAAAGGTTAATGAACTTTAGATTGAGAGATAAAAACTCATAGTCGATCTTCAAGATTCTACCAAAAATCTGAGTGAGTTAAGACTTGTCAGTGAGAACTTAGAAGCTAAGGTTAAAACCTTAACAAACGAACTAGAAAAATTTGAGACTCACCTTCATTCATTCTTAAATGGTTCTCAGAAGCTTGATAATATATTGGGGATGAACAAACCAGCTGGGAATAGGCAAGGTCTGGATATGTTCAAACTAATAACAACACCACTACTACATCTAATGCCACATTTGTCCCTGCCACCAACAAACTTAAGAATGTTACTAATCCTGAACCCAAGGGCAAAAGTGTCTTAGGACCTAGCTCTACAAGACAACGTAGTACTAATCGACTTATACATCAATATCAACCATCACGTAGTTTTGAACCTAGGTTTATTCTTACTTGTCTCAATTGTGGTGTACTAGGACACACAAAATCTAAGTGTCATAAACTTGCTACTAAAAATAGAAATCAAGATGTCTCGAGCAAGGTTAACTTCCTCGCCAATCAGGTTTGCCACTTAACTACGATGATGACACAGTTGACTAGGATTACATCTATTTCTAAAAAGGTTTGGATTAAAAAAAGTGATCATCCTAGGTCTAATGAACAATTGAATTGTTATGTTGTCCATGTTGTACTTCAAGCTCAAAATAACTCTATGTGGTATCTTAATAGTGCATGTTCTAGACATATGTGTGGTATTAAAGTCTTGTTCTTTACTCTTAATGATTGGAATGGCGGTATGGTTACTTTTGGAGACGGGGCTACTATACCTATCCTAGGTAAAGGTACAGTTAATATAACTGGATTACCTGCTATCTGAAATGTACTTTATATGAAAGGTTAAAAGTCCAGCTTATTAAGCATTAGTCAAATATATAATGCTGATTTTGAGGTTAGTTTTGTCCAGAAAAGATGTACTGTGTATGATTCTACTGGTAGTGTTGTCCTCGAAGGTGTAAGAACTTCTGACAATTGTTATGGAGTTCTTCCTAATTCCAACTATGTGTGTAGCAATGTCAAGATTGATGCGACTAAACTTTGGCATCAAAGACTTAGCCATATGAATTATAAGAGTTTGTCTAAGTTGGCTAAGAAAGAACTTATTAATGATTTACCTAAAATTGAAAAAATTGAAACCACTATATGTGGAGCGTGTCAACAAGGTAAACAGTTTAGAATAAATTATAAACAAACTTCTAACATCTTGATAAACAAACCTCTAGAATTACTCCATATAGACTTAATGAGACTATCTAGGACCAAGAGTCTGGGTGGTAAACGTCATATTTTGGTTGTGGTAGATGATTTCTCTCAGTATACATGGATTAAGTTGTTGAAAGAAAAATCTGAGGTGTTCAGTCTTGTCATATCCTTGTACAAAAGGCTTAGAAATGAGAAAGACTTCACCATAACTAGAATTCATAGTGATCATGGGAAAGAGTCTGAAAACTCTAATATTGAGAACTTCTGCATGGATAAGGGAATCCAGCATAAGTTATCTTCCCTGATCACTCCACAAAAAAATGGAGTTGTTGGGAGGAAAAATTGTATGCTTCAAGAAGTGGCTAGAGTCATGTTTCATGGTAAGAAACTGGCTATGCATTCCTGGAATAAAGCTATCAACACTGCATGTCACATAGTGAGCGGGGTTTACCTTAGACCTAAAAATGATAAGACACTGTATGAGATCTAGAAGGGTAAAAGAATAACTGAACCTAATGAAACTTCAATTCCCGATTCCCCACAATTACCAAAGACCTAGATACTTCCACTAAGGAGTCCTCACCTGATGATAAATCTAAACCTCCTAAGGAACCTTTGTATAGAGTTAAGTCTAACTATCCTAAGGTTAATATTATTGGGAATTTAGATGAAGGGATGAAACTTCACAAGAGGTTTTAAACAACCCTGACATTTGCTAGTTATGTGTCTCAAATTGAGCCTAAGAAAGTCGGAGATGCCCTTAGTGATGAATGTTGGGTAAATGTGATGAATGAGGAGCTAAATTAGTTCGTGAGAGACAATGTATGATCTTTAGTTCCTAGGCCTGATAATTGTAATATCCTATGTACTAAATGGATATTTAAAAATAAGACCGATGATCAAAGTACCATAACTAGGAACGAGACTAGGTTAGTTGCCCAATGATATACTCAGGTTGAAGGGGTTGACTTTGATGAGACTTTTACCGTGTAGCTCACCTTGAATCCATCAGAATTCTTCTGGTTGTTGCTTGCACTTTAGGGTTCAAATTATATCAAATGAACGTCAAGAGTACCTTCTTAAATGGAATTCTTCAAGAGAAAGATTATGTTAAACAACCTAAAGGATTTATTGATCCTAAAGTTCCACATTATGTCTATAAACTGAATAAAGATATGGTCTTAAACAAATTCCTAGAGCTTGGTATGATAGACTAACTGTATATCTCATGGAACATGATTTTTCAAGTGGTGGTGCGGATAGAACTTTATTCATTAGACTCATTGAGGAAACCATCACCATAGCACAGATTTATGTTTATGACATCATATTTGGTTCTCCTATTAACTCTCTTGTTTATGAATTCGCCGAATGCATGAACCAAAAATTTGAGATGAGTATGGTTGGAGAATTAAGTTACTTTCTTAGTTTCCAAGTAAAGCACACTGATGATGGGTTATTCATATATCAATCGAAGTACATAAAAGATCTTGTCAAGCATTTTGGACTAGACAATAAGAAACAGACTAGAACCTCCATGAGCACAAATGTCAAGTTAGGTCATGATCCTATACGTAAGAGTGTTGATCAGACACTATACATGAGTATGATAGTTAGTTCACTTTACCTTACTGCGGGTAGACCTTACATAGGCTTTTATATTGGGGTATTTACACGATTTCAGGCTGATCCTAAGGAATCCCACCTGAGCACTGTGAGAAGTATCATTAGATATGTCAATGGAACCGTAAATTATGGAATCATGTACTCTCAAGATTCTATTCTTGACCTTGCTAGCTATTCCGATGCTGATTGGGCTGGAAAATACGGATGATAGAAAAAGCACTTTTGGAAATTTTTTTTATGTTGGTACTGATCTTGTAGGTTGGATGAGTAAGAAACAAAATTCTATCATATTGTCCACGGCAAAGGCTGAATATATAGTTGTAGGAAGTTAATATATGCAACTGCTTTTGATGAAGTAAATGTTGAGTGATTATGGAGTTGAACAATGTATTATGATTGTGTTTTGCGATAACACAAGTTGCCATTAATATTTCCAAAAATCTCGTTCAACACTCTCGAGCCAAACATATTGATATACGACATCACTTTATTCGAGAGCTTGTAGAGACCCATATTATAACTCTTGAACACATCTCTACACAAACCAATTAGCTGACTTATTTACCAAACGATTAGATGGTCTCAAGTTTGAATCACTTAGGAAGGCTACTGGGGTTTGTGTACCTCTTTGATTAGGTACTTAGATGCATGCATGTACTGCTCATTGGATTCATTCACTCATTCTTGCATGCATATCATTTGCTTTATATATGTTTTATTTTATTTTAAAAATAAAAAATTGTGCCTCTGGACATTTTTTGGTATACTTAAATTTGTTTTTGTGATCGAGTATGCATTCATCTAATATGTAACGTAGTTTTCATTACTTTGGTTAGGTTTAATGTGGAGTATCGAGTATAAGTTTCTTCATATACCATCTGTGCAGCACACACTATGATTTTGTGAGTGAGTCTTGACCACGTGTGTGAGATTTGGAATGGCAGTCATCTATTGATAAAGTGACCTTGAATATGAATTGGTATTAATTGAGATGACCTAAGCTCACATATTGTCCTCTTATCATAAAATAAAATGTGTTTCATCTTATACTCTTTTTCGAAATCTATTTGACTCGAGTAATTAAGATCGATGGGTTTTTCATAATCTGATACTCTATAGTCAACTGACTTGGAGTCATCGGTCCACCACTCGTTACAAGATCATCTTAATTGCTTAATGAAAAATAGTATGTACATAAGATTTAAATGAACACTGATGAGTTGAAAAATAAAAATATATTATATGATAAAAGTCAGGGGGAGAAAAGAATAATTTACATAAAATTGAGCTTCATTTAAAGGTCCTAAAAGGATTATTGTTTTGACTTTCATTAGTAGGGGAATACACTTATTTAATAATGATGTTTAGCAAGTCTTTTCGAAAAAAATTTAAGATTTGGTGTCTTATTCACACGAACATATTGATACTTCACACACATGAATCACTTATACACTATACTCCATTTAAACTTAATATGATGTGTGGGAAAATTATTTTATTGATGATGCATTACTTGTAATCATTTGCATTTTTGATTCATTATATATGTTGGAGTGCGTACCATGAATTTTAACAACAAAAAGTGCTATTTTTCGAAATTTTCAAAAATCGGGTGCTATTTTTGTCAACTATATTTCACTCGAGTGATAAAAGCAGAGGCTTTTTCGCTCGCCTCTAGCTCGAGCGACAAGCCATTTAAATCTTATGAATTTCGAAGGTAATTTTCGAAATCCCTAGTTTTGGATTTTTCGGATTTTTTGGGGTTTTTGATTTCTTATTGATTCTACTTCGACTTTTCCATGTTAATCTCATATTTGGGTCTTGTTCTTGTGGTTTCATACCATTTTGCATCATGTTCATTGCTACATGTTCGAAATTGGTTCTATCTTTGCATTTAGGGTTCTTCACGTTTGTTTTTAATTATTAAAGCATTGCATTGGTTGTTAATGGAAAATGGGATAGACTTGTGTGATAGGGGTGATTCGGTGTTGATTGTGGTGGTTTCCACTTTGTTGGATGCTTGGTGTACGTTCGGAATTGTCATCGCGCGCCAAGTGTTCGATAAACTTCCTCAAATGCCCTTTTTTTATTGCATTTTCCCGTCATTTTTCATGGGCATTGCACTTTCATGCACTTGAGCATATTTTGGTCTTTAGATTGTCACTTAAGTATCGTTTATATTGAATTTGACATTGACCCCACGGCACGCCGTCACAGCACACCTCAAAGCATCGCGACAAGACGTCAAGGCACCGCGTCACGACGTCAAAGCACTGCATCGTGGTGTCACGGCGCCATGATGTCTTCGTCCATGTATTGTACATTTTCATCCATAGTGGGTTTTCTAATGTCTTTTTACATTGATTTACGTGCACATGACATTGTTGTCTAGTTTATGGTGGGGTTGTACCATTTTTTCGTTTCACATACATTGTTGCATTTTGTTTGGTAGTATCGTCCATTGCATTATTTGACTTGTTTGTCTAGCCTACTTCTCAGATGCCGCCAAAAAGAGCGAGCATGACTACATAGACATCTGGTGCGTCCACTTCCCACAGTAGGTCTAGGTTCATATCCGCTACTGTCCATGAGGTCTTTGGGTCACAACTTTCTTTACATCCGGTGCTAGTAAAGAGTAAGGTCATCTTCTCTGATCTTTCTCCTAACCTTACTGCTATTTTTACTTCAAGGGGATGGGAGTCTTTACTGGTAGAATCGTATCATCTGCCTAGTCTTCTGGTCCAGGAATTCTATGCTAATATTCATGATATTAGTGGATTGACTTTTAGGGTTTTTCTTCTGGGTAAGACCATTAAGATCACTCCCGATATCATTTCGAGTCTTATTCACATTCTCCGAGTTGTTCACCCTTTATTTCCTTACTTATCTGTCGATACCCTCCCGGGGGACTCACTTGTCTGCTTGACTATGTTTAACAGCCCTTTGGGATGGGGGCCTACTATGATCCATACTAGATCTCTTCCGATCAATCTTCAGATTCTGTTGCACATTGTGTGCACGAACCTGTGGCCAATGTCCCATACTTCTTCCATGCCCATGGAAAAGGCCTAGTTTCTTTATGCTTTGTTACATGGTGACTCTATAGATCTTCCTACTTTTATATGCCATTAGATGTTACGAGCCTTCTGGTGATGGGTACAAGGGTTGTTCTTCTGTACGCCTGTTTGATTCACCATCTAGTGACGGCTCTTAGGGTTACTTTTCCAGATGGGGGTCCGAGGAGGGTGTCCCAATCTATTGGCCATACTACCATTTCACAGAATCGTTCTCATGCTTCATCTGAGCCTACTAATCCAGTTAACCTGACTGTGCTAGCTGATCATATTGACAATCTACTTTCTTTTGATCCATTTGATATTCCACTGTTTGGTTCTGATATTCCTACTTCTACTACTGACATCCTTTCGATGTCCACTTCTGCTCCCCACCTATTGAGTTTATTCCTCCGTCTGCATCTGTTTCCGTTGATCATTGGATCACACTTATGGGATAGATGTCTGTGCTGATCGAGCAACGGGCTCGTATGATGGTTGAGATTACACCCATAGTTGATCGACACACGGTAGAGTTTGCTACACTTCGTGATGTTGTCGGCTATTTTCAGCGAGGATTGCATTGGATTCGTCAACATTGAAATGATGGGGCTGCTTCTGATGAGACCAATGATGGTGCTTCTGGTGATGATGCTGATACATAGTTGCTTAGTTGCCCCTTGTCATTTGTGACAAAAATGGGCAGTATTGTAGGTGTAGGGATATGCTAGGGGCATGCTAGTCATTATATTAGTATCTCATAATTTTGATTTGAATATTTTTTTCTCAGATGTATATGATATTTTGGTTAAATTTACATATTTTGTATTTCACTTTTCGGATGTATATGATTTGGTTTTCGTTTTAGCTAAATTAAGTTTTGATATTTAGTGATATCAATGTGGTTGTGGTGTATTGGTTTACATTGATATTGCATCTTAATTTAGCTAGCATGTGATTGAATTTATGTGTCTCAAATGCTTTTATTTCTATTACTATTTTGCGTGCTTTTACACTTGTTCTTTTTAGGAAACAGTTTTGGACAAAGGAAAGACAAGCTTCAGACGAGTCAGTTGGTGAGAAAGTACTAGATTTAGTCGTGTCTGGCAGTACTATAAGTTGATTGGTTTATAAGTGGATTATTATTGGCTTGGACCCAAAGTTTTTATACAGTTACGAGTTTTCTCCGTTATCAATTTTCTATTGTTATTTATTTTTCAGTAATTTATTTAATGCAATAATTCAACATATGATAGTTGTGCATGTGAATTGAATTAATTAATAATTGTGACTTGTGCGAATATTAATTGGTAAATTTAAATTCCGGATAAACACCTATTCACCCCCCCCCCCCGGCCTTCCGCCACCCTTCTAGGTGTTAATTGGGTCGATTATTGTTATTTCACTATTTATAGGGAATTCTGATCAGTTAAGGGTACATCAAATAATGAAATTGCTTCTGTTGTCATAAATTTTACCATAGAGTAGTTGGAACACGGTATATAGTGGTCCAATTTTTGAATGAGAATAGACTTGAAGATAGAAATTCAAGACCATTCATATGGGACCAATTCATTATGTTTCCGTTGGTTGATCATTAAACTTTGATGCTGTACCATTTGAAATCTTAGTGTAGCATAGCACGTAGTGGTCCGAATTTCAAATGGGAATAGACTTGGAAGATAGAAATTCAGGACAAATACTACATAGGATATAGTGGTCCAATTTTCTTGCCATTTCGATCCTTTGCCTTTACTAATCATCAGGAGTTGATTTTGATATCCATTGTTGCAAATGAAGATTTAGGGAACATTGGGGTAGCGTAAGGCCTATTTACAGGGAGTTTTGATCAAGTGCATGAATGAAATTATTTATTTACCTTAAATTATACCATCGAGTAGTTGGATAATAAATATTCATAAGGGTAAATCACTCTCATTATAGAAGTTTATAGTTAAGGATAGTGCCAAGCTTGCTTCCCTCGTTGATATGCAATCTTAAGGCACAAGTTACATATATATATTTATTTAAATCTTTAAAGAAAGAATAAAATTATTTAAAAAATCCCCCAACCTGACCTAGAAAATTGATTCATGATTATATCTTTTACAAATCAATGGCTTCTTTGTTGTCAAGACGTTTTCACAAGGGATCATCCCATCTAATTAATTTGTGAAATATATGAGGAGAAGTAAGTAAAAAAAGAATTTCGATAAATTTTAAATTGTTAAACGCGTTCACAATAATGAAAATATAAGGACATATATGCATAAATATATTAACATGCAATTGTCAAATTAACATGATCTTTCATTGAAACGATTTACTCCCACTTTTTAACTAAAACTAATGAATCTCGACATTAATTATTAGAATCATATGAATTTCTAGTGAGTTACGATCTCTTTTGCTTTATTAGAACGTTGAGTTGCTCAACTTGCCCTACGGCTACCAGGTAGAATTTTTTTTTATCAATTACATCTCTACGTAACTTCCAAATCATCAAATAGACATCGCTTATCGCCTCAAAGACAGAATTTCAATTAAATTCGACCCATTTTTTGAAAGCATCAAATATTTCATTATGATAAACACATCAATGAGAGAAAGCACGATAAGTTAAATGAACTTAAAATTTTAAGTGGAGGATTTGGTCTCACTCAATCATGTATATTGTATCTTCATCTATCGTGCAAATAATCATACATAATTAAATTGTCGATAAATACGGACTTATACTATCTAACCAAAATGAAAACTAGTTCGTCAGGATGACATTCGATCATCTAACGCGACCATGCAATAATCTCCATCTCTTCCTCCAACCTGTATCATATACTAGTCATCTTGTAGTCAACTCCAACCTAATGGTCGAAACGCGAGCCTAAAATGAATGGATACTCACGCCATAATTACAACAGTAAGCTTGCGTGTCGAAAATTATAAAAAGAAGAATGAATAAATAAACCAACAATTCAAACTAATCACATAGATCGCTGTACTAATGTCATGCCTACCTACAGATTTATTCTAAATTAAATGATTTACATCCAATTCAGATTTTTAGTCTCCAAAGAAATATTTGCCTAAACTATTTATTCAAAAATCAAAAGATAAATAAAAATCAAATTCCTTAATTAATCTAATTAATTGACCTTTGAAAGGATTTGTTTGGCACAATGATGCAATACCCATGGGCAGAAAGTGTTTGCCCAACTGAAAATTGAAGACCCAGCTACTAAAATCTGTTATGTTTTTTTACTTGGTGCAAAAACATGTTTTGGAGAAAATGCCTAAAGTTGTGTTTAACTTACCCGATGAAATGGACGCCCAGGATATCGCCATGTGTCACCTCCTATACCATTAGATTGGAGACTATTGGGTGACTATATAAAAGGCATCTAGGGTTGCAACAGTGCATAGGCTCAAGACTTTTCTTCTCTCCTTGTTTCTGCGCCGTTCGAGAGAATTTGTCTCGCGCCTCGTAGGTTTGTCTCTAAACAGCGTTCGGTATTTTGGTCATAACTTTCTCCACAGGTATCCGATTGAGCTGATTCAAAATGCGTTGAAAAGATAACTCAATGAGCTACAACCTTGCTTCAGATACCATCTTCCATTTCTATCGTTTTCCATGTCCAAAATGGGTCTCAAACTGAGACTGAAAATCGGATGCATATTTCGATTGGAAATTGATGTGTGATCCTACATTGACGATATTTCACTCCTTTGACTTATTTCTTCATTCAATTGATTTCTACACTCTCAAATCTTCATCATTTGGTTTGACACAACTTTTGTGTATTTTCACGTTAGTCCTTGAACTTTCATTTCCTTTCACTTTGGTCATTTTTCACTTATTTCTTCCAAATTATGTCATCTCCATTGCATTGCCACCTAAATCAAAATATGTGTCTAATGAGTACATTTTGGCATTGATTAATCATACGAGCACATAAAATAAGGAGAGAAAAATATGCATTTTGCATTCCTATCACTAGACATTACTTTTGCAATCCACAAGCTAAGCCAATTTGTTTCTCAACCTCGTGAGCCCCATTTAGATGCTGTTTATCATCTTCTCAGATACAAGAAGCAAGCCACTGTTTCTAGATCATATGCAGAAGCTGAATACCGTGCTTTATCTTCATCTATTTGTGAAATTATTTGGATTTAGCAGCTCTTTCTTGATTTGCAGGTCAGAATTTCACTCCCAGCCTTGATCTTCCGTGACAATCAAGCCACTCTCCACATTGCTACTAATCCAATTTTTCACGAGTGAACGAAACACACAAAAATTGATTGTCATTTTGTTCGAGATGAAGTCAATGATGGGTTCATCAAACTTCTACTGGTCCGAACTCAACACCAGTTAGCTGATGTTTTCACCAAACCATTACCATCATCTTTTCTTTTTCATCTCATGTCCAAGATGGCTATTTTGAATTTGCACAGTCCATCTTGAGGGGTAATATTAGAGCTCAGCTAAAGTTCCAGCAGCTCAAGATCAAGCTAAAGCTACCAGCTAGCTTCCATCAAAACAGAACCAATTGATGTAACTAATTTTGGTTCCTTTATGTATAGATGAAAATTAGTTACATGTACAGACAGCTGTAATTGTTAGTTGATTAGTTAGTTGGTCAGTTAGTTAGCTTTTTCTGTATTTATATGAACTGATTGTATCACTTCATTTTCAAGTAATATGAATTCGTCTTTGATCTTCAATTCTCTCTCAGTATTCAATACTAATTCTAGACCAAGTCGATCTCTGGAAATGTTTCTTGCAAGGATGCCTCACCAACACTTCCGTGACCCGGATTCGATAGTGGAGTGGGGAAAGTTCATTTTGTCTCATTAAATTTCCTCATCAAGATTATGCTTAGGCACCGTTTGGTAACCATTATTCTAGAAAAAAATGTATTCTTTGTGTCAAATCACACCTTTTTTGTGGTTGAAAATGAAGGAAAAGTTATTGATGTGATGGAAAATATTATTTTATTGATGAATGTGTGGTTGAAAATTAGTAGAAGAATGAGAATGAAAAAAAGAATGGTTACCAAACGGTGCCTTAATGTTGCTTATTTACATGGATCTGCTATGCCTGCAGGGTTTCTGTATGGCATCCTATCACCACTTGTGGCTTGTGGCGCATTCAAAAAGAGAGCATTGATCAACTGTTTTTACATTGCAATTATGCCTGTGATTTTATCTCCTCTAAATTCTGCTTTACATTGCAGCCACATGTTACAGTATCATTATCATAGATAATATAAATGTCATCTTAATTTAGAACCAAAACCAATATTTTTCTCCTATATATTCTCAGGAACCAAAAGAAATTGAATAAAACAAAACAGTACCATCAACTTCATTTCTGACATAAATTGATTTTCCTACAATACTGCCATGAACAAAAAAATAAAAATAATAACTACACAAGCAGAATGGCTTGTGGTGCATTCAACAAGAGAGCATTGATCAACTGTTTTTACATTGCAATTATGACTGTGATTTTATCTCCTCTAAATTCTGCTTTACATTGCAGCCACATGTTACAGTAACATTATCATAGAAAATATATTTTTCTCAGGAACCAAAAGAAATTGATTAAAACAAAACAGTACCATTAACTTCATTTCTAACATAAATTGATTTTCCTACAATACTGCCATGAACAAAAAAATAAAAAATAATAACTACTCAGTTTTCAATATCTGAACTCTTAGGCTGTTTGGCATTCTCCCATTGCTTGACCAAATTCGCATATCCTTCAGCTGAAATAGAGGCAAATTCTGTCAGTGAATTCATGGCTACTGACATTCCGGCGCAAAGCACTCTATTGGCTACTTCAGCTATTTTTTCTGCATTCACTACTTCATCTTCAAATCGGCCAACCTCAACAACGCCTACAGGTTCCTGTTCCCCCCCACAGCTCTTTGAAGCACTTATTTTCCTGCAAGAATCTTCCTGTAGTTGTTGTGCATATAAGGAACAAACACCTTCTGCTGCAAGATCGAGTCCACCAAGTACCGGAGCTTCCTGGATTGCATCAAGGAACCTGGACCATTGGATGCATATGTTAAACATTGACAATCCCCCGAAGGACTCACGAGGAGCGAATGGTAATTTCGATGTGTTAGGATCCAAACGGACACAGTGCAAGAGCCATCCTGTCAATGCATGCACATAGGAGCGTTGAGAAACAATCCATGTCCCAAAGCAGGCTCTCCAATTCCTGAGCTCTGTCTCGAGGTTAGCAGCTGAATTGGCAAGCCTTTGTAGCTTTGAAGGTAACATTGTCTGTTTCTTTGTTGCAGAATATGTTGAGAGCGTTTCAGCTAGTAAAATCTTGGCTTCATCTAGAGTACATTTTTGCAGTTGATGGCACTCAGCCATAACCTTCCACATCCTTGCTAACCTGTTAAGTAATCACTAAATAATTCAATTGCTTCATTTGATCACAGGAGTCTGAATCATTTAATTTAGACTGATTTAGGTCTAACTGGTTGGGGAAGCATGTACAATATGGACAAGTTCACGATCGTAGACTTGACAATCTCCAAGTTCAAACTCAGATGAGAACGAGTTCATTTTGCATAATTACATGCAACCAAAGCATACATTATTAAAAAGAACCTTTGGTTTATTTTATGAAGTAATGAGGTTATGAATTGAAGTTTTGAAACCAGTACAATGTTACTCGAAAATTTAAATAGAGGATAAACTTTTCTCCCTTTTCTTTCAGTAAATTTTGTAGTAAATTATACAAAATACATAAAAACAGAACATCAGAATTCTAGTACCATAGCAAAAGAAAGAGGTCAAGAGAGAAGCATATTTACTACATATGGGTTACATATATCGTAGTTAAAAATATTTGAAGTGTAGGTTTAACAGGTGCAGGTTCCAATATTTTTGTATAAGTTCACTCAATAAGTCTAATAGAACAATAAATAAGCATTGAGATTCATACGTACCCTTGCACTAATTCTAATATCTGAGGCTCCAGTTCCTCATCCCTTAATGTTTCAATTCTCTTAGAGGCAGATTCAACTAAGTGAATTGAAACTTTTATTTGAGTATGCAGATCAGTCAAGGATGCTCTTGTTTTTTCAGAAAGAGGAGGTTCTTTTCCTTTCACATCTTGATTTCTCAGCTGTGCACACTTCTTTTCATATGCTTTTCGAATGCGTTCACCAGCCTGAATAGACACAAAGATGACTTATAACTGTTCGACATAAAAGATAATTCCAGAATTATGTTATCCCAATAGAATGAAACTTAAATTTTGTTACATGCAATGAAACTTTAGCTTTCAGCCTCTGTACTGAAGAACTACAGAAGCACAGGATTCTTCACATTTCTACTTCTTTGACACAATTGTTTCTGTTAATGTTTACGGCTAAAAGTGAAAGTACATTCTCGGGTTTCCCAAAAATTTCCAGAAAATTTATTTAAAGATGAAGACAAAAATGCTGTAAGAAGAATGACAAATCAGTGTTGGGCTCTATCTTCTGCAAGAAAGTAATGAGATACAACTTGTGATCACAAAGAAATCATAAAATGAAAGATCTACAAACAAAAAAACACTTTTTCGTCCATTCAAATCCTTTGCACTCTTAAACAACATGCATAAAACTTATTTTGGTTATCTGAAAATGAAATTGGAAATTGCACTTCCTCGGTTTAAGTTGTTTGAATGCATAGGTGTATTATACCATTTCCTCCTAAAATTTTTTATTCCATGGAAATAACATGTTCATTATTTCGTTCATACTTTTTGTTTATAGTGTGCTAGTGTCAACAGTTGAAAATGGATAATTGACACCATTCCTATTATCTATTATAGGAGATTAGGCTAGTCTTATTTAGCACAAAATAGTTCATCGTTCAGAGGCATACCCTAACTTCCTGGTAAAGTTTTTTCTCCCAAGCATATAACTTTTCCAGGGTTGATTGATGATTTCCTGTAAACGTGCAGGACTCTTCAGAGAAGTTGCTACTACATTTGTAATCTTCATCTCTTGAAGTTGAAGAGCTCACTAAAACCCTCGACAATGATGACGATCGAGATGAAGCCGATCTGAACAAAGCTACCGGATTCAACATCTCCATTACTGAAAAATGAAGTTTAGTGTTGAGATTAGCAAACAAATTTAAAGAAGCATCGAGTTATAATGTTTTTTTTTGTTCCCCCAAGTACTAAACTACAGGTTCGACATGGCTAATCAAAAAGGGTTTTAGCAAGAAAGCAGAAAAGCTTCATCTACCACGATGTCAGCGACAGAACCAGTAAAACAGTCTTAACAAAAGATGACAGAAGAAAAAGCATTCATTTAAAAGAAAAATGCTATGATTTAATGCGAGTTCTTTCCCACCCCTTCTGCTCTTAACTATTTCACCTGCTGTTAGATTTTATAAAGTAGTTCTATTGCCCTTAAATAGTCAAACTTAAAGGTTTAGAAATAAGCAGCAGTAAAAAAATGCAGGAATGCATAGTCAGCATTTTAATTCAATAAAGTATCGCTTCTTAAACCTGTGAGATCATTTGATGTTGATGAGTACTTAGCCTTGCCGGCCTGCAAAATCAGTGATACGTCAGTAGCTGAATTATGCGCAATCATGAACTGACCTTCAAGATCCTTTACAACTTCTGCCATGCTTGTTAGCCGTTGATTTATGTAAACCGTATATCCCGGTGTTTCCTCTTTTGATTCACAATCAGTAACTGCAGTTCCTTTACCACTAATTTGACCTACATTTTCACATTTTACAACTTCTATGTTTTGCTCTGTTCTAGGCTCACTGATTGTTCCATCCTCATTTTTATTATTGACACTATCATCAACATCTTCCGCAGCAACTTCTTCTCTCTTGGAGTTCTCATCAGCCTTAACCCTCTCTTCTTTCTTATTTATCCTTTCATCAATTTCTTTCTTTTCCTTTTTCTCTTCTGATTCAGATATGCTTTCCTCTTCTCGAACCTGCCTTGCCCGAGCATTCTCATCATTCAAAATATTCTCACCAAGACTGCTCGTGGGATAGCCATAGTAATCTAATGAAGTGAAAGGATTCCAAAAGAAATCCCATTGAGATGTTTGAGCTGAAATTGGAGAACAATTAGGTCTATTGTTTGGGGAGCTATGAAAGATTGAAGAGCTCACTGAAGATGAATGCATTTCCAAAATGCTGCCCATTTCGAAATGATGAACAGGGGCGTAAGCTTCGACTCTGACAGTTTCTGGTGACTGAGGTGGTCTCACCTCAACAGAAACAGAAGGATTTCCACCAGACTTGAGGTAGTTTATTTTACAACATGAGTTGGGTTCAGATTTAGCCGGTGCAACAGAGAAGGATCTTGGTGATATGCAGACGAAATCAGCACTTTTTTTCTTTATTGGGCTGCAGTCGTCTTGTGTAAAAGAATCTAGCATATTATCACAAGACTCGTGCCCAATGATATATTCTCGAAGTGCAGCAGAAACTCTTTTCATTGATTGTATATAAGCAATGTGTCCCGAAGCAAATTCCATTCTATGCTCAACTGCTTGTTTGATGAACTTATTACGGTCCTTACAAAGCTGTAAAAGTGCTTCATTATCCAACTTCGATGGAGAACATCCCATTCTTTGTTTAGCTTTCTTTCCCTCTCAAACTTTGACCTCTAAGAAATTTCAGGCTTCAAACAAATTGAAACTTTGTTATTCCCAACAGATTCATAAGTATATTCTCCACCCACTTAAGGCAAGAAAATAAGTACTATAGAAGGCACGAAAATAACATCAAGTCAAGAGAAGAGTGGGAACTCGAATTATGAAGTGATACATATATGCAATTGACCTCTCTTCTCAAGCCTTTGCAATAACATAAAAAATAGCAAACAAAAAGATTATTTACTGACGGAATAAGAAAAATTCTTAACTATCAACTTTAGGGTGACAATCTTGTCCAACTAAATCATCCATTTTTAATGTATTGAATCTGAGAAAAAAGATTAACAGGATTCTTTTCCGATGGTCTTCGAGATTTAGAGGACAGAAAGTGAGAATTGGATAAATTTAATCGCAGACAAAATGCAATTGACTTTAGAAGGATAAAACCACAATATCTATTTATTATATCCTTATTTTCAGAATTGAATCTTGAAACCACAAAACAAACACTAGATGAATATAACAATTCAATGAAATTAATAATTGTAAAAATTAAAATATCAATTGAAACTGGTGAATTTTATTTTAAAAACCTGAAAAAGAAAGGCTGATAATAACGAAATTCAAAAATAAAACTCATCAAACAATAACACCCTAGGATAATGAAAAACACATTAACGTTTTAAATCGATCAATTAATACCAATAACAAAAAATTAACAGTCAAAATGAAGAATTCAGATCAGCGGAAAACATGGTACAGATAAAAAATGAACGACATTCTAGATAAAATACTTAATGGAATTGTTCAATTCTTACGAAATTTTGAACTAACAAACTGAACAGAAACAAAGAGTGAGAATTGAACTTTGGAGTTTGAGTACAAATAAAGAACATTCGTACCTGAAATGCGGTGGATGTTGCTGTTCGCTTGATCGCAGGTTAATATTTTTTGTCTTGTCGGAGAAGAGAGACGTTGGGAGGAAATTGCAACGGTAAAATTGTTTTTTTAAATTTAAAGTAGAAAAAAACAAATCGACAAAAATAGGAAAAAGGCAAACTAAAAGCTTTTAACGTTGGAGCCCAACCCACTACAACGGCCCATGACACTGTACGCCTTTTAGTTAGAATTTTTGGGATAGTAAGAAATGCTCCAAATATTCCAATCTAATCGTGGTATAAATTGGTATCTTTTAATCCACTTTTTCATCATTATTTACATTTAGATGGATCTAAATTCAAACTTTGATTCAATGAAAAGACTTAGATCTACTTTTAAAAAAAAATGATGAACCGCATCCTTAGCGGCCCCCACCTGCCTTGCCCTAGGCCTTGATGAAAAAAGTAAATCGCAGATTATGCTTCCAAGAGTACAGGGATATGTGTGTGTGTAAATTTAAATCTTTTTTTAAATTGTTTGACAAAAATACAATTTGCATTTCCTTTGAATCTCTGCATTTAAGAGATTCTCGACCACTTTGAAAATGTAAATCATAATTTAAATCTAGTTTACACCACAATTAAAGATGCTTTAAGGGAATCAGAGCGGGGAATGTGATCCCCACTATTATTATTATTATTATTATATTCAATTTATATATTTTTGAATTAAAGTCAAAATTCAAAAAAATGTAAATGAGGAAACAAAACAAAAACGATAAATCCCTTGTTAAAACAAAAAGTTAAGCGAAAATAGGCTCTATACTTACTATTTTTCTCTAGATTGAAATTTATTGATTTTTAAAACCTTAAAGGATAAATTCTATACTCAAATCATATTGAAACGGACTGTTCAATGGTAGTCTATTTTCACGGTGAACATGATTACACTATGAGAAGTTATCATTTGAGGTGAACTTTTCCCAGTAAACTACAAAATCATTTTATATTTTTTTGGGAAAAATTGCAGTTACGGTATCAAACTTTTTACTTTTGCGCAGACTTAACATAAATATTTAGATTGTTACATTCACGGTACCAAATATTTCAAAAACTCACACCTGAAACCCAAATGGATGAAAACTATTAGTTTGACCATTAGTTAACTAGATACTTGACCTTGACAATAATTTTAACTAATTTTGAAATATTAAAATAGTAACTTTACGTTTTTTATATGAAAATAACTAAAAATCAAATAATTAAAATCAAAATCTAAAAACCAAATAATTTCTTCTTCACCACCCCACCCACCCCACCACCACCACCACCACCACCACCACCACCACCACCACCAGACAGCTTGATCACACCCACCTGACGCCTCCTCCACCTCCATCACACCACAACATCTCCACCTCATGTTCACAATAATAAACTGTCACAAACATCTACATATATAAATCAAAACATACTTAACTAAAAATGATATTTCATCATCCAAAATACACAGTGGCCACCACTATGGACATAATCAAGAAAATTAACAATTAGCTTCAAACCGTAATTAACCCAACAGTATGCAAAATTAAATTTTGACCAAATAAGCAGTCCAAAAATCACTTGAATCACCTGAATTTCACCCTGCATAGTTGAACTATAGGCTCATAATTTCTAGTGTATTCAAACAGACAAAAAGACTCTAACTTGGATAGTCCAAAGTCATTTTCCTTTTTCTCCCACTTCTTCTTTTGAATTTTCAATTTGACCATGAAAACGAGCCTCTAGTTTTGGGGGCAACAAAGGGGTGCCTTGTTCGAGGTGTAAAATTTGTTGAGACAGTGAATATTTAGGGGGTTTCCTAGGGATTATCATGGAATAAAAAATTTGAAAAAAAAAGATTAATAGGAATAGCGTGATAAATTGTCTGTACAAGGTTTGAGGGTTTCTTTGAGTCAAGTCCTACGTTCTCTGTGAGTCGAGTCTCTTTGTGGATAGAATTGTGTGGGTTGTGGATTTGAAGTGGAGATATTGTGGTGTGATGGAGGAGGAGAAGATGGAGGTAGAGCCGACGTTGGGTGGGTGCTGTAGAGTCGTTCGGTAGTGGTGGTGGTGGTGGTTTTAAGGTAGGATAGGGTAGGGTGGGGTGGATGGGGAAGAAGTTATTTGATTTTAATTATTTCATTATAAAAAATATAAATTTATCATTTTAACCTTTTAAAATTATTCAAAATTGTTGTCAATGTCAATTATTTGATCAACTAACAGTCAACCTAACCGTTTTTATCAATTTGGACTTCAGGTGCAAGTTTTTGAAAGATTTGATACCGTGAATGAAACAAAATAAAGGTTTAAATCAAGTCTACATAAAAGTGAAAGATTTAGTATCGTAATTGCAATTTTCCCTTTTTAATGAAACTAGTATGTGACTTTTTGCTTATCAGACAATAGTATTTATTGATAGGGCCCAACTATCTTCATGGGCCAATACTTGATCAACACATCCAACCTAAACTCAATTTAATTGAAAGAACAACACTCAAATGAGTCATCATCTCGTTGGAGAATGTTATAGGTATTTTCTCACATTGATTAAATATCAAGCTTTGTCGTTCAATAATCTCTATCTATTTTGAAAATTATTCTCACATATAACCCTACTATAACTTTATGAAGAATGTGAATATATGAAAATAAATTAAGTCGTGCTAAACTTCTCATTCCTTCTCTCGAATGAAATAAAAATCATAAATTTATTCAATTATAGATAATGTAATTGGAAACATTAATAACATAACCATTCAAGCCAAACAAGTGTTTGACATCAAAATTGTTGAATTATCTTTAAAACTACTAAATATAGGTTGTAGAGAGAACAAAAATAACTTTTGAATCTCTTAAACAATTCTGGAATAATCTTCGTCTCTTCTTTCTCTTGTGTAAAGGTATTAAATTTGTTTTTGGTTGTGTGTTTGTGAATAAAACTTCCTCCTTTTTCAATCCGAAAAAGTCTCCTTTTCATATTTGCTGGAATATGGTAAAATTTGTTTTCTATCCTCATTCCACATAGAAGTCTAAGGCCCTGTTTGGGAGGAATTAAATTTTTCTACAGTAAATCAATTCTCATTTTCAACCACACATTTTTCAATAAAATAATATTTTCCATCACATCAATAATTTTTTCTTCTTTTTCAACCACATATTTCCCATCATATCACTATTCAAAATCAATTCTTCTCCCAAAAATCTCTCCCAAACAAGCTCTAAGTAAACTATGAGAGAAAATTTGAGACTGCCTTGTCTAGCCATGTGATCTCATGGTTCAAAGACTTGCAACCGTATGGTTCACACCGGAACATGCTTGGTCTTGTTTTTCTCTAGTTGGGGCCGCATGGTTAAAACCCTCCAATTGCAAGGTTTGATCTTTTCCTTCGAGTTCAAGTTAGTCCATGAATGTCCTATTTGGTTCAGCTAAAGGTTTTTCTTATTTACATCCTGAGTCCTTTATCTTTCAAATCTATAAACTTTGATTCAAATCATCCACAATTTGTTCTTCTTCAGCCATCAACAATCGATTTTTGCTCCGTTTCTTCATCCAACTTCAACTTTTCTCATAAACAATCAACATTCAACCAAAAGTAAGTATCAACACAATAAAAGTAACACAGTAAGTATCAACACAATAAAAGTAACACCCAAACATTCACTTTCTGTGTGTGGATAAAAAGTAAGAAAAATTTTTGAATTTACATACAAAATATTTTATTATGTAAATATTTGGTTAAAAATGAGTATACAAATTAAACAATTTTAAAATAACGATTGTCAAATAAGACCCAGTCATTTACAAGTACACTCATTGATGCAATTTAGTCAGCATCATGCTACATGTACATTATCTTTAACATCGTGTCACGACAAAATACCATTGAACAGTTTAAAAACAAAAACAATTTTTTCGCCCAAAAGTAACGTTAACCAAAAAATGTACATTTAGCATTATTGTTTTGTAAAAGTATTGTACTACAAATATTTATTCCATTTCACACTCCCAGCATTATCAAAAAATAAAATAAAATAATAAATAAATAAATTTGACCGTACCTGTTATTCCTTGAAAAAATATTTATTTTTAAAAAATTGAAATTTCGATGCGAACACATTTTCTTGTTCATGTATTCATTGGTTTTATGTTATGTAACAACTCAATAATTTGAGAATATATGAGTGAACACCAACAAATATAATGGAAAAAGTATAGAGCTACCAATGGATTCATCATTAGCTATGGCTAGATATCTTTGCGAAAGGACATAACTCACTCAACTCCACCACAGCATATCGCATTTTAGTGGTTTCTTTGTAACACCTTTTGGCATTCTCGTACAATATTGCTTTCCTGGTTGTACCAATTACTTTGTAATTAACCACAACTTTTTGCACAAAAGTTAGTCTCCTCAGTCATAATTGCCAGAATTTGAAATGTGGATCCATCTATTATTGCTTATTTTAACAACTTTAAAACACTGTCTTTTGGTTTGAGGGATCCCACACAATGCTTTTATCACCCATGAGATTAATTAATGACCAATTAAGATTTAATTATGTTATCTTAATCTTAACTAATAACCTATATATTAAGACATTTTCAATAAAGGTAAACCCACTTAGGTTTCATTTGGTCCAATTTTGTAATTTGGAGTTTTATGGGAGTGATTAGTATTAATGGAGGACCACTATCTAACAGTAATCTTAACTAATAGCCTATATATTAAGACATTTTCAATAAAGGTAAACCCACTTAGGTTTCATTTGGTACAATTTTGTAATTAGCAAAATTAACAATTTTCTAATTTCTAATTGACACCTTAGTAGAAATCATGTTATAGATGACTTGTATTAAGGCTTCATCGAGTTGAAAACAAAGTCAAAATATAAGTTATTGTTGACATATGATTTAATATAGGTTCATTTTTTTTTTATTATAACAAACAAGATACTTATATTTCTAACAAATCTTGTTTCTTGAATTTTTCATGTATAAATCTTTTTAAGCATTCAAATGCTCAAATCGTCATCTATTGAAGAACAAGCGATCAAAAAAGATTCGAAGAGAACAAGAACTTTGAAAATTAGAGTTTAGAAGTTCTTTATTGAAACTTCAATTTTATATGTAAATGTATCAACTCATCAATCTTTAACAAGTGCACAAAGTTCAAATTATTTTCATAATTCATCACTTGCATAAAATGCTTTTGATTCATAATATGACATAGTTTTTGGAAAAATGAATATTTTGATATAAAAATTAATTTTCAAAATTCTCATACTTCGCTCGACCGAAGTATACATCGGTCGACCGAAATTCTGTTCGATCGAAATGACAGAAATGCTCAGTTCAAATTCCAACGGTTTAAAATATACAACGGCTATATTCATCTTTCGGTCGATCGAAATGCCCGATATGCTCAACCGAAAGTTGCTGGTTTTTAACATCTTGATCTATAAATAGCACTCTCTTTTGCATTCAATTTTAACCACTTACAAGAACAATTAAGAGAGTATATTTATTGAAAATCATTGAACTTACTTGATTTTATATTCTATTTCACTTATTACAAAGAATCTCTTGATTGATCAACTAGTTTTACCTATTTCATCAAGAATTCTATTTTGTAAGGAAAACTTCTCAATCTCATTTATTTTCAATTCTTGATAAAGGTTTTCTTTGCCAACACTTATATTGAAGTGTAAATTTCTCTTCATACTTAACTCGTATTATGTGTTAAAAACTTTGATACAAAGATACAAACTATTTCATTATCTATTATTCATCAAAGTCTACAACATAAACACTTGAGCTTTATTATTTGTTATTTATTGAAGTGTTATCCTAATTCTCTAAATACTTGCCTTGGTCATATCATTTGTTAAAAGATTTCTTTCAATTGTAAAATATCATTTATATTTTGGTGATTTCGAGAGTCTCGTAAAACCTCGATTGTTGTTAAGGATAAGTGTTCATTATTGTAAGTCACTTAAGGATTGATATTCATTATTTGTAAGTTACCACTATAGTCCATTTGGCCTTACTCGTGACGGAGAGCTTGGTAATGGGGACGTAAAACACATTGTGTATCGAACCCCATTAAATTCGTTTGTCATCTTTAAATTATTGCAATTTACTTCAAATTGCTATTTATATTGTGCTATATCTACTTAATTAACAAATACTTGAATTAAAAAATCGAATTTGCATATTTACCTCTCTTATTACACTTTATATTTATATCTTATGTATTAAAGGGTTTTGAGACTAATTGTCGAAAAAGTTTCAAAACCAATTCACCCCCCCCCCCCCCTCCTTCCCTCCCTCTTGATTAGTTATTCTTGGGTTATCAGTTATTGAGTCATAATTAAAGTCAAAAGAGTTGGAATTGATAGTATATGTCATGAAGGAGTCCAAGATGTCCAAGAAGATCATATATGATCATTGGGATGCAATTGGACGTTAAAGAAGTGTAAAAGTGTTGCACAAATTATGCTCCAAATTCTTGCTACAAGTTACGATGCATTTTTCATATGGAAAAACATTGAAATTTGGACAGGCTATTTCTAGAAGAATTCATCCCTCTGACATATCTTTTCGACGCACTTAAAATCGCCTCATTTGATATCAGGGAAGAAGGTTATGATGAAAATATTAATGACTGCTCATATGCCACTAGCTAGCACTAGCTTGGCACTCGAGCGGTGTGGTTATCTGAAGAAAAGTAATATTCAATTTTCAAGCAGATTTTGAGTTCCATTTCATCTCAAATACTACCTATTATAAATACACATCCTATGAGACGTCAAAAAGTGTGGTTGAACCATATTTTGATTATAGAGATCATTCTTTGAAAATTCAAACATCTTTTCATTGATTATTTGATTCAACTACAATATTATTTGTCCATTTTTCAACCCATATATTGATCCAATTAGTAGAGCCTTGTTGGTAAGTCAAGAGTTTGTTCTTTGAAAGCCAAGAATATATTCTAATATCTCTTGCATCATCCAACAAGATCAAAACACAAAAAAATCATTGATCAAAGGAGACTAAGGGTTAATTGAGTCTGGACTATACTGTAAGTCTCATCGTTTATATTGGATTGTTGACTGGCGAAGTGCCTGGTATTTTTTATCATTTGCGAAAGGTTTTCTCCATGATCATATTAGTATTATTTACAAAATGTGGTATTCAAATTTAGGATAAAATTGACTTAATCATTTAGAAACAATTAAAAAGTAACTTGTTGCTTTTAATTGTATAATTTCGCACGTTGGGTCTTAATATTTGGTAAATTTGAACTTGCAGGTTTCAATTTCACTATTATCAAATCGTATTGGTTGGATAGTTGACTAGAACACTTTTCAGGGATTAATTAAAAATCAAAGAAATGTCTCCGAAGAAAGAAATTAGGGTTCCCTGCTTCTTCATGCTCAACGAATTGCACCAACCTTGGGATGCTTTACATGAATTTCGAGACGGATCTTAACATGGGTCTCGATTAAGAATGGCGGTGGAACAACTTATACATCAAACGAACATTCTACTAACTAATTCAACCTAATCCACAAGTACAATAAATTAATAACAATTGAAAAGTGGATTTCTATTGATCGACTAGAGGTTGATACATGTTTTCAAGAGCTATAGTATACATGATATATTATATTAGAAGTTCAGTTTATCATATTTAATCTAAACTAAGTAATTTCAATTTAGTTCTTTGTTTGATTATGACTACTATCTCAATCACCTCTTAGTGATTGTTTCTTCATTGTCCTTTGCCTCTTATTTAATTTTTTGTTCATTGTGTTAGGTTTTAATGTAATTGGCAAGTTTGTGAACAAATACAACTAGAATTAATATGTTGTAAAAATCAAGAAGTAAATTGTAAATATTATAAATTGAGTTGTATTAGGTCTAGGGTTCGAGAATGAAAAGAAGAATGGCGCTGCAATTTCGCTGGGCTGTCGCCATGACTTTGCTCGAGCGGTAAAAATAGAAATATTTTCGCTCGCCTATCGCTTGCCTTCGCTTTAGCGACAACCTGTCGCTCGCCTGTCACTAAACTCTCGCTCTAGCGACGGGGTTGTCTGAAGAATTTTTACATTTTTAAGGTTTTTTATCCGGCTCATTCAAACCTAAACCTACAGTATAAATACCAGAAAGCCTTTGAACTGTTTCTAAGAAGGTCGAACATTGAGAAAAGACATATTGCTTCATATCCTCTTAATCAAAATCATCTATAAGGTTTCAACCTTCCCAGTTTGATTTATTCTTGGCAGTGAAAACATCAAATCCATATAATCTAAATACCAAACTGCTACTTTCTAAACATTTGTCTGAGTTTTGAAGATAAAGAGAAGGTGACTGGAGTTCCAGTTGTTGGAAAATGCGGAGTTCTTCATTGATTCATAGGAGATAGACGAATTCATAAAGCCGGTAGTTGGTGTAGGAGCACACAATCCAGGAGGGCTATGGGAATTACAATCAGGGTTAGAAAGTACTAGTGGTAGTCGTGTCTAGCAGACTGTAAGTTCAATATTCGTTTATGGTGGATTTTTTATTGGCAAAGTGTCTGGAGTTTTTACCCAATTGGGGTTTCTCCGTGATCATTCTGTGTGTTGTTACTATATTCATATAACTGCGACAATTCAACATAGGAAAATTGGACTGTTTGATTATATATATAAGTTAATTTACGCAATATTGATAACTGAAAAAAATTCTTATTTATTTAAATAGTGAAACATTAGACTCTTAAAATTCATTTTACATTTTCATGTCTAGAAAAGTCGTTTTCCGCAAGCAACACAATTGAAAATTGCCGGTGATAATGGGTTCATATACTGGTAGGACCAATTTAAGGCAAAAATCCATGCAAAAAAAATAACATGTTGCATCATTTCGAGCTAGTATTCCTGTTCCATTTTCACATAATTTGTACGTGTTGAACCAAGGAATCTATCTTGTAAGAGTTACTCCATTGGAGAGGTATAAAGCAACACATGAAGGGAAAGAAGAAGCAGAAGGCTCACGTAAACAGTTTTTCGCATCCAAGTTGGCTACAAACTGTTAATAAATGGCACATGGATAAGTGAATAAAGAGTGAGTCTTAATCGAATTAGTTAGGAGATAGTCAATAAGAAGTCGCATTGTCATTCTCCTAAAAGGACCAAATTATCCCAAATCTTGAAGGAAAAACTATAAATACCCCACTTAATTAAAGAATAATGCATACAATTCAAATCAAATAGCTATTTTACTTCTTGCTTCTGTTTGAGCATCCAATTAGTCAATTTAGGAAGTGAAAATTGTAGTTAGGTGAGTAAAATTTATTGATCTGATTTGTATCATCAATAAATCGGTACTGTCTGTGGGAACTTGAACAAAGTAAATCACATATTTTCATGCTCTGGCTGAGAAATATTTGAAATCAAAGGAAATTAAATGAGACGAAGAAATTAACCATTAGCTATAGCATCGAGTAACAAGAATTCAGAAAGTAGCAATGTTCCGACTAAATTCGACAGTGAAAAACATTCGAAAAATGGCTGAAGATCTAAAATCATTCATGACAACGCGATGTCCTATGTACGCAGATATAGTACCTAGAAGATAGGCATACAGGAAAAGTAAACTCATAAGGAGCACACAATCCTTAATCTCTTCAATTACATCTATCGAACTTAGAAATGAAATTTCAGGCGTTGAATATGAGGTAGTCATGATCCATGCAGTAATAGAGATTAAATATTTTCATTGCATACTCTCAGATAATGAAACGATAAAAAAAGTGCTATGAGTATTCGACCATATATGAAAGAGTAACCCTCGAATTCCTATGTCGGATCCTTACTGCTACACTGAAGGAGTCCAAGTCATTTGCAGACACGCTACTCTATTAGTGAAGATAAGAAAAGAGTCATAGTCCTACCAAGGATATATAAATTTTGATATCGTCAAGGATAAATTCACATACAACAAAATTTTTGGACAAGCCTTGAGGCAGGCGAACATAATCATTTCTCTCAGTCATTCGTGTATGGGATATTTCATTAATAAAGACGAAATATCTTTAAAGTGTAACCAAGAAATCTTGCATAGGAATTGTAAAAAAAACCAAAAATGAGGCCCGATAGCCCTTAGAAATATCATTGCTATAGTTGAAACAAGTGACATCGAGATAAACTAGAAATTAATAACTCTGTTGACCCCCACATAATTGAGTACACATCAAAAGTGACAGTGGTAAAAAAGCTAAAAAGTTTTTTTGTTAGCTCAGAAGATTTGAGCAAAGCTCTCAAATCGGCAAGAAGTTGAGCGAACCAATGAAAGGCTTGCTAAAAAACTTTTTAGCTTTGATCTTAGATGTGTTCACTAGAAACATGCGAACATGATATGGATCAATCCCAAAGTTGCTTGTCACGCCTTGAAGCTCGACTCTAAGATCAAGCCTAAAATACAAAGGTTCCAGCCAATGATCATCAAAAAATATGAGACGCTAAAAAGTGAGGTAGATAAGCTATTGAAAAATGACTTTATTTGTGCAACTCGCTAACCAGTTTGGGTATGCGATATGGTCCTAGTACCAAAGAGAACGGAAAATGGCGAACTTGGTAAGACTTTATGGACTTGAATAAAGCTTATCCAGAAGACAGCTTCCCATTTCCCATAATTGATAGCTTGTGATGCTATTGCGGGACACGAGCTATTAAGTTTTATGGATATATATTCAATGTATAACCAAATCCTTATGTATGGACCAGACAAGGAGCATACCATATTCGTGACAGATTGGGAACTATACTATTACAATGTAATGTCGTTGGGCTAAAAAATACCGGGGCAACATATCAATGATTAGTGAACAAAATGTTTGCAAACGAAATTGAAGAAACGATGGAGGTATACATTGATGATATGCTTGTAAAAACCCTTCAGTTGAAGACAACTAAAAACACTTGGAAAAAGCTTTCAATGTATTACGAAAGTATAGGATGAAACTCAATCTGCGAAAGTGCACATTTGGAGTAAAATCAAAAAAATTCCTTGCTTACATAGTCAATCAACAAAATATTGAAACCAAAAGAAGTGAAAAGTCTAAGAGTAAGAGTTGTCGCCCTAAGTAGGTTTGTATCTCGAGCAATAGACAAATGTTTATCTTTCTTCCAAGTGTTGAAAGGAAGAAAAAAGATCGAGTTGAGCAACGAATGCAAACAAGCATGTCAAGCTCTAAAGGATCACCTAGGGAGAGTACCCCTATTAGCTAAACCCGAAAATGGGAAATAGCTATTGTTGAATTTAGCAGCATCCTAGGTGGCGTTAAGCTCGATACTAGTAAAAGAGGAAGGACAACATCAATTACCAATCTACTGTGTGACTAAAACCCCGCAAAGAGTAAAGACGAGGTATCTAAATATGGAAAAGCTAGCACTTACCTTAATTACGGCATCGCATAAGTTGTGATCCTATTTCCAGAGCCATAGTATTAAAGTATTAACAAATTTTCCACTCAAACAAGCATTGTAATAGCATGATGAGTAAAGGAAGCTAATAAAATGGGTAGCAGAGTTGGGGCATTTTGAGATAAGCTATAAAGGACGATCTACTATCAAAGTACATGCCTTAGCCAATTTTATTACGAAGTTTTTAGATGTTCAAATTCCAGAGATGGAGCCTCGCACATGGACGTGGAAGTTGCCTATGGATGGATCGTCAGGAGATACTAGCTCAAGAGCAGGTATACTATTAACAAGCTCGAAATCGCATAAATTGAATTATGCATAAAGTTTCACATTTATAGCAACCAACAATATAGCGAGTACGAAGTATTATTGACGGGTCTATGATTGGCAAAAGAAAAGCAGGCACGAAATATTGAGATAAAAAGTGACTCGCAGTTGATGGTAAACCAAATAAATTGTACATTCGAGGCCAAAGATAAAATAATGGCTACATACCTCACAGAAGCTATAAAACTACTTCATTACATCGACAAGTTTGAACTTGTCCAAATTCCTAGAGAAGAAAATGATATCCCTCTTTCATGCTCTCCAAGAAGAGTATTGCCCCAAAAGAATAAGGTCTAGAGCCAAAGAGCTACATCCTATCAATATTCAAGGGATAATATCACCTTAGAAAGGGAAATTGAAGTAGACACCTCCTCGAATTATGCCCCTAGTCGACCTACTGAGGTCCAATTCAGCATGGATGATAACTTTCCTCTTGCATTCAAACCTAAACACAGGCCCCAAAGGTCTGCTAGTATGTTTGATAAGCTCAGCCCAGCGAGACCTAAAATAGACCATACTAGCCACCCAGTGCCTAAAAATAGGCCTCAACCACCACCTCCCTTTGCAAGGTCGCATGACAATAGGTAAGGTCATGCTTCACAAAATCTACCACCTAGAAATAGGAATCATAAGAAGGAGGAAGATATGAGAAATCAAACAGGTACATCTCAATTACTTCCCAAATATCAGGCAGTGGAAGATGGGGAATCAAATGAACCATAAAGGTCTTGCGACCTTGATAATGATGATGACAACCTACCCTTCTCGAGGGATTAAGGACCACTCCAATCCCAAATCACTTTGTGCCGCCAAAGATCCCAAGTATGATGAAAGAGGTAATCCAACAAAGCACTTATTAGCTATAAGACCCATATGAGTTTGAGAGGTGCTTTCCATACCGTCAAAATCTGGTCTAGTAGAATACTATAAGGAAGTATTTGAAGTTGGCCGGACTTCAGAAAAGCTTTCTTGAAGCAATTTGCAATTAGTAAAGAAGGTGAAGCCCCCAGCCATAACATAAGATAACACTAGGTGAGACGTTGAAAATTTTTCTGGCCTGTTTTACCAATTAAATGGCATACTGCATGCAAGCTACCGATAGAGAGGTACTATCAACCCTAAGATGAGGACTTGCCATGATTACCTTCTTTTGGAGAGATGTGCAAAATCACGATACTTTTAGTTACATGCTTTACAAGAGATGATGAAGTGAGAGATCATTAATGAGGAATTGATCGATTACTGCAACAGGGCTAACATGCTTCTCCCACCTAGGGATGGCAACAGGGCGGGGCACCCCTATCCCGCTACTCCCCTGCTTCGCCCCGCCCCGTCTAAGATGGGACGGGGCGGGGAGGGGCAGGGGGGTGGGGCCCGTTGCGGGACCATTTCCCATCCCCGTTTATTTTTTTTATAATTTTTTTTTTTTGCTATAAAAAATTTCCAGTATATATGGTTAAGGAAAAATATAACTCTACTTCCAAAAAAAATTGTTCATCAAATTTAAGAACATAAATTCATAACTCTACTTCCAAAAAATATTTGTTCATCATGTATTCTACCAGAGAATACATGGATACTTTTTTTAAACGGTTCACGGGGCGAGTTCAGGCGGGGCATCTCCGTCCCGTCCCGCCCCACGACCCGTGACGGGGTGGCCCTCCTTGCCCCGCCCCGCCAACCCGCTCGAGGCGGTTTTTTCGCCCCATTCGGGGCTGGGCACCGTCGGGGTGGGGCGGGGCGATTTTTTTTTGCCATCTCTACTCCCACCCCTTCAAAGATAACGAGTGAGAGAGCCCACCTTCCATCTAATGGATAGCCAATGGAACCTAGCCAGCCATACGCTCACCACCACTTCAAGCCAAGTACTTTCCACAACTATACTGAATCCAGTCCCTACACTGGCCTATCAGGACCTAGACCATATTGCCAATATGTGATAAGATGATCAAAGTGGTGGACCAAGGAAGAGGTCGAGGAGCCAAACTTAGAAATAAATATGCCATCTACTACATCTATCATCACTCATATAGTCATAACGAGATAGATTGTAGGAACATTACCCAATACCCGGAGCAGGTCAATCTCGAGTTAATCGAAGAGACGATCATCTCTCAAAGGGATCCGCTCCCACCCAGACAAACCAAACAAACTAGGTATGAAAAGACGAGACAATCTCATCGAGAAACTTCTCCACAACAAAGGAAGAGCGCAATAGATAAAACCTCAGGGAAAGACAAAGGCAACGGAGGGACCCACAGCAGATATAGGTAATGTACTCATTCGGAGAAATAGCCATGATATTCGGGAGTCCCTATGCTGGCAGTGAAACAAATAAACTATGCAAGAGAGGCTAACGATCCCCTAATGACCAGTTATATAGTCAACAACAATGTCAAAGGATAGCTTATCACTTTTACCCAAGAGGACGTTGTAGGTGTACACTACCCCCATTGTGATAACTTTGTAGTAAGGGCAGCGGATGCTAGTAGACAATGACAGCTCCGTAAACATTTTAATTGGAGTCACATTTGATAAGATGATTGTCGACCATGAATTCCCTTCTACATATTTTCACCATGGACAACATTCTCCCAAGGAAAAAAAATCACCCTTGGAATAAAAATGGGGCACCTCCTCAAACGGCCCTCAATTTAATGAAATTTTTGATGGTGGATAACCAATCCACCTACCACGGGTACTAGGAAAGCCCACCCTAAAAGACTTATAGACCGTTACATCTATTCACCACTTGTGTATAAAACTCCTTTCTGGGCATGGGATAGCTACTGTTAGAAGTGATCAAATGAGGAGAAAAAGAATGCTACCTGAACTCCATCAAGAAAGTTATGCCCCCGAGTTATCAACGTGATACTGGTAGATGCTAAAATGTTAGATGCACCTGAAGAAGGGCAGAACCTTGAACAAGGGAAATACATTGAAATTCTGGATGCTCCTGAAGAATAGAGAATCTCTGAAGATTATGCTATATTTGACGAGCTGGATCCCTGTATTATTGGCTCCAACTCATAGACAAATCCTATCGAGGAGCTAGAGAGCTTCTCGATAGATCTTGAGGATCCTACCAAGGCTTTATAGGTAGGAAAGGACCTACAAACCGAGGCTAAAGAGAAGTTGAAATGCTTATTGTGAAAGAACTTGGATGTCTTTTCTTGGAGGCATGAGGATATGGTGGGCATAGATCCAAAAATCAGTTACAACCACCTAAAAATAGACCTAACATTGCCTCGTATTAGCAAAAAATGAGAGCCCTAAACTTGAAAAGGTATGAGTATCTAAATGAAGGAGTGTAGATGCGGATAAACATTGGTTTCATCATGAAAGCCACTTACCCTAAGTGGATCTCCAATCCTGTGTTAGTAAAGAAGTATAATACCAAGTGAAATATCTGTATAAACTTCTTCAATCTCAACGACTCCTACCTAAAGGACAGCTTCCCCCCAAGGATAGATCATTTGGTGCTCTCTACTACAAGGCATGAGCTATTGAACTTCATGGATGTATATTCGGGGTACAATCAAGTCCCCATGCACCCCCGAATGAGGAACACACTTCGTTCATAACATATAGAGGTCTCTATTACTACAAAGTAATGTCTTCGTGTTAAAAAATGTTGGGGCAACTTATCAAAGACTTGTGAACAAGATGTTTAGAGACCTTATTGGAAAGACCGTGGAAGTCTATGTGGATTGCTTTCTTGTAAAGAACTTGAAAAATAAAGACCAAGTAAAGCACCTAGAAACTACTTTCCAAATTTTAAGGAGGTACATGATGAAGTTAAACCCTCTTAAATGCGTATTTAGTGTCGCCTTCGAAAAATTCCTAGGCTACGTGGTCAATCAAAGAGGTAAAGAAGCTAACTTGGAGAAGATAAAGACTTTAATAGAAATGAGATCTCCACAAAACCCGAAATAAGTATAAAGCCTCACCGAGCATGTAGCAACCTTAGTCGATTTGTATCGAAAGCAACTGATAAGTGTCTCCCTTTTTTTGAAGTCCTTAAAGGAAGAAAGAAGTTCTAATGGACCTAGGAGTGTAAAAAGGCCTTCCAGAGGCTGAATAAACTCCTGGGACAGGCTCCCATCCTCTCAAAGCCACAATCTAACTAGCCTCTACAACTTTATTTAGTTGTATCAGATGAAGCCATTAGCTTTGTTCTTGTAAGAGAAGAAGGCTACCAGCTGCCTGTTTAACATGTGGCATGGCCCTTTTGCAAATGGAAACCGCTACTCGGATATGAAGAAGCTCGCCTTGTTGGTCACGACTTCTAAGAAGTTAAGTCCATACTTCCAGCTCACAGTATACATGTACTAACCAACTTTCCGCTTAAACAAGTGCTCTGGAAGCCTGATGCCTCGAGAAGATTGATGAAGTGGACTATGGAGTTCATTGAGTTTAATATTTTTTTCAAATCAAGAACTTCTATCAAACTCGTGGTAAAATTCGCCCACTTCCTCGAAAGGGAGGAAAATATGGAACCCATTGAGCCTCCTTCATGGAACAGGTTTGTAGATGGTTCCTCTGGAGAGACGGGCTCAGGAGCATATGTGATTCTAATCAGCCCAAAAGGTCACAAACTTAATTGCGTAGTGAAGTTCGTATTTAATCTATCAACAATGTGGCAAAATATAAGACCCTCCTAGCTAACCTTAGATTGGCTAAGTAGATGCAGGTGAAGAGACTATTTGTTAGCACCGATTCCCAGCTAGTGGTTAGCCAAGTCAATGGTAGCTTCTCCAAGGGATAAGGGTATGGCGGCTTACATGAAACTAGTCATGGTCCTTTTCCCATTTTTCGAAATGTTTGAACTGGCACAAATCCCATGCAAGGAAAATGCACATGTCGACGCTATATCAAAACTGGCTAGCAGTATAGATTCTAAACTACTAACATTGGTGCCTATTGACCACCTCATTTGTCTCTCTACTGTTAAGAAAAAAGAAAGGACACCCTCGTGGATATAACCCATAATAGCTTTTCTTAAGGGCCAAGTACTTCCTAATGACATGAAAGTAGACCAAAAACTTAGAAGGGTTGTACATTTTGTTTTCCAAGATGATGTGCTCTACAAGAGATATTTCTCCTTGCCACTTATTCAATGCACGGGAGGGAAATAGGCTACATACGTCCTACGAGAAATCCAGGAAATTGTTTACAATAATTACAAAAGAGGACCCTTATTGGCACAAAAGGTGCTAAGGCAAGGATACTACCGGTCTACATTAAAAATAGATGAGATCCATTTTGTGCAAAAATGTGATAAATGCCAACGTTTCTCTACCATTCAAAGGTAACCTTATTAAGATCTAACAGTAATATCCAGCCCTTAGCCATTCGCTAAATGAAAAATTGACCTTATAGGCCCCCTACCCAAAGAAAGAGGTAGTGCAAGTTTTTTATCATTACCATTGACTACTTCACTAATGGGTGGAAGTCGAGCCTCTGGCTAAAATCACATAAGCTAATACTTCCAAAGTCTTGTGGACGAATATCATATACTGATTTTGTATTACATATTCGATCATATCAAACAAAGGGTGACAATTTAACAATAAAAAGGTCATGAAACTATGTGAAGAACTTAGGATCAAGAAGCACTTCTCTACATCTCACCGCACAAAGCAAATGGTTAAGTAGAGGCTACCAACAAAACCATCAATTACACTTTGAAAATGAAACTTAATGCCTTCAAGAGAACATGGGTCGATGAGCTACCTCAGGTGTTGTGGTCCATATGGGCCACAAGTTGAATTGCCACCGGAGAAGCCCCATTTTCCATGGCTTATGGTGCCAAGACTATAAGCCTGATGGAAGTTGGATTACTTTCGATTGTATTTCAACGAAATATCTAACGACGAGTTAAGAAGAAGTGAGCTTGACTTCCTCGATGAAAGGATGAACGAATCTTAAATGAAAATTTTCACCTATCAAAGAAAAATGACTCGTTACTATAATGCAAAAGTGAAGAAGAAGTCTTTTTGTATAAATGATCCGGTACTTCGGAGAGTTTTCCTCTCCTCGAAGGAGCCAGAGTACGCATGTTGGGTCCCAATTGGGAACACCCGTATGGAACGTAGAGCACCTAAGAAGATATTAACAATAAACACGTTTTGTTTAGCTGGAAGAACTTTCCCAACTTATGTAAATTTTTGCTAATTCAATAAAGTGCGCTTTGCCCAACGAATTTTGTAAGAAACATTCGTCCCATGACGACATCCCATGACGAAGCTGAAATTCATGGGAGAAGCTCTTATATGGATGAACCATCCATCATGCAGGGAAGTGTAGGCGGCTTGGAGAAGGGGTGGGTCCAGAAGGATACCATCTCAAATTTTTCCTAAACATATATCACATGCCTCCCATGAAGAAGTTGAATGTCATGGGAGAAGCTTTTGTATGGATGAACTATCCACTATGTCAAGAAGCGTGAGCATTTTGGAGAAAAAGTGGTCCAAAAGGATACCACCTAATATTTCTCCTAAGCGTACATCACATACCTCCCATGACAAAGTTGAACGTCTTGTGAAAAACCCCTCGTGGATGAACTATCCACCATGTAGACTTAGGAGAAGAGGTAGGTCCGAAATGATACTAACTCATATTTCTCTGAAGCGTACATTACATGTCTCTCATGACAAAGTTGAACGTCATAGGAGAAGACCTTATATAGATGAACCATCCATTATATAGGAAAGCATACATCACATGCCTCCCATGAGCGTTTCAAATAAGAGGTGGGTCCAAAAAGAAACAACCTCATATTTCTCCAAAGCATACATCACATGCCTCCTATGACGAAGCTACGTTAGGGGCCCTTATTAGATGAACTATCCATCATGCAGGGAAGTGTGGGTACTTTTAAGAAAAGGTGGGTCCAGAAGGATACCACCTCTTTTCTCCTAAGTGTACATCATTGCCTCCCATGACAAAGCTAAATGTAATGGGCAAAGACCTACATAAATGAATCATCCACCTTGCAGAGAAGCTCCTCGAAATTAAAAATTACACAAGTTCTTAAGCTTCAAACAAAAGGTTAAGGTTTCTAAAATTGCTCCCTTTCTACGGAAGTTCAAATTAAAATGGAGGTTCAGTTACATACTAAGGTTTAATACATCTTATGTTAATTAAGTACTAAGTATATTAAGCAAGGTTATGGTAATATGCAAAACTAGATAAACAGTTATACTTTGCAAAAATTTAAGACAACACAAATATATGACAAAAAGAAGTTCATTATAAGCAAAGCAAGGTACATTGAAAGCCCTTAGGCATTACATAATCAAATTAAAATCCTAAACTAGACTGGAAGTACCAAAGAGTCTACTGTATCGGTATTAGAAGCTTCAATAACAAGGGTTTCTTGGTTGGAAGCTTCAGCCTCAAAAGCCTCCTTTTGGTTAGCTTCTTCTTCGCCATCCGCCTTGTTTGATGCATCATCAGATGGGGTCCGAGACTCTTTTTCCAAGAACTCTACCCTTAGGTCGGCAGTATCCAGCTCCGAGTGAAGTTTTCCTACCCTTTGAACCACCTTAACATAGGTAAACCTCCTCGAGTAGGCAGTGAAATGCTGTTACTCTTCAGTCAGATGGAAGTTAGCAATGTAGTTTTTCACTGCCTCTTCCCCTGCCTTGAGCAATGGCTTTAGCCTGTTCTACATCCTTAGTGTACCAAGATACCGGGGACTCTAACTATCCAACTTGGTCCTTTAGACCAATATTCTCCAGGGTGGCCGCATCCAAGGCCTCAACAACTATCTTATGATGGTTGTCAGAAGTTTTTACCTTCTTTGTCAAAGAAGCCACTTCGTCTGGGAATCATTTTTACCAAGATAAAATCTAGCTTTACCGCCTCTTCAGCATGTTGAACCTTAAAGGCTTTAGCTTCAGCCTTCACCTTTTTAGCCTCTTTCTTAGCCTGGGCCAACTTTTCAACCGACTCTCCATTGTGCCTCTGAATGTCCTTCAATACATCTTGGCATTCGATGCTGGCCCAAGAGCCCTAACACTTTGGCTTACTAGGGTCACTGTAAGGTCCACAACATCACAAGTGGACACATAATTCTACAACCTCTTAGTCCAAAACTAGTAGAAATTTGCAGAAGAAGCTTGGACTTCAGCTGGTAGCATGTACAATACTGTGAGGACAATTTTTTCATCTTTCCTCGTCTAAAAACTCCCTAAATTCCGAAGGGTACTCATAGCAGAAGTCTTCTCAACTACCTTGGAGACCTACTTCGCCTTTCTAGTAGCCTTTTCACTAGCTTCACTCGTCCTCTAAGCCTTCAGTTTAGAAAAAGATGACTGCTTCAACTTGGCATGTAGAGGTGGAGGTAGTTGAGCAATGGTGGCACCAGATGTGCCCAATTTCCTAGCATAAGAGTTAATCGAGAAGAAATTCTTCATCTTCTCCTTCCATTTTTATTTCCCTTTCTTTGGGGACACTTCATCATCGCCCTTCTCAGCATGATCCTTTTGAGCACTACAGCTTCCCCTTAATGTGCTTGGCATTACCAAACGAGGGCTTCAGAGCCCTAGAGTTGATTATACAAGTAGCCCTAAAGATAAAAGCAATGTTAGGGGTCTGTTACTTCTTTTTATCAAAATTTTCTTTAATCTAGATTGCATGAAATGACAGAAATAAAGGACTTCAACATATACCTTTGGAAGCTATCAATCCAAAGTCCAGAAAAAAAACTCATTCTAATCGATGAGGCAGTCGAAGTGGCGTAACCTTTTAGGATGCTTGTAGATGTCCTCAATTATATCCTACTTCACTTGGGATAGTTCAAACCGATATGCAGAACCTACAAGACAAACAACATTAGAAAACAATTACTAAAATGAAGGACAAGTTCAAAGGATAACTATTCATGGGCTTCGAAATATTGGGTCATCACAATAACGATTGGGACTTTATCTTCCTGAACAATATGCCATATATCCTTCACCCAGAATCAGGATTCCTTCCACCCTTTGATGGAAGAAGGCAGACCTACTACGAAGGAGGCATAGGCTCCTCAGGGGTCATATAGTACTAATTTATGTTACACCTTGCCACTTAAGCTCCAGATAAAGCCTACGAGACATCTCACGTGGAGCTTATTCGAGTATGAAGCCCTACGGTCTACAACCAATGTCATCAATGCTTGATCAAAGTCAAAAATCATAAAATAAAGCTTAAGATTAAACAGAAACTTTGTTGACCGAAGCATACTCTGTGGTCGAAGCTAATTATCGAAGTATAGTGATAAAATAAAGAGTTCCTAAAGTCCTTCCACAGAAGCCCCTCGTACTAAAACAGTAGTGGTAGTAATTCAAAGACTCAGTTCGAAACCCACTTTTGAAATGGAATGACATCTCCTCCAACGATTTCCTATAGATAAAATTTTATTCTAATGATCGATGTGACCTTTGTAATGAGAGACGTGTCAGATTTTGCAGCCTAAGGTATGGGGTGGCTCTCCATTTCAAGTAAATTAAAAGTGCCACAAGCTAAGAAAGTCAGATTGATATCAATGATGGGATGCTACAGCCAAGGAGATAAAGCCACATGTTTCTTCATTCAATGGATACGACTTCATTTGTAACACTATAAATACTCTCTCTTGTACCATTTGAAGACTAATGCAATTTTATATACTTGAGACTATATTTTACTCCCTCTCTCTCTCTCTATTGCTCTTATATTGCTTGAGTTGAATGTTTAGCCTTGGATTTGCTTACTTTTCATTGTTCTTAATTATACAATCTCATTCATATATGTCATTGGCATCCAAACATTTTTGTCTCGATTCGTAGAGCTTCTCCTACACCCAAATCGAAACATCCCGTTGACTAGTGATATGTTCAAGTGTGTTGAAATTAGCTTGCGCTGACGCGAGTGAGTTAGGCATCTGTTACCTTTGTATGCGTGTATAAAGTGGGGTCAACAACTTACGTCCCATTGGAGTCCACTAATTAATTGTTTAATAAGTTAGGATACATTTTTATTTATTGAAATTTTCATAGCATTTTTAGTTTCAAAATTCTAGTACAAACGTCTTGAATGGAGAGTAATGTAATTTTAGCAAAGAGTATAGTTTGTTTAAAATAACTACTGAAATAATTTGGTCATTTATGAATTCCAATAGCAAGAAATGAGGCTTCCTTGAAATCTTGTTGAATAATGTTATTTAACCCCCACTAGGGTTATAGCTAAGTCTGTATAGACTGAATTTATAAGTACCGTGGGGTTAAATAGCATTAATCTCAAATAATAATATTATTTAGTCACACTGGGTTATAACATCAATCTATGTGATGTTAGGTGATATGCTAAATGAAATGTGGAATTAAATGACCAATTTAATTTCATTCATCATTTAATATCATATTAGCACCACATAAACTGGAATTATAACCCTAGCGGGGCTAAATAACATTATTATTATTATAGTTTAGTGATATTTAGTCTTATTGAGGTTATAACCTCAATTTATATGGTATTAGGTGATAAGTTAAATGAAAAGTAAAATTAAGTAATCTATTTAATTCCATTTATTATTTAATACCAGATTAACACCACATATACTGGGTTATAGCCCGTAAGGTTAAATAGCATTAATCTCGAAGAATAATGTTATTTAGTTCCACTGAGATTATAATCATAGTCTATGTGGTTCTAAGAGATAGGTTAAATCAAATTTGGAATTAAATGACACATTTAATTCTATTTATCATTTAATGTCACATTAGTCCCACATAGAGTGGGATTATAGTCTCGATGTGACTAAATAACATTACTCTTTGAGATTAATGATATTTAGCTTCACTAGGGTTATAACCCAATCTATGTGGTGTTAGATGGTAGGCATTTAATTCCATTTATCATTTAGCCTCGCCCTTATCATTTGATATTATAATTTTTGGAATAGTATTTTTTTGGAGAATGTGTGGTTGAAAAAGAAGTAAAAGTTTTTTTTATGTATAATATTATTTTACTGAAAAATGTGTTGTTAAAAAGAAGAAAGAGAAAAATGTATTCTAAATTAATGGGGGCCAAACAGGGACTTAATACCACGTAACACCACAAAGACTATGTTGTAGCCCTAGAGGGGTTAAAAATCATTATTCTTCGAGCATAATGCTTTTAACCCCACCAGGTTATAATGTCATCTAAGTAATGTTAGCTGATATGTTAAATGAAATGTGAAATTAAATTATCCATTTAATTTAATTTATCATTTAATGTCAAATTAGCACCACATAAATTAGGTTATAATCTATTGGGGCTAAATAGCATTAATCTCGAAGAATAATGCTATTTAGCCTCACTGAGGTTAAAACCTCAATCTATGTGGTCTTAAGTGATAGACTAAATAACATTATTCTTTAAAATTATTGATATTTAGCCCCACTGGGTTATAACATCAATATATATGATGTTAGGTTAAATGAAAAGTTGAATAAAATGATCTATTTAACTTTATTTATCATTTAATATCACATTAGCACCATATAGACTGGGGTTATAATCCTAGTGGGTTAAAAATAATACTATTTAACCTCACTGTGGTTATAACCTCAATTTATGTGGTGTTAGGTTATATAACAAATGAAAAGTAAAATTAAATCACCAATTTAATTTTATTTATCATTTAATGTCACATTAGCGCACATAGACAACCTCGGTGGGGCTACCACAATCTATGTGGTGTTAAGTGATATGCAAAATTAATTGTGTTAATTGAGATCATAATCTCAGTGGGCCTAAATAACGTTACTGAGTAGTGCGTTTTACATGTGGACTCCAACTTAATTCGTTCTTAACGTTTCTTATTCGTAGCTATATATATATATACGTCTCATCCATATGACCGAACCTAAGAGGACTATTCTTGGACGAGATAATATACGCATTTCCAAGGGAATTTCTTAACATTCTTTCAGCGAATGCTCTTCCTGTTACACTTGATCTGCTCATTAGTCTCTGTCCATCCTTTGCATGCATTCTTAAATATTCAAGTCCTCTTCTTGCCACCCTCAAACTAGAGCCTGTAGAACCCTCACAAGGTACCCTTCACCCCCACCCCCACCCCAAAATAAAGATAGTCATAAATGTACGTATGTATGTAATTTTTTTTTTTTTTTTTGTATATTTGTGCGTATATATGGATCAGTTATTTGTTGGAAATTTTTTTGATTGTTGTATGCAGAAAGCCCAGAAAAGTAGAGTTAAATGGAAGTTGGTGCGGCTATAAAGTTTCAAAAATCTTATTTTGATGTGTTGGGCCTATGCTGTTCATCAGAAGTTCCTCTTATAGAGAGGATTCTGAAATCAGTGGATGGAGTCAAAGATTTTTCAATCAATGTTCCTACTAAAACAGTTATCGTCGTCCATGATACGCTCCTGATTTCTCAGTTGCAGATAGGTAATTTCCTTAACCATTCTTCAAGTAATTCTTTTTTCTTTTTCTTTTTTTTTTTTTTTTGGCACAAAAAAGGAAAAAGTAAGAAGTAAAAATGAGAATCTTCTTCAAGATTATGGCCATATTCATTTATCTTTTGTGCCGAATATGTACAAGGATGCTCCTTTTTTCCTCCCTTAATTGATATTTTAAGGGTGCGTTTGATTGCAAGGGTGGAAAATTGGTGAAAAGAAAATGTTTTACAGGGAAAATGTTTGCCTAGAAAATGTTTTGCAGGGAAAATGATTTCAAATGTGTTTGATTGGTATAATTTTCCACGTGGAAAATTTTTAAATTTTCTATTCGTTTGGCTTTGTTTTACATGAAAATTGTCCATTAAAGTGATATTTTTTTTTCCACAATTAATTATAAAATTTGTTTCCATTGCTAAAAAGTAAAAAAAAAGGGAAAAAAATTTGTTTCCTAAAAAATCATTTTTTTCATCAAAGTTTAGTGTTCGTTTGATTTTGTTTTACATGAAAATTGTCCATTAAAGTGAAATTTTTTTTTTACCATTGGCTATGAAATTTGTTTCAATTGCAAAAAAAAATAATAATAATAAAAAAAATAAAAAAAAAATAAATAATTCCAGCCAGCCTGGAAAATTTTTTCTCACCAAAAAGGCGGGAAAAGCTTTTTATCAAAAAGCTGGAAAATGAACGCGTGTGGGCTAAACCCGGAAAATATATTCCATAGAAAATTTTGCCTATCAAACAGTCAAAAAAGTGAAAAGTGGAAAATATTTTCCTAGTTGCCTGGAAAATAACGCGTATCAAACACACCCTAATTTTTGCGAGTTCTAGTGGTGGGAAACTTGATACAAATGCTTCTCATTTGGACTCTTCCTTTTCTTTTCTTTTTTTCAAAAAATATTTATTGATTTCTCCTCTTCTTTTATTCAACACGATTTCTTTATATGTGAATAGCCAATCAATTTAAATATTAATTGAATAATTTCAGAAGTAGGGTATTAAATTTTATAACTTAAATGTAATTATTATAAAGTAATATGTAGATAATTGGTTTGACTCTCCAACTACTTTCGATTTTAAAAAGCTAAAATATACAGGCTCTTAAAATTTATTTTAAGCATTGATTCTTTAAAATGGAGAGCAAGTGTTCTTATATTTTGCATACTTAGAAAATGACGATATTAAAGTACATATTTGGTATGCAATACTGCAAATAATATAAAGTGTGACACAGAATTTCTTATTTTGTTTGGTGTTGTTGATGGGCAGTCAAGGCATTGAACCAAGCAAGATTGGAAGCAAATATTAGAGCATATGGAGAGAGAAATTACCAGAACAAATGGCCAAGCCCATATGCACTGCTTTGTGGTGCCCTACTTTTACTGTCATTTCTAAAGTATGTTTACCGGCCCTTGGAATGGTTAGCTCTTGTAGCAGTTGCAGTTGGAATCATACCAATTGGGTTAAGGGCTGTCGCATCAATACGCAATCTCACACTTGACATTAACATCCTCGTTGTCATTGCAGGTACATAATAATATATAGGGAAAATTGCAGTAACGGTCCTTAACATTTTTAATTTTTGCAAACTTTACCCTAACCTTCATTTTGTATCAACGAAGGTTCCTAACCTTTCACAAATATGCAGCTTGAGTCCAAATGGATGGAAATCCATTTGACCGTTAGTTGACCAAAAAATTCAAAATTTGATTAATTTTAACCTAATTGAAAGGGCAAAATGGTAAATTTAAAATTGTCAAATTAAATAAATAAAAACCAAAGGAAAAAAAATGGTTTCCTCTTCACCCCAGCCCACCCTCTACAGCTGAAAATCAGCCACCAACACCGGTCGACACCACCGCCGATTATATTTTTCCCCAACACACATTCACGCCCACCCACAAACCCCACCCAAAATCAAATCTTCGCCACCAAATCTACGGTCACCACCACCTTCGCTACCATTTTCTCCACTACCAAATGAAACCCAAATAAAAAATCAAAATCAACAGATCT